>CAUJNA010000672.1:0-62500 GCA_963377175.1 Effrenium voratum | reverse complement strand
ACCTGGCCAGGGTTGTGTGACTAGGCGTTACAAAAAAGGACACGGATGTCCGATGTGCATGGCATCGCCGTGGCGGCGTAGTAGGGGTTGGCCGTGGCAAGCCGCTACGCTCCGGGCTTGGGCTCCGGAAAGGTTGCGAGGGGAGTTGTGAGAGACGCCACCTAGGCTTTGCAGCCACCCACCAACAACGAACCAAAGAAGCGCAGCAAGAACAGCGCAGGTCTGCTGTTCCCAGCACTGCCTTCCGCCCTAACCTGATCAAACAACTGATGCTATCAAAACACACATACCTGTTGAAAACCTGCAACCCCCATACGTCACTTCCTGACCAGACTGCGTTCTTAAGCATTGTCTGAGGGGCTACGCTTCATATTTTATAGCACTGGGGATCCATCCTGCCTTAAGCTTCGCATGCAGCAGCTCTTGCTCGAAGTAGCTAGAAGCATCCTTCAGCGCTCTTGGCAGCCATAGTAGGTGTCCAGCCATGGCAAAAGTGGTTGGGCACCCCCATCACGCCTCCTCCAACATGAAACCTGCCAAAAACAAAGCCAGAAAATTAGGTGCAGTCGCCAAGTCCGTTCATGACAACACTTTAGGGCATCCTCCAATTATTTCAATGAGTTTCGGTCACTTAGTGGGTTGCCTTGACTTCTCAAACAGAATCACCAAAGGGCAGATTTCCCGATTGAATCTACCCCGGGTTCTAAAATCTGGTAGAACTTCCCTTACATCGCGAACACGTTTTTACCATCATGACCATGCTCCGCTAAAACCAACACCTTGAGCAAACACAGCTTCTTACTTGGTCTCAAAAATAGGCCACGGTCAATACGCAGCGGGTGTCTCCAACAGACCTTGGGATATCTGGCTTGTCACCTTTTCACATGACGCTTAGCAAGGGAAATCAAGTCAACAAGAGGGCAAACCCAACTGCCTCTGACACTGGGCACTCTGACTCCCAGGCTCCGCAACATCTTACAGAAACAAAAACGGCGACCTGGTCTTGGGCGTTCCCTACAACTAGAAATCCGCCAAAAATATGAGTTTCACGCTGCTTCCCCACTACAACAGTTTTGTAGTCGCCACATACCCCATCCATGTGTGGTTGTACGATGCTGTTTGCAGGGTGGACGTGGAATTCACAAACCTGTCATGGGCAGCAATTCTTCTGCCAATGGCCATCAGTCTAAAGTTGAAGAGCTTGCCGACAAACCTGTCATTGAGCCGATTTAGTTTCTGAATCGAGGTCAAACATGCACCGTGCAAAAAGAGAGAGGTTGACGCCGCTCATCCAACCCAACTCTTGCACTTTTCTCCCTCTTGGAGCCAGTTGGTATATGAAAAGGTTTTCCCGGCATCACTTGTAGGAGGGCCAAAGAGTTGTTTCCCCAGCAAATCGCCTGGAAGGCTAGTGTCAACAGGGTTCTTTTGTACCCCAGATTTTATCATGCACTAACGGATGTAGCTCTATTTTGGAGCTTGCGTCTGTTTGTGTTGGCTTTGTTTCGCCGACAACCAGGCATAACTCTCCAGACAATCCTGTAAGCTGCCCTGCCTGCAGGGCAAACATCACGTCCGCACGGTCCATGGCAATCCACAAGCTCACGACCTACAAATCCCATGTTGGCCACGGCAGCCAAGCAGTCCCAAGGAATAGTTGCGCTTGAGGTTCTGTTGGGGCGTTGTGGAAGGAAAGTTTAGCTTCGGCATTCAGGCCTCCAAGTCTTTTGGTTCCCCGTGACGCGATCCAGTAGGGGACTCATGTTCTAGGACGCCCCACTTGCCAACCCTCCTCCGCCAGGGCTGCAGCTTGGTAGGCTTGCTAGGGTAGTGAACTTGCAACTTGCTGGGGCAGTGGTCTTGCCAGGTTTGCGGCAAGGGCTGCAGCTTTGCAAGGGCTCGAAAAGACTTGGTTGGGCAGTGGACCGGCAAAACTTGCAAGGCTTGTAGCTTGGCAGGCTGGCAACGCTGCAGGTTTGTCAGAAGCCGGGGCTGCGTTTACTTGTAGGTTGCTTCCGGCTTTACCAAGGGACTTGAACATTTAGAAGCTGCCACCGAACAACCGCAGTATCCTTCGGACAAAACGAGGGCGAAACATTAAGAGTTTGAAGGTTTAGAGACTGTGGCTGAACAACTTGGGCATCTTTGGAACAAATCGACGGGTTCCACTGGTAAATGATATTCAACTAAAACCACACAATTGGCATCAGGTTCTTACCTGAAACAGATCCAGGGCCACAGCGACTGCTACCACAGGTGGGTATCGTCTTGTTCGAGGTTAGTTGCCGTTCGGGACTATTGTGGTAGCGGAGCAGGTTTTTCAGAAATGAACCAGACAAGATGTCGTCAGATAGCAGCTGCTCTAAAAGTCAGGCGGCGCAGAAGGAACTGACTGATGATCGGATCTCATGACCGCGAACTGCTTGACAATACTTTGCTCCGAGATCCAACCGACGGGGTCAACTACCTCAAGAACACACTGACGAAGTACTTCCTGAAAGGAGCGACCGACCTGTATCTTTACCGACTCGTCTGCTTCTTCAATCGCAGGAGGCATACCTTGCTACGAACTGACTGATCACGACGCAAGCACCAGATTGTGTCCAATCAGTGCGAGATGCAGAGAGCCGCGCAGCCTCAGCAACCAGCGCGCTGAGACCATATGTCAATGGAATGCAACGTGGACACTGTGATGCGTTTCCACTCAATGATAACATATGAGAACCTCGTTGCGCAATTCTTCATCATTCAGCGTGAACTATCAGATCAGCAGAGAGAAAGACTGATCACCGCAGTGTCTTTGAGGAACATCCAGCTTGAACATTACCGCCGCAGACACAAATCAACACGCGGCTCGCAACCACAGTCGTGCAGCGCTGCTCGACAGACCGCCTGGAACAATTGCGCTCGCTGATTTGGGGCGGCTTCACGGCACAACTTGCACCCTGGCATGAACCTGATCCGCTGGTTTTTGGCCTGTCGGGCACCACAGCGTGTCTGGTACCAGGATCCAGCTCGGCGGGGGGGGGGGGCGGGGACGTTTCCTTTCGCTGATTGCGCCTTTCGAACACTGTGCAAACGACACCCCTTTTGATCCGCCGACAGCACAGCATATAATATGGATTCAAGTCCACCTTTTGCACCATGCTTCAGGAAACTAACTTTTTGCCACGGGGTCAAGATCTGCAGCCCCTGCCCCGGACCTGGACAAGCGCGCGCGGCTCATGGGAATACCAGAGGCTTGCGCAGCTGTGGCAAAGTTTTGCAAAAGCGACATCGGCTTCAGAAGTCAAATTGGGATCAACTAGCGGCTCTACGCATGGGTCAAGGCGCCGTTGGGAATCTGTTCTGCAGAAGCTTCCCTCGAACCCTTGTGCGCCACACCCCATCTCGAATCGGAGAAAAATCTGGCAGCAATATGTGTTGCAATTTCTGCCAAACAGCTTCCAAAATAGAGCCGGGCGCGTCATGCATGAGTAGCATGCTAAGCGTAGCTTCAAACCACTCACGCAGTCTGCGCGTTGGCCCTGCAGCTGGCCACGGCCTTGTCGTGGACGCAGCATGACTCTGAAGCACAAGCACACGCTCGAGGCACGCAGGCTTCTGGCAATCACAGACATTTTCCCCTTCTCAGCAAGCGCACCCCTTTTTGCCCACAATGCGTGCTTGGAAAAGGGCCTGCAGTTTGCTGTTCGGATGTTGGCCCTGCTGGGCCTGGAAGCCACCTTCGATAGGCACGCAGCTTATCTGCAAGTGCGCCAGCGCGTTCGGGCGACTAAGCCACTTGATGTTCACCTTCTTAGCCAAAGGCCTATGCAACATGTGGCAGGCGTGCACCTAGCAGCTTTCCAGCTGTGATTTCTGTTGTTTTGAAGTCAGCTTCTGGCGCTTTTTCGACCTGTCACCCCTTCTCGACAGCTTACAACCTCTTTTTGGGCCCGGATACCCAGCGCTATGCGGACGAATTGGAGGGTGGCTTGCGAGTTCACTCTAGCGCTCAGGAAACGATTAAGGAGCAAGGGCTTGGGCTCGCAGGCCCGTTTTGTGATGGTGTCAGTTCGCGGCGAGCGGCCGTTGTTTAGTCTCGGTTTCGCTGCTTCATGGGAGCTGGCTCGGAGCAACTCGCTTCAGAATTTTGAAGGCGCAGTGTCATGATCTCTTCATCACGACTAGAACATCAGTTTAAGACTCGACACTCAGACAGCCAGGAGGTTTACGATAGAACATCTTCTACATTCTCGAGCAAGGAATGTGAAGGAGAAGCAAGTTTTCTGGTGAAGATGAAGATGGATATGAAGGTTTCACGGGAACCAAAGATGAGGAGACAATCTGGGCCTTTGAAGATCATGATGCATTCGCAGTCAGAAAAATGTTAGGGCGAAATCTCAGATTAGGACGAAGAAACCAAAATCAAAAAGCAAAAAGGGCAGTCAGGGCTTCAAACTCTTGAAAGGAAGCAATGCAGGCAGCAAGGCCCACCTGGCCAATGAACATAATCAGGATGCCCTACGACAAGGCATAGTCCAGGGAAGAAAGTAGAGAAACGACATGGAAACAAAGGCTATCCATCATACCATAAAGGAAAGGAAAAGGCGGAAGGTTTAAGACGCTCGCTGAGCCAGAGGGGCAACCCGCCAATTAACAGACTGCTGACCTTGGAGCTTTCATACGCCGGTTCGAACGATCAGGGTTGGGACCTACTCTGATGTTGGAGTGAAAGTGGCTGGTACTGAAGTCATTCGGTAACTAGCGCAAGTCACATGTCAATGATAGCAAGTTACAATGCCCTGTGGACAGGCAAGACTGTCTTCGCGTTTGATCAAAATCAGCGAATAGTCAAGCAGAAGAGTTGCCCGACCACCTGCAACACTTCCACTTGCCTTGGTTGTCACAACCACATGAGTTGAAGAAGCTTCACCTCCAGCATCATCGCGCGAAAACCGGCCAGCTTCGATTTCGAAACCGAGCACTTCACTTGCCAAAGTCAACCTGCAATCTCTTCAAGAAGGTCCGCAGTAAATGTGAAGTTTGCCAAAAAGCAAAACAAGCGCCATCAAGAAGCTAGACAAGTGGACTACAACCAGACACGTTAGCCGGCATGGCTTCCATTAATCGCTGCCAAGTTCCCCTCGAACCAAATAACATATCGTGGGTTTAAATTCTGGGGCAACAAGTGTTCACTGCAGGCGCGGTGAACACTACTTGGACCAGTATCACTTGCAGCCCAAAGTAGTCTTCGAAGATCAAGCCTTCATAACGAAAACGTAGGAACATTTCGCTAGGACCAACCCCACAACATGGCCGAACCAAGCTGAAAAAACAGCACGACTCTTAAAAGCTCAACTCAAGATCATGCTAAACTCGACCAAGGCTGCAACAGCGCCTGCCTCACTCAAGAAGGTTACGCGCCGACACCTTGCCAAGGCCGCTGCAACAATCAGAAATCAGACCGTCACCTGCGGGAGTGCAACACCATTGAAGCTTGCATTCAGAAGACGACCAGCAGACCTCACTCAATTAGATTTTGAGACTCCGACACAACTGACGATCAATAAGACAGATGAGGCATTGACTGCGATTCAGATCAAGCGGCTGTCGAAACACGCTTCTCAAGGTTCCCGTCCGCTGGACATCCGAAGGCATCTTGCGCATAATCTGAGAATGAGCTTCAAGCCTTTTCAGGTGGGAGACAAAGTGTTCTACTGGCAAGAAGAACACCTTGATCGTTCCGATGGCAGTAAAGGAAAGGTTCAACGGTAGGTCTTGATCTGGGACCACTCCGTCTGAGAAGCTAGGAACTGACCTTTTGTTACCAGATGAGAATGAAGCCCTGCAGAAACAAACACGGAGGCTTCTCCTCAGCCGGTTCCAAGAGGAAAGGGACATTAGCACAAGCTCCTAAGCCATCAGCCTCCCGTCCATTGCGAATTGGCGGGGTAACAACTCCTCAGTCCGCAGCCCAAAAAACACCGACCGGCAGAGAACATGTTTATGGAAGATCCCTCTTCCATTTCAGAACAAGCACAGTGAAACTGTGTTCGGATCAAGAAAAACCATGTTCTGGAGATCTTTGCAGGACGTGCAAGATTCAGTCAGTGCTGCGCACATACGGGGCTGAAAGCCGGAACTCCCGTTGACATCAGAACTGGATTTGACGCTGTAATTTTGAAGGGCTATGCTCAGGGTCTTTCAGTCCGTAAGCACAAACTAACACCGTCCCATTACAATATAGCGCTGTCGCTTCTCCCAAACTTTCTGTTGGTCCTGTTGGATGTTCTGCACGTTTGACTATGGCCCGCGCACCGGTGCCACGATTATGACATCGGGCGCCTGCTCCTTGATGATCTCCATGAGAAGACTGAAGCCGACTAGCCTGCTTCATAACTTGCCTCCTGAGTTAATGAAGCCAAACTTCAGAAAATACAAGAATTTCACTAGTTCCGTAAAACATGAGCATCGGCCACTTGAAGGCAACGCAGGCACATTTGGAAGCAGAACCGAACTGGCACAGGTATTCCCGTGCCACTTCTGCCAGGATCTTGCGCGCATCATTTTGGGTCACCTCAAGGTGAAACAGCTTGACAAACGGTGCGCTTTCTCAAGGACATCTTTGAGCCGTTCACCGATCAGCAGGTAGATGTCCGAAGGGAGTGGGTGCCATTGATGAGGAGAGTACAACATGACAAGCAGCAGTGTTGCTGTCAAGATGAAAGATCGGAGAGTCGATGTTTCACTAGGACACATCAGTCCATGTTTTTCAAGTCAGTGCATCTTCACAGCTCATAAGATGCAGAACCGTCTCGATACGATTACATAGGTGTCAACCTTTGCTAGCCATTCTCCGTGCGCGAATTAAAACCCAGCTGCAACTCATCTGCACAAACCGTGTAGATACGAGACAAACCCAACATGTCCGAGTCACAAAATCAAGCGACTATTTTGATCATGTCCAAAATCGATCTAAGCCCTTTTTCCCTATGGCTACGGAACAAGCAAGTTACGGCCACTGTGTACGAGCCTTGAGACAGTTCTTCGACGCCAAAGGTCAAAAGAAGTTTGCGTCTGCTTTGTTCTCTGTTTTCCAGACAATCGGCCTTAATACTTCACACATGTGGCCATAGTAGCTCAAGACCTTCTTGCCAATCTCGCCAGAAGAGAGCTCGCTGCACTTCGCCCGCGCGTGAACTAACATGAACAACACATATAACAGGGACTTCCAGCACAAACACACATCAGACATCGGATTTTCTGTTGAAACAGATCCAGGACCACACAAACTGCTACACGGTTAGGGATTAGTTCCCCCTGTTCGGGACTCCCACCCCCCCCTTTGCCGACCCGCCAAAAAGCTCACATTTCCGTCCACAGCCAGTTGACAGAAAACACTGAAACAACAATCCATAGTGTTGAGCCACCATACTACTTATTTGCAGCGTGTACCTTTGTTTTCAGGCCATCCAACAATTCGAACTGTGAAAAGGCAAGCAAGATTTCCTAAGACAAGGCCCTCCTACTACACCTGCCCCTTGAGAGCCCGTTTCAGCATGGCTTGCTGACCCAAGGCCCTCATCCCATGACACCCCTCTACATCACAGTTGCAAGGCTTCACAGGCTTTCCATAGAACTGCGCTTGCTTCTGGAGGATCCCAGAGTCCCACCAGAACCAGCCAACGCTCGATGTTTGGGCAACAATGGTCGGGGTTTGAATTCCCAAAGCTCCATGACTTCCGCAACTTGGCGTGCCGGAATGCCAGGGATCCAAAGGGAATGTCCTACACACATCCACCCTACCTTAGCCCTTCGCCAACTGCTGTTTGTGAACTCTGGCAACCATGGTTAGCAAACGAGAAAACTATTTCAGCGTGATGTAGAAAGTGCCAACAAATGGCCGCATGGAATCCCAATTTTGGCCCACTCACTGACTGGCAAATCTCCAAATGTGTGTCAACTGTGCTTCTTTGGTTGGTTACTGATTGTGGGTTGCTTGCTACACGCACACGCATTTTTGTTGGATGACGCCGCAAAAGGCGGCAAGACAATTGAGCTCGCAATGGCGTTGATCAACGCAGGCTTCAATGAAAGGCATCGTTCTGAAATCATGAGAAACAAGACCGATTGCGTGTTTTGTCCACGGCAAGAAGTCATCGGCGTAGAACCTCTCGCGCAACACGCATCCATGAAGAGCCAACATTGGAGAATGACATTCGGAGTCTTCAGATGCTGTTAAGGCGCATCAGACGACAATAAAGGCCATGAGTACCTCAAACCGACACCAGATTGCCTCGCACGCGCAGGTCCATTCATGAGACGAAGGACTACATGGTGTCGCAACTTGCGCAGAGAACGAGACCCATAAGTCCAAGGAGTACATCAGCATGGATGAGTTTGACGAGCGGCATGTTCAGAGCAGGACTCTTCGCAACACTGAGAGCATTCCACAGCCATCCAACTTAAGCCGGAAAGATGAATGCAGAAGGAGAAAATGAGAAAATACATCCTTCCCTGGTACTCGAGTATCAATGCGACGCGACCGGAGATGCCAACCGTGCGCCAACACCCACAGCCGGCGCCAACAGATCTACCGCCAAGATAATGGACTGTTCAGCAGCAAATCAACAGATGCAGGACCGGTTGGCTTTCTGCTACGGCTCATCAGCCAGCATCCAGCAAATCATTCGCCGTGTCTTATTCACAAAGAAAGGACCAAGTTATGACAGGATCTTTCCTGGTTGCACGGTGACTTCGGTCTTTGGCTGCTGCAAGACCGCAGACCAGAGAACAAGCTGGTGATGGGAGTCGATCAGAACCCAAACATCGTCATCGGCGACTACCAGGTATCCTCTGCAGAACGTTTCAAGCACATAACAGATGAGATGCGCATAAACGCAGGGGAACGACAGCGACCTGCATTAAGAGCAAGATTGAACAGAAGAAGATCAACAATCAAAGGCAGAAGGAGCAGCGCTCCACAAGCATGGCAAGAGCTGGCATGAGGGGCGCTCATCCGAAAGTACCTGCAGCAAGGGACACTACAACAAGCAGAGGCGCTGAAAGCCACAAGTTATGATCTGCTTCCTCAAGCAACGATCAGTTGCCAAATTCGCAACGACCAATGGCTCGACGGTACCACCAACCAATTGACATCCTCACAAGACCAATTCTTCCTGGCATCCTCGTCTACAAGACCATGACAATTTCCAGATGAACTAGGACACCTCGGTCCATGTTTTTCAAGTCAGTACATCTTCACAGCCCATAGGACGCAGAACCATTTTAGTGTCAACTTTTGCTGGCCAGTCTCCGTGCGCTAACTAGAACCCAGTTGCAACTCATTCGCACAAATCATGTAGATACGAGACAAACCCAACATTTTTCGACGGCTACTGCGCAAACAAGTTACGGCCACGGTGTACGAGCCTTGAGACAGTGCTTCGATGCCAAAGGTCAAAAAAAGTTTGTGTCTGCTTTGTTCTCTGTTATTCCAGACAATCGACCTTAATACTTCACACATGTGCCCATTGTGGCTCAGGCTCAAGACCCTTCTTTCCAATAGCGGGGCATTCGTTGCCGCGCTCGCTCCACTTCGCCCCCACGAGTACCAATATCAACAACACATATAGCAGGGACTTCCAGCACAAAAGACACATCAAACATCAGTTTTTTGACTTGAAACAGCTCCAGGACCACACAACTTCACACCACGGAGGGTATCTTCTTTCTAGGGATCCCCACCCCCACCCCGGCAAGGGGCTCACATTTCCGTCCACAGCCAGCTGACAGAAATCACTGAAACAACAACGCATAGTGTTGAACCACGATACTGCTTATCTTGCAGTGTCTACCTTTGTTTTCAAGCCATCCAACAATTCGACCTGACTGCCCCTAAAACAGCTGAAAGCCCGCCGCAGCAATGGCTTGCTGACCCAAGGCACTCATCCCATGACACCCCCCTACATCACAGTGGCAAGGCTTCACAGGCTTTCCATAGAACTGCGCTTGCTTCTGGAGGATTCCAGAGTGTTTCACCAGAACCAGCCAACGCTTGACGTTTGGCAAGAATGGTCGGGGGTTGAAATCCCAGAGCCCCATGAAGTCTGCAACCAGGCCAGGGACACAAAAAAATTCCTACACACATCCACCCTACCCTTAACCTTCGCCAACGCAACAAATGCTGTTTGTGACTCTGGCGACCATGGTCAGCAAACGAGCAAACTATTTCAGCGATGTTGTTTAAAAAGGTCATCGCTTTGATGTCCCTCAGCCCATGCCAAAACCGTACAAATCCAAATGATGTAGAAAGTACTAACAAATGGCCGCGTGGAATCCCAATTTTGGCCCGCTCACTGACTGGCAAATCTGCAAATGTGTGTTGACTGTGCTTCTTTGGTTGGTTACTGATTGTTTGTTGCTTGCTACAGCCCATTCCCCCGCGCCTGTCGGGGCCAAAGGAAGCGGGACATTTGGAGCCTCGCCAGCAGGGCTTCCCCGCAGGTCTTGTGCCTCGATGGGATCGATGGCATCTTAGGACGCGCGCCAACTTCTTAGTGAAGATCTGCACGCTTTCATATCACCAGGCTTAGCAAGCGTGTTGCCACTGAAAATGGTGGGCTCAAGCTGGGCGTTTCCTTAGGATTGCTGTTGCGCCAGCTGACAAGGTGGAGAAGCAGCCAAAAGCAAGCGGGCAAATGCAACTCCTTGGGCTGCAGGGCCACAATCACAAGCTTGTGTTTGATGGGTTGACCCAAAGCCGTGTGAAGAAACAACAAGGATGTTTTCTGAACGATGTGTGTGGGACCGTCCCCAATCTTCACTTAGGCGGGTTTTGATTTTGGCTCTGCCGGGTTCGCTGAGCGGCGATTGATTCTTGGGCCAAGCCGATCTGATAGGGCAACTTCGGGCAAATACGGAGGACCGCGCTAATCGGAGCGGCTTCCCTTAAATCACTTGGATCCCCCAGTCAAAAGTAAAGCAGCATTAGACGTACAAGGTTCGCGCCCGCCCGAAGATGCGGGGGACTGGTAGACTTCCCGTATTCCTATCTTGTGTGCTAAAATGGCTTGCTGGCTAAGATTAGCTAGTACTTTAACTAGACACGTGTGCGCAAGTACGTGTATAAAAACACACCTGCGGAGCGGGGGACGGGGGGGGTAGGCGTTTCCTTTCTCTCTCTCCTTCTCTTTGTTCCCTCCTCTTGCTCTGTCTCATCTTCTTTTTCTTCTTCCTCCTCCTTCTCCTCCTTCTAAGCACATGATATCCCTCCTTCTCTTTCCCTCTCTCTCTCTCTCTCTCTGTGGCTCTCGTGTCTCTCTCTCTGCCTCTCTCTCTCTCTCTCTCTCTCTGTCTCGCTCTCTCTCTCTCTCTCTCTCTCTCTCTCTCTTGCTCTCTCTCTCTCTCTCTCTCTCTCTCTCTCTCGCTCTCGCTCTCTCTCTCTCTCTCTTTTCTTCTTGCTCCTCTTCGTCTCTTTCGCGTTATTTTCCCCTTTTCTCTTTCTCGTTCTCTTGCTCTCTCTTCTGTTTGCTCTTACTGTTCCTCTTTCTCTTTGTCTCTTTATCTCCCTCGCTCTTCTTCTTTGTGTTTCTCTGCATCTCTCTCCCTCGCTCTCGATTGCTTTTGTTTTCTCTTGTCTCATTCTCTGCTCCCTCCTTGGCTATGGCACCTTTTTGTAGCTGTCAGGGACGGGTGTGCTCAAGGGCCCTGGAGCCAGTAGGGCCACAGGCATGTGTGAGAACAGTATGGGAGATATGTCGTTTGACACGCCTTCTCGGAAAGAACATAGGGCAACCGAAGTGTATTTCCGCATTGCAAAAGTAGATCCATGTACAAGCAAAATGAATTTGTAGGAAGAGTTCATGACTACACAAAAGAGTAGATGGGAGTAGCCATCAACAAATATCCCACAGCTGTAGGGGCTGATGCAAACTTGTAGGGCTTTTTGGTAAGTTGGCAATCTATGAATGATAATCCAAACAGTCAGAGATGTAGATGCCATCTGTAAACCATTCACAAGAAGCAGCTCAGCAGGGGTGCCTCCACGGGGAAGTCCATCGTAGGCTGCCCCGCGTTGATTCCAATGAGGTAGTCAACCAACATGGGATTGCGTCGAAGGTAGGTAGTTTCAGGCGGCCCCAGTTGACGGCGGCCCTCAATGGCTCAGGCAACAGTAGGTCCACAGGAACCAAGTTGAGTAGGGCCAGTCCGTAGTAGCCAGCAATGTGGCGTAGCGCCATCACCGCCGCATCCTGCGCTTGCCGCTCATTGGTCGTAGAGACCGGATCCGCAGGCGTGGCAATTGCCATGCCCACCAGCTGCCGAAAATCGCAGATGCACCAGTAGCCCCAGACCTTGCCATCGGTCCAGGTGAACCTCCCGTAGAAGCTCACTCACATACTCGATCTCACGCGCCGGAAGGTTGTAGACCTCGTTGGCGTCCAAGTAGCAAGTCGGACTGATCCAGTTCCGAACGAAGAACGACCAGTAGTGCATGAGGTTGTCCGCCGAGATGTAATACCTGACCAGGTGGGCGCGCTGCAGGTTCTGGGTGTAGACCCGCTCGGACGAGATCATGAATATGTAGTACGCCAGCGCCTCCGCCCTGGTATTGAAGAGATTGAGTCGTAGCGAGGGGCACGTAGGGCACCCGTGAGACTGGCGTAGCTGATCTCATCGAACTTGGCGCGCTCTTCCTCAGCGAGCATGAAGTAGAGGCCACATGATTCGCAGGGGCAGTAGGCAGCGTGTAGCCTTCATTCAACGCCGTCGTAGTCAGCGAAGGCGAGGTCAGGTCGGCTTCCAGCTGATGTAGGTGCAGCATCTCATGGCGGTCAATGCGTAGAGCCATGATGCTCTTAGATCTCAAGTAGCCAAAGAGGCCAGAGCCAACTGTAGAGATCACGAAAAGGCTGCAGTATTCGATGCAGTACACTTGACTGCAGACGACAACTTCAAGAATGAAAACATGGTTGATATTCAACCATAAAGATATTCAATCATTCTAGGGATCCCTTAGTTGTCTTTGGCAAACTTCATGGAGTAAGAGGTCCCAAAAGAGGTAGGACATCAACATGGCAAAGCTCACCTTGTAGCCTCAAAAATGCCAACGCAGAAGACGACCAAAAGTAGGTGCCAGGAGGCGAGTCAACCACGTAGTCAATGACAAGGCAGTTGGGGTTCGAATCCCGTGGGGTGACCAATACCCTTGACAATGGAGTCGTATAGTAGTGGTCGTTGTAAAAGGGGGTTGTTAGGTAAATGCTGTCTCACGACTCGATGCGACGGCGGAATACGGACTTTTTGCTTTGCTTCACAGCTGTATATTGGATGTTTGCCTCGGATGTATTATCAAGGTCTTGAGCCAAATGCATTCGCATGTACATGTCGGCTGCACACAAAACACCATTTCCCCCAAAGGTTTGAGGGACCTTAAAAGAGGGGAAAGCACAGGGTGACCCTCAGAACCTGCCCTTAGGATGTTTTAGCCTGCAGCTCGGAGATTCTTAGCGTCCCCCATCCCGGGCTTGGGTTCATCCCTGGGTCGGGAACCAATCACAAACGCACGCCGACACGCATGGACGCACGGCTTCTCTTTTTCAATTCAGTGAAACGTCTCTGCACGAGTTTGACCAGGTTCTGCAAATTTAACAGGAAATGTGAATGCTACAGGTGACGTACCGGAATTCATGTGCAATGGTGCACATGCAGCAAGCTATCTATAAGGCAGTTGTACAGATCTAGAACAGTCTGCAGAAAACGAATATCCATGACTAGCATAGTCCATCACCAATTTGTAACCAGTAATAATTGTAGCATGTAGCATCGAATAATCATTGACCACCAAATACCTGGCATCTCCAGAATAGTAGTCGCCGATGGCGACACTCTACGGAAACCAGACAACATGCTGTGGTGACAAATGCAAGTCTTATGCAAATACTTTTGGGTTGCCCATGGTACCGTGCACGACGAGTACCACAAGGGCTGACCATGATACCATGCACGATGAGTATCACGATCCCATTGTGTAAAAGTGCAAATTCCAGTAGATCCCCCACATAGAAGAAATCGTAACGGCAATGCTTGATCACCAGTGCGATGATTCTGCGATGGCTGTTCTACTCGCCCTCCACCGGAACCTTTCTAGCAGAGAATGTGGTGTCTCCTTGCTCCGATTGATCTTCTCGATGTAGCGCGAGGGCAGATGTATATTGCGAGTAAAGCACCATTGGATGAGAGGAGTGTCAACCTCTTTGACGCTTTGAACGCAAATGATAGCACCAAGTTCAACTCTCAAGAACTTGCGTCCAATGAGCACATCTGTTCGGTAGAAGGTCATGTAATCGCAATTGAGGCATCGGAATATCGTGTTGCTGACGAAGGCAATGTCCTTCTGGTGGCTGACACCTCTGAACTGCTCTGCTTTGATGCCAAGTATATTGCAGGCGGTCCAAATCCGACACATAATGTGTAGCCCTTTCAGCTTCAGGAACCAAAAGAACATCTCTTCGTCCCTGTGGTTCGCACTTTTGAACCTCACATTTCTGAGCTTTGGAGCGGCAACGACTTCATTATAGGGCTTCGGGACTGGAATGTTCTGTTCGTCGACCTCGTTGAAGATCTAGTCGTCCCTCCCATGGCGATGTAGGGACAATAGACTCCACCACCTTTGGAAGCTTCCTTGACCAAGTCTGCCTCGTTGTTGGCGAATACCTTCCACACCTTGAAAAGTACGATGCCCATGACGCCAGACAGGTATGATGCCTCGCCGGACTCGTCAACGCAGATGGCTTTGACTTGCAGGAGGTGAGTTGCGTCCGCATCCTCCTCAGGGTTGTCCGGACAAACTCCCGCATCTTCGTCGTCGATGTTTGTCCCGATGTCCGATGGAAGGTACGACCTGCCTGCAGACCGTCCCTCACTCATCTCATTGGTGTCGGGTCGTTCTTCCTCGGCGACGATGCGCTCAGCATCTTCCTTTGCTTCTCGCCGAGCTTGCTTAACTTCCTCCTCCGTCACGTTTGCGGTGTCGGATTGCTTGGGCTCGTCGTCATCCACATGGATCACGAACTTGCCGGTGGAAATGAGCTCACATTCGCATGCCGTGCAGTAGCAAAATCCCCTTGGAACGATGACAGCGCACGCTGGGCATACTCTGTTGGAAATACTCGATGGATCGTCCTCGCGGTAGACGATGAATCTGCTGAGCAAACCCCTGATCTCTACCAACGATTTGTTCAAGGTCTCGGGCACTCCAATGTTGACGCACGCCGCGACGACCATCTTCTTCAGGATGTCGGCATCCGCAGGGTCCTCATCGTCCAAGAAACTGTTGAGGTTTCCAAGAAAGTCCGCTGGGGTCATGCCCACAGCGCCCTTGAATCCTGGACAGATCTCGCTCTCGACGGGGAGTAGATCCGCCTACCTCTTTGACAGGTCCTTTCGTCACGGGCTTGAATCTCCATGACCTGTTTGAAGGGAATGGTCTTGAAGGCGACGATCGTCCCTCCCGATGTGACCCCTGACTGGTACACGGACAATTTCCTTGTTGGCACGTAGATGGCGATGAGGTCATCTCCCTGTTTGACATCGTGCATTGCGGTCTTGGTCGAGATGTGCTCGCTGTCCCAAGGTGCAAATACTCCGAAGTGTACCGCCAACCTTCGCGCGCTGTCATGGAACAATACCCCTCAAAATGACACCTTCCAGGGCTGATGGCTTTGTCACGTGGTATGCTCCGCCCAAGCGGTCGGACATGTTTGGGAACAACATGTTGCAAAGTTCAGCAGGACGAGCGAAACCGCATGTCCCGACGATGCTCGAATGCACCATGGTTGCCACCATCCGCCGTGCTCGCGACGAATCCAGTCGATGTTGTCCTTTGTCCATCCAGCCGCTATGAGACCCGTCATCGATTCAATGTCGATTTCCTGATCGAATCTCGCAGCAAGAATCTGCGGTCTCGGTTTCCGTGCTCTGCGATCCTCCGATCTGATGCACTCGGCGATGATTTGGAATTTGTACTGATCCTGCGGGAACGCGCCCTCACGGCTCAGGATGTGGTCGATGTTCACCCATCCTCCACCATTGCAAGGAATAGGGTTCCCCCTCTTTTGGTGGCGTAGGATCTTCACCAGCGCTTTTGATGTATAGAATAAGTCGCTGTGGTGAATGTTGGATCCAAATGCTGCGTAATCCTTGTACGGCCAATAGGGTAAACATGCTGTTCTGCGTGTTCATGACTTCCAAGTGTACTCCCTTTGGCAGCGTGCGGGTCATACACGAATACCCTTGCACACCTTCGCACACTGCCTCATCACCGGGTTGAGGAATCACAGAGGGGTTTCGTCCACCAAACGAATCGAGCATGTTGTTGTACTCCTTCATGGTTCCGTTGGGATTCGTGTGTAGGTCAAGCTGACCAACGTGGAGTTCTCCTCCCTCTGCCAAGTCAGCCATCTCGGAGAGGTTCACAGCGTAGTTGTACTTGTGGAACTCCTCCCTCGGATAGAATATCGGCTTCTCCGTTTCCGGTTGATGCGGTTTCTCATGAGGTTCGCTGGACATCGGCGCCATCTCTTCATTATCATTCGGAACTTCCATGTCGATGTTTTCATCGGATGAAGGATGTTTTTCTGGAAGAAACAGCATCTTGATCTTGCCACATGCTGAGTCAGATTCCGTTGCCCTCGCGGTATCTTTGCATGTCCCATCATGGGATTCTTTTCCGCACTTGATGCAAATACTGAGTTCGCCAGCGCGATCGCAAAGATCCTCGAACATCCGCAACAGCGCTGCTCGTCTTGTGGCGATGTTCTCGACTATCGATTGTTTGGGTTCAGGCTCTTCGGCATGATCGGGTTCACGACCACGATCAGCCTCGTCCTCATGATCGGACTCGCCTGCTTTCCTCTTCTGGCCTGATGAACTGGCTTCCTCGAGGTCGATGAACGGGTTCGAGTACGCCAGCTTGTCCATGATGTCCCTGACATTCTTGTTGGGAACCTCCATGTACTTCACAGCGCCGCTTCTCTTTCCGTTCATGTGAGAGGTCATGCTCTCCCTGACGAACTTTAGGAACGTGGCTTCCAGCATTGGTCGGTATTGGCAAACGTTCCCCCATTTTGGCAATTCCTTTCCGCAGTAGGATATGACGTCGAAGAACCTGAGAACGGTCTCCAGTCCATCTCCCAACTTCTCTTCATTGTCGGTGGAGAAAACACGGTATGCCTGTTCTTGACCTAGGAACCATCGCATCCACGAAGCGTATACAGCGTTTCCGTATACACGGAATTTGGACTTCTTCTCTTTCGTTCCATCGGAATGGGTGACGATGTACGACAGCTTGTCAACCCACAGTTGCTTCCCCTTGCTACTGCGGAAGTAGTCAGCGAAGGAGTCCCTATCGAGCGTGATGCCTCCGATTTGTGACAGCTGCTTCGCGAACTTCTTGTTGAACAGATTCACGATGAGGTGTTGTACAAAAGTGTCCATGTCCCCATTGAATATGCTCTCAAGCTCGTTGATGTCACCGAGCACCAGGCTGCATTCGGCGAAGAATCTTTTCATGATGTTGGGGCGGTCAGCTCCCTTGTGCATGGTATTCTGCTCGATCCGCCCGTTTGCGTGGCAATTGATGCATGTGTCAGGCGGTCGGCCGCGGATTGAGCTCCCTCTGCATGACATTGTGCGCAAAGTAAATCCGCAACGTCCTCGAGGTAGTACCACTTTGACCGCATGTCGTCGCCGTCCTCCCTGCCAATCGCTTTGCCTTCTCTTCGCTGCTCTTCATGATACGTCTTCTGCTTGCTGAAGTGAGCAGTGAAGTCCGGCTTGTAGTGATAGCGGACAGTACCGCCTGTTGCGCCCTGAGGCACGTTGAATTGCAGCGGGGACACGCCCACACATGCATCTTCCAGGTCGGAAACCGTCTGTGCGTCAAGCGAAAGCACATCCATGATCATCTCGACGATCAGCTTCTTTTGCAACACGTAGAAGAGCTTGGAGTCTCCGGTGCTGCTGTAGTTGCGGTCCGTCAATCCAGATACTTGCTTCCAAACGAGGTCGTTGTCGGTGACCACGACGCCCGCGTTCGCGCGCATCTCCATCACTTTCGTCGCGGTCAGCATCAGGTTGCCAGTGCTCTGATGGAATTCTGGGTGGTTGTTGATACTCACGAATACTCCTCCGCCGGATATGCTTGAAAGTTCGCTCAGACCTCAAGCAGGCCGTTGTACTCGTAGTTGGTGTTGATCTTCCACTCGAAACCTTGCTTGTGGATGCAGTCATACAACGACATCCAAATGTGTACCGAGCAGTTTGCGACGGAATTCTTCCATCTGCCGCCACCCTTGATCGTGTTGATCAGTCCTCTGATACGAGCAACAAGTGGGGTGTTTGTACCACGTCTCATATCGTGGGACGCGTAGTAGGACGTCTCGATGAAATTGTTCCACCCATTGTCATGCATGTGGGATTGGAACGTCCTGGTGCGCTTCCCAGTTTTCTGCCCCAATGGCCAATCAAGGATCACGTAGGACTTGGTCGACGTCGCGACATCGCACAATTGCTGGCAGGTGAGTTCAGTACTTTCCTCAGCTTTGTGCCTCTTGATGATCTTCGAGATTCCAGCATTGGCTGTGTCGGGATTGTCATGACCGTCAATGAGAGCTTTCAACGCAGTTGCTCCGGGTAGCTTGGCAGAGTAAAAACATCCTGTCTTAGCGCAGATGTATGCGTAAAGTTGGAGCCAGGCGAGGTTGGGCTTGTTGAGGTAGGCAGCGATGATGCGGTCAGCTCTTCTCCTCTCGTCGAAGACGAGCAACGTTGCCACCAAATGCCGCAAATACCGTTCCGAGTAAGATGCGTTCTTCCCCGCTTTGACTTCTGGTCCAAATTTTGTGGTGGGCATAACGACTCCGGATTTCCTGTGCAAAACAAAGCTAGCCCCGATGTTGAGGCTGCCGAAAGCAGTGCACTTGTCGACGATGGTGATCGATTCGTTCACGTCATGCTTCTCCGGCATGACCTATCGGTCGTCTTCCCCTTTTGCAGAAATCTCCAGGATCGCTTGGATGGTCGCGTTGACAACCGTTCCATCTTCATGCTCTTTCCCCGTCGGCTGATTTGAAGACCACCACGGTGCACGACCAGTGGTGTCGCTGCTGGAGCTCGCGCTTGGTGGTACACCATGCTGCTCGCTTCCGGCGCTAGGCTTCGGCATTGCCTTGGGTTCTGGGGCAGCGTGCGCTTTCCCTGAGATCCTCCACCACGCTGGTACCCCTTCTTCGCTGAAATCCTAGTGGAAGATATCGATGAACTTCTGGGCGCCATCTTTGGAGCGCAGCAAGTTGTTGATGAAGGCCCGCTGTTGCTGTTCATCCGCGGTTTGGTTGTCCTGAAGCATGATGAAGGATTCCCACGTTAGGCGATTCGCGGCTTCCCTGACACGATCTTCGCCACGCGGTGCAACGGATATGGCGTACATATTGATGGCCGGGAGCTTCGATTCCCACGCTTTTGCCATGACAGGGAATGCCTTGTTGAGGTTGTTGAGCTGTGCGTCAACATCCCTGACGATGGTCTTATCGCCACCAACGTACTCCATTCTCTCACGATTGTTTCCCCCGAAGATCTCTCGGAGCCTTGCATGTAGGAATAGGACACATCCCATAGCAAGAGACGCAGCAATCAAGGCATCGGGGACGATGGGAATCTGCTTGATGTTGCCAGTGATGGTCAACTCCAAGATGTTCTTGGTCGTGCGTTGGGGTGCGCGTCTGGCAGCGAACGCCACGTACTTGGCGGAGAGGGTGAGCAGTTCTTGGTGTTCTGCACACATTCATGGTTCCTTCGGACTTCATCCTTGTCCAGGACGCCATTGACCACGGCGCATACCCTCGCTTTCGGAGTGCAATAAGTTTGAACCCATTATGCATCCCAAAAGGTGGTGAACCTTTCTTGCTCTTCTCCAGCCAGAGTGTCATTGACGTGCTTTCCGCACGCACTCGTGCCGGTCCATGGCGCTCATGGAAATATTGGTAGACATCACCGACGGTCTGGTCCTCGCTGACAACGTTGGTACCGGGTTGCCCGTCGATGTCCTTCGTGAGTGCTGTCATCAACTCCCAAATGTTGATGATGACCTTCACGATCTCGGGGTCGATGAAGTGCTTGAGGATGGGTGCGGCCTTCTCCTTCATCGAATTCTCGGAGGCCACGACGGCGAGCGTCTGCGTCAACCTTCTCCCTTTTCCGCAGAAACCATTCCACTTCATCAAACATTCCTGCTGGGAGAGATGGTTCATGATGGCCTTCATGAAGTTGCTGCACCATGATACCGAGTATCCGGCGCCCTTTGGGACTTGCGTGGTCTTCATGGAGAAATACGCAGATGTAGCGTACAATGCAGGCACGCCGGCTTCCGCAATCCGCCTCGCAGCAATCGCTTCCGAGCATTCTTCGTCTGTTCTTGGGAGGGGTCTACCTACTCGTAGCCCCGCCACATACTTCTCAACCAGCGATGCACAATAGAAAGCTCCGTGTCTGGCCTTCGATGGAGAAAGGAAAAGGTACTCTTCCGAGTTGATGAAGTCATCCCCCATCTTGAAGATGTACAGCTCCGCGATCCAGCAAAGTCGTAGACAAAGGAATATGCAAAAGCACCACCGCAGAAAAGATCCAATCACTCCAGATTTCCCTGATCCGGGGGGGGGGTGCACGACCACCACCCTTCGACAGGTAGTCCAGATTTCCCTGATCCAGGTGGGGTACACGACCAGCACCTTTCAACAGGTAATCTGAGAGCGATATGCAACCAACACTCACCTTGTTCTCTTCGCCTTGAAGCAGAAATGAAGCTGGAGTGTGTACGAAGGGTAGACGGCGATGTGGAGGTAGAAGATCTCCCACCTTGCAGTTTCGTCTTCTCAACGAACCCTTTGAATATGCAAGGTGAAGCCAGGATCACTCCATGATGTCGCGAACATTTGGCTCGAGCAGCAAAACGGCGCAGAATAACATTGACAATTAGTGAAGTGTACAGTTGGGTATCCTTGGTTTCCCTACCAGCACAAGGTCCATGACTATGGTTGCCATTGCACTTCTTAGAAAGGGATTCCCCCAGGTCAAAGTTCCAAGAAATGACACGCCAAGGTTTCCGAATCGGCGGGGGTTTCTTGGCATACCCGTCAAATTCATGCGATTCTCCGTGCTTGATCTGCTTCTCCAACCTCTCGTCGTTCCAATACTCGCAGCCTTTGGGAAGTTCAAAGAGTATGGCGGCTTTCTTGGATTCGGCACGCCGCTTCAGTTGGGAAAACACTTTGAACAATTTCCAAAGTTCAGTTTTGGATGAGTTTGCTTGTTGTTGGTCCTTGTGTGATGTTCAATCTCGCCCATGATGATCCTCCCGTGCAGGGCCCAGCAAAAAATACCATGTCACTCCTTTTGGTGATGGTGTGCTTGGCGAGGTTCTCCCCGTACTGCGATAGCAGGTCGTCCTCAAGTGTGATCGTAACAACCTGTACGTGCCAGAGTTGCGCAAGCGTTGTGCGATTCCGAACACGCCATGACAACCGTGGGTTTGTTGGGGTCCAGTGCAACGAGGGTGACCTCTGCGCCAGTAGCCAAACCAGGTACATAGGCATAGCCAGGCAAGCCAAGTACGGTACCATTGTGATTCACAAAACGAAAAGCAAATTGGGATCAGCAGGTTGCAAATGGTTGCGAACTGCAATTCTGTATTGGACAAAGAAACGACGATTGTCTTGTTCACGGTGGTGTGCATGCATGCGACGCATCATGGTCTTGAAACACCGTAAAACACGCGCAGGGAGGGAATTGATAGGTGTGTCCAGGATGTCCTGGCCATCGGCTTCCTGAATGAACAGTTGAAAAGACTCGTCCCGTCCAAAATGTTGTCTAGGCTGAATAACCTTGGGAGCAGGGGCCGCAGGCTGTACCCGGTGGAACTGCCATACCGCGTGCTCGACGTACTTGTCGATGCGCTCCCATTGCAATGCGGGTTCAACACGATCCCCAACTTTCTCCCATGATCCTCCGCACAGAAACCAAGTGGAACGCAACCACCGTGTGCCAATAGGACATTGCACCGTGGGTGGTGGCTGGTGCCGCATGAGTTTCGGAACTTTTGCCACGATGACCGGATCATGCCCTTCGTGTTTATGAAGGCCTTCCTTTGATGATAACCCTTGCCACCAAATGTCGGGAGGCATAATCGGCACCTTCGTGTGCGGAAAAGTGGGTATGCCATCGATCGAACCAGTGACCGCCTGCACGGTTCCCTTCTTGGGGTCAAATGAAGATGTGACCATCTTGAGGGTCCCAGGGTCGGTCAACATTTCCGGCTCGAGCAATCCAATTTGCACACACGCATGCTTCCATTTTCTGGAATCACTGAAAGCTTTGGTATAGATGTCAGCAGCCATACGGTCGGTGACCTCATAGGCTAGGTACATGTAGTCGCGCTCGAACATATCATGCATCCATGTGACAGCAACACCGTGACTTCGTTCCAGATGCCTCATAGTAGGGTTCTTGCCCGATCGAACAACACTGATCATAGCCTTGTTGTCATCGAAGAACACAAACTTCGGCTCCTTACCCAAAATACGCTCCATCAACCTGAGCGCAGGCATGCCCATAGCTCTCATTGCGACATCGGCAGCGACGATTTCAGCCTCAGGGGTGGAATGACTCACACATCCCTGTCGCTTAGAGCTTCCGGACAACGGAAATCTTGTGTTGGGACTCTGTAGGTTCACGTGACCGCCAGATGTCGACCGCAAAGAATCGGCGCACCCAGAAAAGTCAGCATCAGCAAAAGCTGCCAAACACATATCTTCGACTGAATCTCCGACCCAGCCAATCATCCTCCAGTGCTTGGTGCGATGAATGTAACACATCAAGTGATGAAGTTTCTTGTCGTCGTCAGTTGTCCACCTGGTGATGTTCCTCGCCAGACGGTTGACCTGCCTGAGCAAGTCAAAGCGTGCTACCCTAGCACCATACAATATTTTCATGAGCACACTTCCTGCGTGAGGCGCGAGTTGTCCACGGACAGGCTCCGGATGAGCTCCTTCCGATTCCCTCCTGCTTGGCATGATGGAGTTTCATAACCATTCGCGGGAACTCTGTTTCCACACCAATTACATTCGACCGACGGTCCGGTCTGGATCGGAGCCCTCGATAAGTGATCCTTGGTCTCCTCATGGGGACCAGGTGTAGGAACCTTCTTCAACTCAACGTTGCCTGCTACTTCGAGGTAGCGATCGACACAAGAGCGCAGGAACTGCTCCACGTCGTACGTCACAGCGCTGACCTTATGGCCGTTGCCGAGAACCACAGTACCTTTGGACTGATTGCATCCCAGATATAAATCCAGGGCGGTTATGATCAGCTTCTCACGAAGCAGCTCCCAACCCTTTTTGAGGTTGTTCTTTGGACCAGCCATCTTGAAGTCGTCCACATAGACCACAAGAACTAATTGTAGTTCAGGATTGGTATAGACAGAAGGCCATTCTTCAGAAAACCCATTGCACGCGCCGACTCATCGCAGTGCTGTTCCCAAAATGTACCAGCATCAGGATGACCGTACAAAGTCTTCACCAGCGAGCAACAGGTCTTTTGAACTGATTCCATCGTTCTTTGTCATCCTCAGGAACAGCTTCCGATGGAAGCTCGCTCCAACAAGGTGTACCCCGTAGTGTGGCTTGGATATATGCCTGCACCGCATCAGCCATCTGCGCATCCCATCCGTCAAGGCAACCCAAAAAGTCAGCCCATCTGGATGCTTCGAAAGTTGCAGGAGAATTCCCCAGATCTTGAAAGAATGCCGCGTCCGACGTCTGGAACATAGTCTGGTTCCCAAGCACCACCCCACGACCGTGATACCATTGCATTGATGAACTTGGCCACCTTGACGACTTTCTCACGATGATGTTCTTCGGCCGGAACACAAGGCATCTTGGGATAATCGCCCTTTGGGCAATCCACCTTTGGCGACGCCGCGCAGGTTCGTAAACCCAAATCACGCGCTGCTTTATCTTCCCACTCATACCTGTATGCCAGTTCATCCGTACATTCGGATACATTTCCTCCCGTCATGGTGCTTTCTGAACAAGTGTCATCAATGTTCTCCGACAGTCCCCCATCATGGTCGTTCTTTGGGATAGATGCAAGACCTTCCCTTGAAGTAAACTTCCATGCGTAGATAACTACCATCCCATAGACCTCGTCCAACGATTGCTTGCACCAAGATCTTGAAGTCGTTTGGAGTCCATGCATAAACTGACCCATCGACCGGATTGACAATGATCCTCATCCAATCCAGGTCCGCCAAGAACTTCCCCTCAACCGGGTTCTTGACCTTGTTTGTATTCTTCCGTATGCCCCAGTTGTACATCCATTGATCGCCACCCCATCGTTCTTTGAGCATTGCTTTTATCCTTTTCGCGCTCGGAGCGTTGACCTTTGTACTTTCTGCAGGTGCGGCGTCCTTCGAGCTACCGGTGCCATCCTTCTTCTTTGGATGAATCTTTCCTTCCTCATCGACATCAACTGCATTCCGTAATGTTGCCCATCATTCAGGTGTGAACCCTGCCGGTCGTGTTGTCTTCATCGTCCTGAATCCGTCGGCACCGACTGGATTTGGTCCACAATGAACTGGTTCGTGCGTTCGGCAAGCGAATTGTCCTGCGTCTTGCCCGGAAGCGATAAAGCATGAGGTATCTTCAGTTCAGAACATGCGTTGATGAACTCCGGCGCATCGTCCGAGTAGACTTGCTTGCTCTTCCGTCTGCCGGCAAAATGCTGTATGCTGTTGATCGCCGTGACGGTATTCTTGCGACCAATTGGATAGCCCATGATGATGCCAGTGTATATATCTCGAATGATCATGACGTACTTGTCATTGTTCTCGGCATCACCTGCGGCTTCAACCAGATCGAAAGCGATCAAGTCACCGAACGTCTTGACTTCACGTTGAAATGCGCCAGACTTAGATCTGAAATGCCTCATCTTCGCCTTCACGCATGATTCGCAGAATGGGTTTCGATACCTGTGCGTTAGCAAGTGTGTCAATGTATTGGCATCGTTTTTGGCATCGTCCTTCAATGTGCCAATTCTCTTCTTCATGGATGCGCCTTCGTAGATGTCGACTTCTATGCCTGCTTCGGGATCAGCATCATCTTCACCCTCAGCTTCGTCCTCACCCGGCTCGGGCCCACGTCCACGAGCCTCTTCACCAGGTTCTTCGACTCTAGGTGGCGCGGGTCCCGCTCCACCAGGCGGGCCGAAATCTACGGCTTCGACGTCATCCTCCTCCCCGGCAAGTGCATATTGGGGTTCTCCGACTTCTTCTTCTACTTCCGCTTCGTCACCATCCCGTTCAACACCGGTGATCTCTTTGAGCATCTTCATGTGCTCCAAGATGTCTTCAGACACAGGCCCAAATAGGGAATATCATCTTTGACGTGTAGATGAACCATCTCTCTCAGGCGTTATCATGAATGGCACCTTACAACCCCCTTTTACAACGACCGCTACTATACCTAGAGGTGCGTTTGATCGCATTTTAGGTGGTCAAAGGCCGAACAGGCATTTGGACGTGAAAAAACGATTTGGGCGTGAAAATCCGACAAGGGCCACATGGCCGTGAAAAAGCGTGAAAAAGCCGTGAAAAAACGCCAAGTGGCCGTGAAAAAACATGAAAAAACGTGAAAACACAGCACTGCAACCGTTTGGCCGTGAAAACGGGCAATGTCAAGGACACATTTTTTTCAAGGTCGTGAGTGGTATGACCTCCTAAAATGTGATCGAACACGCCTCCAGGTACGACTCCATTGTCGAGGGTATTCGTCACCCCACGGGATTCGAACCGCAACTGCCTTGTCATTAACTACGTGGTGGACTCGCCCCCTGGCAGGTTATCAGCCGTAAGCTTACAATTGGTCCCAGCGGTGGATTGCAACTGCGATAGTATGATGCAACACAACCTTGTGAAATCATATTTACAGCCGTACAATGGATTCTTCTGGAAGCCCAGGAACTGCAACCTTTGGAAATGACAGCTCCAGCGGTTCCACAGGTATGCTTGCCGTGCCGGCAATCGCAGACTCTCCGGACACTCAACAAAGTGCAAGTTCTGGTACTAGCCACGACCTAGCACATTTATCCTGGAAAGAAGTTGGTCATGCGGTGTGGTCCAAGGACGGAGAAAAGAAGAGATCGTCATCAGCTTCATTATCGACACCGAGAAGGAGCGTGAAGGGCGTTATGAGTCCTGTGAGAAAGGAAAAAGGGCGATCAAAATCGCCTACAGGCTCCAGTCCGTCAAAGATCTCTCAGGAGAACAAGACCCTCAAACAGGAAGTGGAGGAGGCTAAGCGCCATTTGGCTATGCTTCAGGAGTCATATGAACGTGACGACCAAGGCAATGTCACGCGCGTTCAGGAACTGGAACGGAGAGCAGGCATGTCGGAACAACAAGTAGCCCACATCCTCAAAAGATCCGACGAACAACTTCGAGAAGCTGCTCAATGCATTGACATTCAACGTGGGAAGACAAAACTATCCGAAGATCAGGCACAACATCTCGTGAAGATCTACGGAGAGTATCAAGACGAAGCCCGACTTAAGGTCCTCGAATACGAGAAGCTACACCAAGAGATGGCCGCAACCGTCTGCTTGAACATCGAATCAGATGCGAGGAGGAAAGCTCATTGGCTAGCAAGAACAAGGCTGAACAAGAGAGGAGAAGCGTTTCTTCCGAAATCGCACAGTATCAATCGATGATCAACTCCTATCAGGTGAAGATCACTACGGACGCAGAACGAGGAGAACACTATTCGTGGTTTGCGTGAAAGATTGGAAACAGCATTGTTGCCGCAACCAACAATGGCGATTGATGACGAGCCACAAGGTACATTGGTGAGCAAAGCAAATGATGCGATCAGGCACGCTGACCAAGAAGCCCATTGCGCACGGGTTGCCGTGAATGAGCGAGCGGGATGAGATGTATCTGATCGGACAACGTGCAGCGCAGGAACGTGACGCAAAGATTCATGAGGAGAGCAAGATCGCTAGAGATCGAGCTCATCAAGGAAATGCATTACATGATCGCGCCACGCTGAGGGATCAGGAGTTCGTCGACGTGACTCGCGAACTTGCCGCATCAAGGCAAAAGGCCAATGATGCGCAATCCAATTTCCTCAATCAGATCGCTGCAATGTCCGAAGAGATTGAAGAGACACGACGACAGCTCAAGATCCAAGAGAGCTTCGTATATCAGCTGGCTGAGACGAACAAGGAGCTCGAAAGCGAGAACGCCACCCAAAACATCGCGGCGGACACAAATGATCGCGGACGAGCTCTACTGAGGGATGATACTGTTAGGACCAGTAAACACCATTATTCGAAGACCCGTAAGAGTGATACCACAAATGGGCCTCAACAACAAGGTCAGGTAATGCTCTATCAGGCTACTGTGGCGGCTTCTAGTTCTAATGTGCAGGTACGGTCTTGGTAAACAGGATACAGGCTCATATCGACCAACTCCATGAAGCGGTAGGATCCATTCCAAATATGAGATTTGGTTCAACCGCAATAATGGAGGTGGTGGTGGTCACGGAGATGGAGGTCCACCTGGTCTCGGTTATCGCAATACAGGTGGAAACGCGGGGTCTAGGACGTGCTCCTGTCCCAGCCGCAGCAGGAGGACCAAGTCCACCTGATCCACCTGACGACGATGATGATGGAGACGAGGACGAAGAAGAACCATCCGATGATGATGATGATGATGATGATGACCGTCGTCGCAACAGAAGATCATCACGAAGAAGGAGGTCGAGGGATCGCAGAGATCATGACAGCGGTCGACCAAGGATACCACGGAAGGAGGCTGAGAAAGCCAACGTACCTGCATGGTCGAAGATCACGAAGCTGGACAGCTGGAAGATGGCACTCACCATGAACGTCACCAGCGCTTCAGCAGATCCTGATATCGAAATATGGATGTCATGGTTGGCATGTGCTTTCGTGGTGAATCCTGACCTTGATTTCTTAGCCGATTCGGGAGGCGAACGATTTGCAAATGATGGATAATAAACTGGCCCTATCGCTCTAGACGATGCTCAGAAGTGCGCCTGATGATGCGAAGGACGTACACGATATTCAGCTGCACGCCGAACGACGCCAAAGAGAGAACAAATTGATCAAGGGAAGAGATCATTACAATCATACTACAATCTTTCAGGTCAAGTGACCGATCAGACATGGTTTTCACCATCGAGCATTTGATCAGACTGGAATACCCCGGGGACAAGAACATGTCCGTGTTCCGCAACAAATGGTATGACATCTTGCTCAACCTGAGGAAGGAGGATACACCCAGAGAAATCACGCTGCGGGACATCCTATATCACAAGATCAAAGGAAGCAGGAAGCTGGAATTTGGTCTCAATACCTATGCGCGGTTACCGGACGCACACCCCGAGAAGACGCACCGTTTCCTTTTAGGATTGATTGATCGACAACTTCGGACTGATCGCGAGGACTACGTCTACGACATGAAGGAGAAGTCAGTCAAAAACTTGCTGAGCGCCAACAAGAATGCGGCGCCAGCAGAAAAGAAGAAGGGAAAAGGGCCTGGGAAAGGAGTGAATTCCGGGAAGGAAGATGATGGAAACGCAGCAGCACCAGTGCTACCCAAAGCGAAAGCGAAAGACCACGACAAGAAGGGCAAAGGAAAAGGAAAAGGAAAAGGGAAAAGGAAAAGGGAAAAGGAAAAGGGAAAAGCATGAGCCCCGAACAGAAGAAGGAATGGCCGTGCGTCTTCCACTACACAAAAAAGGAGGATGTCTCAAAGGGAAGGATTGTCCATATTCCCACAACCCCAAGCACAAGCACAAATTGGACAATGATAAAGGAAAGGGCAAAGGCGGCGGCAAAGCAGCAAGAACTCCTTCACCAAAGAGGGACGGGGTCTTCTATGCATGGAGAGAAGGAAAGTGCACGAAGGCGACAAAAGGGGATCAATACAAATACAAGCATGCGGAACCAGCAAACCCCAAAGCATCCGCTCCTGCGCCTAACTCCAAACAACAGGCCAAGGCACAATCCAAGCCCAAAGCAGCAGCTCCGGCAATTGTGAGAAAGGTTCACATCGCAATGCCCGCTATCACTGTCAAGAGAGCAGCGACTTCGGAAGCCAAAAAGAGCGACAAACACACTGAGGAGAGTGAAGCCGAGGTCGAGACTGTGTGTCACGATCGTGATGCCGAAGACGCCATGAGTGAATCTTCGCGGTGGTCAGGTGAGACTGAGATATACGAGAAATACGTATGGTTTCAAGAGATTCTTGACAATGATGTGAGCGAAGAGGTGGAGCACCTGAAGAATGAGGACGAACAGCGGCGGAACAATTCGATGTGGCACAAAGGATCCTATGAGGACACGTCCCGATCGTCCTCGAAACCAGTCGACGCCAAGACGTTCAAGACATATGATCATCGACGACACCTTGCATATAGTCACAAGAAGGCACGCATCAGAGCCGAGATTATGAGCGAGGCGGTCAATGACATATATCGTACTCACAAAATGCCAACACACAAGGAGCGAACCTTCACTTTCGATTATGACAAGGAGGATGACGAGATTACGGAAGGAGTCGTGCAATGGAAGAGGAAGCACGGACAACAATCAGTCTATTCGCCCTGTCTGCGAAACAATGCAAGGGAGTAAAACGGCTGATGCACACAGGGTGTGGTCATGATTTGATCGGCAAATCCAAGGCGGCCTCCCTCGCTGTTAACATTGTTCAGGACAAGGACGAGATTGTCTTCCAAACGGTAAATGGTACTACGTCCACTTCGGATTCTATCAAGTACTACGTGAGTGATCGAGCTGAAGGAAACAGTCCAACCCTTTGTTCTGGATGAGACGCCGACGGTGTTATCTATTGGTCGACGATGCATGAAGATGGGATATTATTTTCACTGGATTTGTGGGAAGTAATGACCTGCGCTGTCTCGCGACGGCGGAATACGGACTTTTTGCTTTGCCTCACAGCTGTGTATTAGATGTTTGCCTCGAATCTGTTACCAAGGTCTTGAGCCAAATCATTCGTGTCGGCTGCACACAAAACACCATTTCCCCCAAAGGTTTGAGGGACCTTAAAAGAGGGGAAAGAACAGGGTGACCCTCAGAACCTGCCCTTAGAATGTTTTAGCCTGCAGCTCGGGGATTCTTAGCAGTAGGAAACCTTGCCAAACAAGATGTACATGATCGTGCACATGAGCATGAAACACGTCATGTAGGTCCCGACAGGCATGTAGTTATAAAGGTGAGTATGTGCGCCGGCTCATGCTGGTCGTAGCTGAATTCTGGTGACACATGTCGCTGCTTGTTTGACACTAAGGTGTAGCAGTGATTGAATTCGCGCGATGCGTATTTGGTGAAGATGTCTGCTGGGAAATGTAGTGTGTGCACCTTATGAGTGTACTGGAGTACCCAGAGATCACGAATCCCGAGGTAGATTTCCTCGTCGTAGGACAACCAGCCCAGTCAGCATCCACGTAGATATCCATCTGGACGTTGTTGTCTTTAAGCTGGGCCATAGGCTTCAGGACGTAGTTCTGCTTAGCAGTGCCAGCCAGATCGCGTGGTAGGGGTCGTGAGTAGTTGGTTGTTGAAGGCTCCTTGGTCGAGTAGGCGGTATCTGGCCTGGTGTGTGTCAACCACTGTAGCTTTCCAACTACACGTCTGTAGGCGCGATGCTGTTCTGCAGACAGTGGTTCGGAGTCCTTAAAAGTATGTTTGTTGGTAGAACTTCCAGGTGTGGTGGTAGAACTACAATTGACCATGTTCGCCTCCTTCAAAATGCTGTCAATGTAGCCGTCGCTGAGCTTTAACTGCATGTAATTGCCACAATTGATAATCAGACGTCCGAGAAAACTCTGCCTCTCGCCTTCTAGTAGTCCACCAGTGTCCTTCAGCAGCATTCGCTTTTGGTCTGCTCGAAGAAGTAGTCCACCTTGGTAGGATCACCAATGATCATGATGTCATCTACGTAAACCATGATGTAGACGTCCGACGTGGCATTGACGTAGACGCTCGCCTCCGATATAAGGCGTCGTAGTCCTAAATCCTTCATGGTCTTTGCGAAGTGATCCTGCCACGCCGTAGGGCTCGGTCGTACCCCCCCCCCTTCGGCTTCTTTAATCTCCACAATGGGTAGTACTCCTTCGGTGGCCAGATGTGGGTGACCAGCGAAGTGATAGGAGCATGTAGGAAGGCAGTGGACACGTCACCAAAGCGTATCCTCCAACCACGGGGAGGACCTCGTATCGATTGCTTCACGTAAGGTCCCAAGAGGCAGGCTGGCTACTGACACTTCCTTGTAGCTTCATGTCCTCCATTTCTTTGTTCATAGCCTCCTTCATCCACTCATGGTCGTAGCCCTGATCGTTGTAAATCTCAGGGTCTCGTAGTCAAGTGATGGTATCCTGCCTGCTCTTCCTGGTTGTCAGTGGTGACGGAGTAGATCATGTTGCTCTTCTCCTCCTTGTAGGTGTTGCATCTGCACCATCAGTCCTTGATAATGGTCTTGGTATGTCTCGTTACAGTATCTTCTACTGGTCAACGTAGAGGAACTGGAAGAGACGGTCGTTGTTGAATTGAGGTAGGAGACGTTGCCACAGGACCTGAACTGGTGCTGTAGGTTGCGACGACGCCGATGCGGAAGCCGAGGGATGTGGTGTCGTCGTTTGGTCAGCAGTCTGCTGTTCTTGTTCAACTGGTTCAGGCATAGGGTCAGCGCCCATACCAATAGTGGTAGTTTGCCTCGTCGTGGTACCCATCGTTGGTGGTAGTGTGAAGTTAGGCTCGTAGGAAGTTCTGAATCTCACCAAGGTGTACCGGTGACTTGTTCCAGTAGATGCTGGTCGTACTTGAAGTCAGGCTGTAGTCGTCTGATGGTACGGTCAAGGACTCGCCGCTATCGACATCCAAGCCTAGCCACACTCCTTTTTGTAGCGCAAGAGCTTTGTTTGGTAAACGCTTCGCAGGGATCCTGTAGTGTGTGCGTTCCCCAGACTCGCAGATTGCATGCTTGCAGGATCGTTCCCATCTTCTCTGGTAGGACGTGAGTCCATCGGAATAAACCAAGTAAGTAGCGATTGAGGATCCAGGCTGCGGGTCTCACCATCCAAGGTAGTAGTGGGTGAGAGTTGTTGACCGTCTCCTTGTAGACGGTGCGCAGTTGTTCACGTAGGGCTTTCACTTTCCCAAAAAAGCGTACCGTGGAATCTTTCCACTGAACCTTGGTTGTTCGAGGGGTAGTTTGGCGCAGTTCTAGTAGCCATGTTGCCAATCTTAGACGCCGTAGCGTTAATCACGCTCTTCAATGTAGGCTCATTGTCAGACTGCAAGATGCCATTTGTACGTCCGCACTCCAGCACGAAGGAACGAAGACTGTTGGTCATGTACTCGATGTGCGTAGATTGTCTGGTACAGTGACAGTGACAGCCATACAGATTTGGGTCTGTGTTCAACCGGCGTCACCACGGCCACCGACTCAGCAAAGCCAACCTGTATGACTGGCTGTCTAGAAACATTTTTCTCGTAGGCGTCCTGTTTTCCTTTAGATCTCACGCAGATCTCACACCAACTTCGGTAGGGTAGGTGTGTGAGGCAATTCTCAGCAACCGCGCAGTCAGACGGTGTAGTTGGTTTTTTCTTACTTGTGCTGGTAGTGCTTCTGAAGCATCTCAGCTAGTCCTGACTGCGCATCTCCAGCGTAGTCCTTCTTGGTGTGAGAAATGGTAGTCCCTGTCCAGGTGTAGGGCAGGTCTGATTGCTCAGCATTGGTATCCCAATCATCCTTGACCTGTTGTACCTCGTCAGTGGTGGTATCTGTAGCGATGGTAGCGCGGTATGGCTCCAAGCTGTGTAGTAGTGGATTGCCAGGTCCATCAATAGGAACAAACATCCGTGTTCTTGGTAGGACGTGATGTCGTATCTGTTTGCTCCCAGTAAAGTAGTCTTCACGTTGCGCTTCTCGTGGTGGAAGTAGTGAATGCCGAACTGGTTTTGTAGGAGGTTGTGCCCTTGGTAGTTGGGGCTCTGGAGTTGGTGCTGGAGTGGTCTTGACGTTGCACCTCTTCGTGGAAGTGCCCGTTTTTTTGAACAGGTGGTTGTGAGTGATGAGAGGACGCTGTAGCTGCAGACTTTCGCCGAAAAGTAGTTTCACAGACACGGTGGTATCCTGGTACCAATTCATTCTCCTCCTTCTTAGTGACATCTGGGTAGTGCGAACAGTAGTTTCCTCCAGGAGTCAAGTTGGTCCGTAGGAACGGGGCACTGAGTGCCTTCAGGTGTATTCTTTGCACGATGGATGATGTAGTCACCATTGATGCGCCAGTAGTCAGGGTTGCCGCCCGTGACAGGTCGCGCTCCATCACTTGTTTGAGATGCAGGCGCGATCAGTCCACGTACTTGTCCATCAACATTGCGTACTGCACGGAGCACCGTTCCTTGATGGTATTTCTGCTGCTCAACTGCCAGGAGAAGATTGCTGCGCGCTGCTTGGAAGGTGTCACTCCTCAGAGTCGTAGTAGTTGGTCCTCGAGCAAGTAGTCTAGTAACCGACAGGATGGGGTACTTGACATCACAGACGTAGAACGGAACCATCAGATCCTCGTTGCCACTCTTGTAGTGGACCTTGCGGACCTTGTAGAGTGGTGTCTCGTCGTTGCTGCTCCTGAGTCGATCAGGATGTAGTCAAGTCCTGGCGTCCGTGGGCTTGTAGTGCATGTAATACCTCCTCATCCGGGAAGAGTAGATCGTCGGCCAAAGGCCGCATCAAAGTCGAAGCGGCACCAACGGACAGGATGTGCATCTGAACGCCTCCAATATGGTAGAGTTGCGGTGGTCTTGATGCTGGTTGAGTAGGCTGGTTGACGTTCTGGCTGTAGCCAATGGAATGCCAATTCTGGTCGTAGGCACCACTCTGTGCCCACCAGTCATCAGCCCGTGTAGTGTGTTCTTCTCCTGCTGTGCTCATTCCATAGTTTGGCACTCTCCAATCTCGTGCCTTTTCCGGTAGGCTTTCCTTTTCCGTTGCGTTTTCCTTTGTCCTTTCCTTTGCCGTAGTTTCCTCTTGAGTTGAACATGTTGTAGTTCTGATATCCGTAGCCTTTTCCTTTTCCTCCTTTGCCTTTTCCTTTGCCTTTGCCCTTTCCTTTCCGTCCTTTGCCTTTGTCTTTATGCTTTCCTTTGTTGCCGTAGCCGTAGTTGTAGGCACCAATGTCCATGGGACCGCAGTTTAGCCGCCGCTGAGGTAGCTCTGTTGTACTCGATCACAACAGACCTCATCTCCTCGTAGGTCGTAACGGTTCCTGCTTGTAGTTGAGGATGCTGCTGTAGGGCAACGGTCGTTTGGTTCAACAACACAGCGATTTTCACTCATCAGGCAGTGCCGACGTATTGTGAGTCTCGTATCGTGCCAGATCGTATGCCCACCGTAGGAAGGTCTCCTCAAAGTTCTTGCCGTTGAACTTAGGCTTGAGTAGGTGGGTCAGGTAGCCAACCGATCTGGTACCCAGAGGTAGTGAGTACCGTGTAGCTGCCGGTAGGTCTCAAAGCCACAGATGCCTGACGCGGCACCTGCTTGTAGCACCAGCGTACTCGCAGCGCCTGAGCATATGTTGACCAGGATGTGGTGGAGGTCCTGGGACATCTGCGTGTAGCGCTCTTCTTGTTCTTGGTCTGTAGCCACTCCGCGTAAAAAATGCTTCGTGTTGCACATTTGGTAGCTGTCAGGGACGGGTATGCTTAGGGGCCCTGGGTAGGGCCACAGGCATGTACATGGCTGAGTGAGAACAGCATGGGAGACATGTACTGCCACTTTTTGCCGGGAGCATGTGTTTTTTTTGTGTTCGGGGGTTTGGGGGGTGGGGGGGGGATACGGTAGCAGCATGTTCACTAAACACAGGGCCAACATAGTTTGGCGGGGGTATGGTAGGAGCATGTTCACTAAACACAGGGTTGCGCAGGTTTGCCCCAACATACACGCTCGTGCACATAGGTCTTCGTGGTGGCGCCGCCCTCAGGCACGCGCGCACAGACACACATCGAGCGCGTTCTGTTCTGGGAACACACGAGGAAATCTGATCTGCAGAAGGAGCTGCATTTAGATATCCTTGTAGCAGCTGTGAGAGCTCGAATGTGACTCGCTGCCGAACTTCATGTTGCATCATGATTAGATTTTCGAAGCTTTGACTTTGCTTTTGGCACTGCGCTTGCTGCAGGGATTCTCGTGGGATTTCTGGTTGGAGCACTTGCCTTTCATTCGGTCGCTGACTCCGCGGTTTGAAATCCATGAGTCGGCGCAGGCATTCAACCCTAGCTTCGCAGATCCAGATCACACTGCGGTCAGAACAAAGGCGCGGTCCCCCGTTCACTGCTTTGACAGAGGGGACCTTAGCTTGGCTTCGTCGCATGTGGCGGGGACGGAGCTTCTTGATGCTCCTGGGGCATTTACGACTGCGCACATGGCATTTGTGCTGCCCGCCTGTGATCAACTTGGACCAGCCCGAAGCGAACTTCCACAGAGCATTTGCTGTACAGTTCTACACGGCCCACCCTGATCGATTTGGACACACCTCCTCCTAGTCCTCGCTGCTTTGAGACTACAACGCCTTGTCCCCTGTGGGCGACCGTGACAGCCCGCGCAGCAAGCAGTTTAAGACTTGGTTTTTTGCCAGAGGCTCTGAAAATACATCCACTCTGGCAGCATCCTCAGCTGGCGAGCGTGTTTACGAGTAGTGACACACTGCCTTGCGCACTCGTCTGCAGGGTGCGGCAAAGGGAAAGCGGGCTTTCAATCACGGAACATGTCCGCAGCACTTGTGCGCCATGTCTCCTTATATCCGTAAGAGCGGGCGTCGGGAAGGCCTGCCATTTCTGCCCCTCGTCTGCATTGGCATGACCTTTCGATTTGCCGGGGCAATTCCAAGTTGGTGGGCCCCAAATTTGACATGCCCATGTGCTTTGTTTTGAAGGGGCCCAGGGAAATTTGGGATTCAGTTTAGACAGCGCTTCAGGATTTGCAACAAGTGGTGGGCCATCAACTCGCACGGCAAGAGGTTCTGTGCCCGCTACTCTGGATCAAGTGCGCTTGTGGCCGAGGATGTTGCGTGAGCAGCATGCCACCTGAGAAATCGGCTGCTGCGTGCTGGTTTGAATGACTGATGCCGGATTCCAACGAGGGAAAGGCCAAAAAAACGTGCTGGGAAGAGTGCTCAGCCTTAGCACGTGGCCAGGGCAAGCAGCAACACCCATCTGCCAGGCGCAGCCAGGGTAAGCAGCGCTGCGGCAGTTTGCAGCATCGTCTGGAAACATGCGGCCTGCCGGGCGCGAAGAAATTGCAGAAGCTGCAGAAAGCTGTCGTTGGCTTGCAGAAAGGCAGCCAGATGAACAGAGGCGTCGTCCGAAAGGAGGGGAAAACGCGGGTGAGTGCCAAGCAGTCCGCTGACTTTGGAAAGAAGGCCATGAAGAAGTACTCCCAGTCTGCTGAAGCCCGCAAGCCTACACCCTGCGAGGTGCGTTGCACACTCAAAAAACGACCTGGAACTTCTTGCGTAAGCCCGCAAATGTGACGAATGTGACGCTGTGGGCCTGTTGAGTGTGTTCCAGGCAGCCGACAGGCCGCCTCACTGGAGATGTCCGGCCAGGGCGTGCGGAGCGCGCCTCCTTCTCTTGAATGACAGCATTTTCTGTGGAATACGCGCTCCTGCCGAAAAGCTGGTGGTACTGCGAAGAAGATTTGACACAAACAGCTAGAGTTCAGGATTGCGTGGCCACTTGCAAAGTCGGCAGCACTGTGGCAAAGCACTTTTTGGCTAGCTTGCGCAAGGCAGAAAACAAAGCTGGCAGACGCCACTGCAGAGACTGCGAGCCGCGATGAAACGTGGAAGTGGACGCCACGGGACTCATGCACTTCTTTGTGCAGAAGGGCAACCCGTCATTACCAGGCCGGAAATCTCCGCCTTGCGCACCAAGTTGCGGAAGAACCAGGACAAGGCGTCGTCCGGTTTTTGTTGCCAGGCTTCTGTCCTGGGAGCTAGAGGCGACCTGGCAGCGCATGTTCCTGAGCCAAGGGCCACTGGGATTGCAGCATAAGCAACTATGTGACTTTATGTTGAACAAAGGTGTGTGTTTCTCTTCACATCGTCATTGATGTTTGCCTACGCGAACTGCGCTGCCCAGGTGGCAGTGCCTGGGGCCAGGCCGCCAACCGAATCCAAGCATCAAGTGGTTTCCTCCGCTCTGCTGAACAAAGTGATCAAAGCTAAGAATGCGGCAGTCATTTTTCCGGACAGAAACAAGGCCTGGGAACCTGCGGCGGAAGAACTGGGCCTCCCTACAAAGCCAGTAACGCACCAGCTGAAGGTTTTCACTTTGCCAATAACGCTAGTGGGCACTGGGCTCCTTGAGCTCTTTGGCAGGCACACAAGTTATTGACAGATCATGGGAATCGCTGAAACGTTTCACGCCTCCCAAACTTGTTCCCAAAGTGAAAGCGGAAGGCAATGGAAAGATGAATCCAGAACTGGCCTCTCATGTGTACGCGTGGTGCTGGCAAAGCCAGCTCGGCACCATGACTGCTAAGCAGTTCCTGGAGGCACTCTCAAAAGCCGTGAAAACGGCGGATCATGCTTGAAGATAGTAAAACAGAGTAGTTCCCGGCGCAGGCTTTGCAAACATGGAAAGAAACCCAACAGCTGAAAGGATGTTGTTTCTGGCTGTGTTCCCCTCACAACGACTCACTTTCAATGATACGTATATGTGGGAAACACAGCGAGGATTCAAGATTCATAATCGCATGACGAGTCCGGCGTTTCCCTTGCCAGTGGCGTTTCGTGTCTGAAGCTATTTTGCAGCCCGTGCCATGTTCACTTTGACGTACGGCTGCCTGTGAGCCGTGGACTCGTGGACCATGTAGTTTGACATCTTGGTCTCTCTCTCTCTCTCTCGCTCGCTCTCTCTCTATCTCTCTCTCTCTCGCTCTCTCTCCCTCTCTCTCTCTCTCTCTCTCTCTCTCTCTCTCCATCTTGCAAAAGTGAGCCTGGGCGAGGTTGCTTAAAAACTCCCGTGCGCACGCCTGGCTCTCAGCCCCGCTGCCAAGGTCCCTAGGGTGCGCGTGCATTTCCGGGCCAGCAAGTAATATATTTGCAACTGTACCTCCAAGCTTGTTGCACTCCTTTTCTGCGGAAGGAACGCAGCGTCTAGCGCCAAACTACAACTACCAAAAAGCGGAAGGTGACGAGCAAAGCGAAGGCGAGTTCGTGGCTCCCATCACCCGGCCTGGCCAACACGCCACCTCTAGCCATGGCTTTCAGAATGCCGTAAGCCTCCCAGGCGGCGGCAGGCTTTCCCATGCTGGGTGCAAACAAACTCTGAAATTAAAGTAACAACTTCAAGCATGGCAAGCAGTTGGGACCTTCTAGCAAATATGCTAATGCTGAGGATTAAGTCCAAAAAAGGCGCCTCAAGTTCCACTCTGCCTAACAACCTGGCCCGGTCAAGCAAGGGAAGCTCCCGATTCCCTTCGCAACCTAGGCCCTTCCCCCCAAATGGGCAACCGCGCCAACTGGCAGATCAACTGAAGTCAGAAGGCAAATGGGCAAACGGGCAGATGGTTCTCACTTCAAGACTCACCCGGGCATACTATGATTCATGGGAATGAGAATATCTACGGTCAATCATTTTCTCATGACCAAGAGCTGCCAAATCACCGGGTGGCCATGTGGCCCCGGCTTGCCTTGGCTCTCAGCAGGTTGGGGTAGTGCTCTCACCCTCAAAGAAAGCGCGCAGAACCAATTCAATTTTTTCAGGCAAGGGAGAACAATATGTGTGTACAGTTGCCGGCCAGCGAGCGGCCAGCAACGGAACCCAATCCTACATGAGCCGAACAACCCCTTGCCGCCCCAACCCAACCCTGAACCAAACGACCGCTGACCATGGGTGGCGTACATTATACATAATCCGTTTTTTTTTTAAATATGTACACACTTAACATATTCCAGTTGTACAGGGGCTGCGTGTCAGATCGAAAGCTCTTTCCTGACCTCGGCTGCAGCGTGCCAGTACTGCCAACTGAACTCCTTTCCCGTCGCTGCCCCTACATACGCGCAGAAGTCGTCAGGGCTTCCGGGCGGCCGCCTTTTTGAACCGGCCAGGGCCGCGAGCCTGCTGCGGTTCTTGGCGGTCGGGATGGGGCGCCTCCTACGAACCAAGACATCGTCGTCTGGCCTCATGATGCGCGCGACGCCTTCGTCCGAGAAGCTCAGCGGCTGTGACGGTTTCCTACAGCTAGCGACAAAACTACCTCAAAGCCACGGGCGCACATTTTCGGCAAGCCTGACTACTTCCTGACCACGACGGCAAACCCGCTGTGGCCTGAAGCGCCTCTACAATTGCACCTGCTCCCGCCTGATGCCAGGACCCGCCCGGAGTCGCTAATGTCCACGCAACCCTTCGCAGGCAGCGATGCGACATGTGGCAGCTAATGCTTTGTGAAAATCACAAAGTCATCATGTGCGCTTGGAGCTGTAACCCACGGAACGAGCGAGAAGCCCGCCATGCTCGCGACTCTTGAGCCAAAAAAGCACCTTCATGGTGTGGCAAGCGAACAGGTCCACTAGTACATATGTGGTACATATGTATGTTCACCCCCCGTCCATGATCCACACCTCGCAACTGCTATGCATAAAACCGTAAAATTCAGTGTCTGTTGAGGCTCATCAGATTCTGATGAGATCTCGAAGAAAGAAAAATTGATGTCGCAGTGTCGCAGAAAGCAAATGATTTGCCTTTGTTCAGAAAGCAGATGATTTGCGTGTTAAAAACCCAAGCTAGGGGAGCAGAAACCGAGAGGGTACCTAAAAAAACCTCTCTTGGGCTAGCCCAAGTACCTAAATTAGGTTTTGTAAGCTTTTTACGTACACTTTCTGCTCCAAAATGCTGAAATGGTACCTTTAAAAACCTAGCTGGGGAGCTAGAAAGTGCCGAGAGGGTACCTAAAAAACCTACCCGGGCCAGCCCAAGAGTCCCTGAGACTATGTTTTTTACAGCTTTTTAAACACCCTCTCAGCGCTTTCTGCTCTCCAGCCAGGTTTTTTAGGTACCCTCTCAGCATTTTGTGCGTGCAGGAGAAGAAAGTGTGAGGGTGCCAGAAAACAAAAAAAAACCTAGCATAGGTACCCAGGCCAGCCCAAGAGTCCCCGAGACTAGGTTTTTGATGTTTTTTAAGGTACCGTCTCAGTAGTTTGTGCTTGTAAGAGCAGAAAGTGCCAAGAACGGGTACCTAAAAAATTGAAAGCCTAGCCTAAGTACCCGGGCAGGCCAAGAGTTCCTGAGACTAGGCTTGGTGGTTTTTAGGTGCCTTCTGCACTTTGCTGCCCAGCAAGATTTCTCTCAGCATTTTGCGCTTCTAAGAGCAGAAAGTGTTGAGAGGGTACCTAAACAACTAGCCTCTGCCCGTCAGCTACGTTTTGAAGAACTTTCTATTAAGACAATTTCTACGATTTAGGTTGCAATTCGTTACAACACATTCCAGGAGTTAAGTTGCAGTTCTATACAATTCTATAGTTCAGGTTGCAGTTCTACGTAACACTTTCTATGATTTAGGTTTCTGTTATATGAAGAACTTTCCATGTTCTAGGTTGCAGTTTTAGGAAGAACTTTCTATGATCCAGGTTGCAATTCGTTAAAGAATGTTCTATGATGTAGGTCGCAACTCTATACAACAAATTTTAGGGCTTAGGTTGCAGTTCTAAAAGACACTTTCTATGACTTTCTATGATTTAGGTTGCAGTTCTATAAAGCAATGTCTATGATGTAGGTTGCAGTTCTATAAAACTTTGCTTTGTTCAACCGGCATGCAAAGCATAATGACACCACATTTGCTCCGGCATACACATGTCCGCTTGTACGTGTGTGCGTGCGGGCGGGTCATAGAAAGTGCTTTAAAGAAATGCAGCCTAAACAATAGAAAGTGTTTTATATTGGCTCGACTCAATACGCATGCTCATATAACTGATCTATATCTGTACGGGTGACCGCGCGGGCGGGAGGCACGTGTGTACGGACGTATGTGCGGACACGTGCGCGGACGCGCGGGCTGCGTACGGATGTGTGCGGAGGTGGGCGTGGACACATGGGCGGCGTAAGGACGTGTGTACGGACATGCGCGCGGACGAACGGACGAGCGCGCCCGTGCGTCTGTGCGGAAGCACGCGCGGGTGGGCGGACGGGCGTGCGCACGCGCGTGCCCAGCCAAACAAAGCCTTACTCTGGAGAAAAAAAGGAGGTCTTATTTTAGAAGGCCGTATTTGCAAGAATAACGCCGTACTTACGGGCGCGCGTACGGGCGTGCGTGTAGGCGTGCGGGTGTGCGTGCGTTGTAGGTACGGGCGCGCGCGCGTGCGCGCGGGTTTGCGCGCGGGTGTGCGTACGGGCGTAGGGGCGTGCGCGCAGGCGTGCGCACAGGCATGCGTACGGGCGTACAGGCGTACGTACATTTGCCTGCACCCACTTAGGTAGCACTCAAATATCTTTTATCATTTGGGTTGCAACTCTATGAAGACCATTCCGTGGTTCCAATTTCTCTGGTTCCGGGTGTAGTTCTATGAAAGACTTTGTATGATTCAGGTTCCAACTCTATACAGAGCTTTGAATGACTTAGGTTGCAATTCTGTATTCATTTCCTATATAACACGCTTTCTATGATTTAGGTTGGAACCTTTCTATGGTTGAGGTTGCAGATCTATACGACACGTTCTATGCTTCAGGGCGCACTTCTTTGAAGAACTTCCCGAAGAACTTTCTACGATTTAGGTTGCAACCTCATGAAACAATTTATATGGTTTGGGTCGCAGCTCTATAAGTCTATGATTAGGTTGCAGATCTATGTAGCACTTTCTATGACTTAGGTTGCAATTCCGTAAAACAACGCCTACGACTTAGGTTGCAACTCTATGAAGCACTGTCTCTGATTTTTTGTATCATGATTTAGGTTGCAGTTCTATGAAGATTTAGGTTGCAGTGCTATGAAGAACTTTGTAATATTTTGGTTGCAGTTCTATAAAACAAATTCTATGATTCAGGCTGCAGTGCTATAAACCCTTTCTATCATTGAGGTGGCAGTTCTATGCAGAACTTCGTAAATTTTGGTTGCAGTGCTAAAAACAATTTCTATGATTTAAGTTGCAGTTCCATGAAGCACGTTCTAGTGTTTAGGTCGCAGTTCTGCGAAACGCTTTGTGTGATGTAGGTCGCAGTTCTACGAAGAACTTTCTATGATTTAGGTTGCAATTACATAAACGAATTTCTATGACTGAGGTCGCCGTTCTAAAAAACACTTTCTATGATTTAGGTCGCAACTCGCTGAAGAACTTTCTATGGTTTTGGTTGCAATTCGAAAAAACAATTTCTACGATTTATGTGGCAGTTCTACGAAGAACTTTCTATGATTTAGGGCGCAACTCTTGTAAGAGCTTTTTAGGATTTAGGTTGCAGTTCTGTAAATCTCATCACTTTATGCGTCTAAGAAATGTGTTTTTGGAAGCAGAATGTGGTGAGAAGTCCATTGTTTTGGCGATGAAAAGCTGCTTGGCGATTCATTCAAGCACAAAAAGCCAAAATCAATGGATGTGCACAGAGTTAGTTAAGTCTTCGCTTGGGCTTTTTCAGGAGGGCCGTCGCAGGCCCAACAGTGGACATCTTAGATTTACGTGACAGTTTTGCCCTGTAAGAAACGCTGTCAGGTTAGCGGGCGGGAACAAATTTGGAAGCGCGCGTTCCAGCCCCAACTTTGCGTAGAACTGCGAGCAAGATGGGGGGAGAGGCAGGGAGGGGGGGGAAGGTTCGAAAACTCGCTTTGCGCGTTTTGCAGGCACGCTTCCTCAGTCGCCTGCAGTTTTGTCGGCGCAAGCCCAATCTTTCAAGCCTTTTGGTTTTTGGGGGGCTGCCATGTTTGGAGAAGACGGCCCCCTGTGTGGAAAACAGCCTGGGTTCCTTTCCCTCTTCAAATTAAACGGGCCTCCTTGTTAATGGTTGATCGCAAGGGGTGTCCTCCTCCTCCTTTCTTTGTTAGCTGAGGTTTACTCCACAATCTTGAGCCCTCAACTGGCACTGGAACTTCGCTCAACAAGCAAATTCTGCTTGTGGGAGGTCGCCTAAAGTCTGGGCGACTTGCCGCCAGGCCTGCCACAATTTTCCGCATCTCGTTGCCTCCAAAAGCCGTTTGTCCCCGTGAACCCTGAGTTCAAACAGCAGCCAGCCTTCGCTTGGGTTTTGGCGACGTCCAGCTTTGCAGCTCGAGACAACCCCTCTTGCAAGCTGCCCCTCCTATTTGGTTTCAAGCGGCGAGCCATGAGAACCGCGAAGAAGACCGGGTGTAAGCTTGGCCCAGTAAAAAAGTTGGGCCCGATGAAAAAGAACACCATGAAGAAGGGCAACAAACCCGGCAAACTGCTGGGGCAAGCAGCCAGCTTGTCAGGGCCTCTCTGGAACCTGTGGCGGAACCATGCGCTGGCCCACTCAACTTGGCTCTACGTCGCCGTTACTTTGACACACGCCGTCGCCTACGCATAACAGAGGCATAGTCATTAAGGCGATGTCACTTCAACTTCCGCAAAAAGTTTGTCCTTATCCCTGCTCTGAAAAGGCAACCGGAGGCACGGTTCAGGAAAGGAACGTGTTTGGAAAATTGAAGGCCTTGGAGATACACGTTTTGGAGATTGAGGGCCTTCAAGTTTTGGGTGCGTCACTAGCAACTCCTGCAAAACCAACTGCCCTATTCAGGTGAAGAAAAGGATGTTGGCCTCAGTCCTGCCAGTCCTGCAGAAGCTCAGGGACAAAGGGGTGAACCGACGAAGTCACACTCAGGTCGCCACCGCATGGTGAGTGATCTGAAACAAAGCAAAGCTAGCACTGACGTAGCCATCGGTTTTGCCAGAATTCGCGACAAGAAAACATTCGATTCCTAAGAGCGCTTGGAAGATCACCAAGTTGGGGTTGCTTCAGACAGCAGCCGAAAGCTGAAGGCAGCTCTGAAGCGAATGTACACATAAGTTGAGAGCTCTCAGCATGGAGAAAAGATTGCAGCAGCGAACACGCAGCAGCTCGTTTTCCCCGCCCAGTCGTTTAAATTGCCACACTGGTTCAAACCGGCGACTTCCCACACATCTGGTTAAAACGGAAGATGGAACCTTGCCCAGCACAGTAGCGGCAGGCTTCAGGTCAATGACCCAACATTCCGTGGCGAGATTGGTACCCGGGTGATTCGGTTTAATCGCAGCCATGGAAAGGGCAATGTTGGTCAAAGCGGCTTGCTTTTCTTGCTGTCGGGGCCGACGGCCAGGTTGGAGTTGGCGGACTTCTCCACGAAGGCGGACAACTTTCAGGCGGCGATCTCAGAAACAAGCAGCAAGCTTTTAGCAACCCACGCGCACACACACACACACACCTGGCTCAGAAAAGGAGCCATCTCCTCCGCGCCTGAGGGTTCCACCCTCAAGGAGTAATCAGAGAGAACACGCACAGAAAAAGAAGCGTCTCCTCCACGCCTGACGGTTCATCACCACTTTCAAAGGAGTACCTCAGAGAGAGAGACACACACGCCCGGCTCCAAAAAAAGAAGCCATCTCCTCCGCCCATGAGGGTTCACCATTGGCCCCCTACCTTGCTGCGTCTGCTTGCCTCTTCTAGGTTTTTGTTTTCTTCTCAGTGTGCGTGGCCTTCTTCGCCCAAGCCTTCGCTGTGGGCTTCGTCAAACAAGCGCTGGCTGCCGAACACTTCATTGGTGGTTCTACTGCTTGCTACACTACACCCCACAGCTGAGCCGCAAGCCTCATCATTGGCCAACTCCACTGCTGAAGCAACCACATGTTCAACTAAATTCTACAAACTCCCGTCTCTCTCTCTCCTGTCTCTCCTGTCTCTCCTGTCTCGCTCACGCCTCGCTCTCAGCCCCTCTCCCTACTGCAGTTGGCGGCAAAGCCTTTCTGCCATGCATCGCCTCTTTGTTTCTCTGCAACCAGCACTGCAAAGGTAAAGCAACCGAGGCGAGGACACTTCGCCGCGCAGGCTAAGACTAAGATTAAATGCATTTCAGGCCAAGCTATGTAGACCCAAACAAACCTAACGAACAACAACCGCACAGTTCAGCGTCAGACGCCCCATACGACTGACTGTCACGGCAATCCAGGGGTCTACTTCTTTTCCAGGGGCACCTCTTTCGAAACTGAAAACATTGCAGCCAACAGTTTGTAAACCAAAACAGCTCGCCATCATCCAGCCAAGCTTCGGCTACGAACTGCAGCTCAGGCTGGTGGCTCTTCGTCCAGAGTGTTCGCTCGTTGCTGCAGAAACGGCCGAGTGCCTTTCGACGGGCTCGGCTGGCATGCGCCAGAGGCACGGGGACTGCCACAGAAACTGGCCCAGACTCACAGATCACCGTGTCTACATCAGCCTCTTCAACCTCGCCCGTGGTTTCTGGAAAAAACCCAGAAGTCGGCCCAAACTTAAAGTGCAAACAAGCAGGAAGAGCGGCCCATCATCACCCCAAACTGGTTTGCGAGGGCTTCCGTTTAGTGTTAGAACATCTAGCTCTGTCAATTCATCATTTTGCGCCAGGCCTCCATGGCTGATGTGAGAGTCGAGCTGGAGAAACTCCATCAACTTGGCTGCTCCACTAGAAGAGGCCCCCGCTGCCCTGGCTCCATGTCCGCCTGTGCGGATTTTTCTTGCCACGCGTCGCTGGAGTCCAAGTTGCCCCTCCGCCTTGCGCGCTGCAACGTTGCGTAGCCGCTCAATCTGAGAGTGGACAGAAGGGTCATCTGCACACTTGAAAGCTTTCTGGAGTCTGCAAAGTTCCTTGCACGCCCGGACCTGGTCATTTCTGCGCTTGCTCCCAGACATGTTGAAAACGGAAAGCGCTGATTGGATCTCAAAAGCCGGAAACTTCGCTTCCGTGATGGTTACCCATGGCGCAAGGCCCGTCTGCCGACACCTGGCCTCCTGCCAACACCTGGCCTCCAATCTGCTTGCAAGTTGTGCTCTGACCGGAGAGCAGGGAAAGCTAGCACATACTCCTGACGAAGAACTTTCAGCATGTGCTGAGTAAACCCAGTTCTCAAGCACAAAGGTTCAGTCCCAGTGAACAACTCGCGCAAGCGGTCTTTCAAAGACAAAATGCTCAGCCAAAGCAAACCCCTGGTAGTCCACCAACCTTGTCAATCGAAGGTTCTCCTCGCCTGCATCTGTCATCATACCAAGCAACAAGCAAGACCGTGTCCAGCTAGTCCAAGAAACGTACCTGATCGGACCCCTTCCGTTCCCACGCAATCGGGATATGGTTGGCAGGAATGCAACTCAGAGGCTTCTGCAGAGACCCAAATCGGTGAGCAGCAAACCCCAGTCCTTGACAAAACTGTGAGTCTTGATTGACAACGCTCACGGAACCCTCGATGGCACGGATCTCGGCAGCAAACATGCTCTTAAACTTCTCGCTGAACTGAGTGATGCGCGTTGGGCTGCTCTGCCCCAGCACAAACATGTTGATGAGCTTGTCCATCACAGGGTCTGCTTCCTTCAGTTCCGGCAGTTGGGGCAAGTACTGCAGTGTTGTGGATTGGCCAGCAAGCATGTGGCCAGCCCGAATTTCATCGCTGGCTGCATCACTAACAAAGGTCTCAACTGAATTGACCAACCGTCTTTGCAGAACCTGGCTTGGGGGCTTGGCTAGGATCGTCTACGTAGGGCGGGTCAAGCCTGCGAAGTGAAAAGGCCTGCAATGTGAACAAGGTCCCCTGCGTGACACGAAATCATTTGCCAAATCCACTGCGCCAAGGTGGTCATGGCGCTTCTCGTTCTTTGAAGTTGCCGTAGTAAAACGAAATGACAACTTGCCTTTGCGACAATCCTGGTAAAGAGTCGTAGAAATAAGAACTGGCTTGCCGTCGACGCCCTGGCCAGGCTGGAACAATTCCCTTTTCAGATCCCGGTTGCCCTCCGCAATGCACCACAACATCTTGCGGCACTTCTTGTGGCCGCCAACTGAAGGCTCCCGAAAGTCTTTAGCTGAAGACGCCAGGCTTTCTGCATCCACTGCAAAGGCGCCCGTGCTGCGCTTATGAGTCTCAGAGTCTTGCACAAAGACAAAGGTTGCAAGGCGGTATAGCTCTGTACCCCCACTCCCCCCCATGCTCCTCCATGACATGCTCCTTTCACTTCCACGCAGCCTGACAGCCTGCTAGCTTTGCAGCCAACCCAACGTCAGGCTCCACCAGATTTCAAGCCATGGAAACTGATCCTTCAACCTCTCAAAGTTGCGCGCGATGTGGCAAACCGTGCACCGGGAAGCATCCAGAAGGCGTTTTGCAAGCATCAGTCATGGCTTCTATCTAGGTTCTAAATCCACCCTTATTGAAGCAAGTCGGGCAAACGGCGGCAGCGGACAGCAGCTGTCGAACTCAACATCGCTGAGCCCTGAGCTGGTTGAAAGCAACCATGAGCGGTTCCAAGAAAGCAACCCAAGCAAAAACCAAAAGGAAGCTTGCTGAAACCAAACAGCTTCCTGCGCAAGCTAAGCAGTTGTTTAGCAGCCTTCTGCTTTCATCTAACTACTTTGTTTTGAGTCTGACCAACAACCCCCGCCGCCAACGATAGCCCCCAGCAGGAAAAGGCGACTTGCCGCTGAGAAGTTTGGCCGCGTTGCGCGGCAAGTCGCCTAATATCCCTTTAGGCAACCTCCCGCAAGCAGGGTTTGCTTTTTGAGCGAAGTTCCAGTTCAAAAGGCGACGTCTTAAAGCCTAAGTGCCAGCTGAGGGCTCAAGATTGTGGAGTAAACCTCAGCTAACAAAGAAAGCAGGAGGAGGAGGAGGAGGAGGCGGAGGACACCCCTTGCGATCAACTAGCAGTGTCCCAGTAACAAGGAGGCCCGTTTAATTTGAAGAGGGAAAGGAACCCAGGCTGTTTTCCACACAAGGGGCCGTCTTCTCCAAACATGGCTGCCCCCCAAAAAAGAGATGCTACTTGTTCCTTCGAGTAACTCTTGTCCTTTCCAAAAAACCACAAGGCTGCAAGATAGGGCTTGCGCCGACAAAACTGCAGGCGACTGAGGAAGCGTACCTGCAAAACGCGCAAAGCCAGTTTTCGAACCTTCCCCCCCCCCTTCCTGCCGCTCCCCCCATCTTGCTCGCAGTTCTACGCAAAGTTGGGGCTGGCACTCCTTACAGGGCAAAACTGCCACGAAAATCTAAGATGTCCACTGATGGGCCTGCCACGGCCCTCCTGAGAAAACCCAAGTGGGTGGATCCAGCACTAGGCGTGGATCATGGGAAGGGTGAGCATCTGTCTTTATTTTCCTCGAGCAATCAAACTCCAGGGTATGTATGAGCTACACTTGATCATAGCCATAAAGCCATGTCAAGTCTGAAAGACACGCCAGTCAGAAACATGTTCCAATCTATGTTACAAGGCTGACATATACGTGCAAAATATCAATCACCCCCGCCTTTGCACGAGCATGTATTTCATGTTCAGTGCAACTTGCAAAGGCAATCTTTAGAAGGGGTGAGCTTACGAACTTCGTGGCCTGAAATGTGGCCGCAGTTCTTCTTGTGAAGCCGCTCTCCGCAAGGTGATATGAACACCTCATGTGGCACACTGCTGACTCCATACCTCTGCAAAACATCCTTCTCAGTAATTCGCTTGAAAAGCAGTTTCCCTTCTATTTCATCTGCCTCCTCAAGTGGAATGAATGCACGTCCATCTGAAAACATAATCTCCAGGTGTGTCTTGCGAGACACAAACTTCTGCTTCTGGTACGGGCTGTTCACTGAAATGTCGATTGCCGAAGTTCGCGCAAAGCGCATCACCATTTGCAAAACCATGAATACGAAATACAATCCAGAAAGCAAACGGCTGCCAATACCAAAGAAAATCGTCTCATCTGTGAAGTAATACTTCTGCGTCTCTGGGCTCGACCCAAGGTCCGTATTGCTGCCAAACGTGCCACTGACCATTGAGGCCAAAACCATGCATTGCAAAGTTTCTTGGCAGTCATGTTGCCCGAGTGAATTGCCGGTTCCCCAAGAATATCTTGCAGCAAGCGAAGTGCCAAAGCAAAATCTTCATGATGCCGGATTCGAGCCACGACATTGGAACCGACCAACTCATGCGTCTCTGTCTCGAAAATGCCAAGCATCTTCATCAAGCAAAACATTCTGTCTTTGCTCAACTTCTCTGTGCACAAATCTGAGCAGTTGTCTTTCGTAGGAATCTTAGCAACAGAAAGCAATCTTTGCTTCATATGACTTTGAATCCACAAAACACGACAACTGAGATGACGCACGTGTCCAGCTGAGCGTTGCATCATCTGCTCCGCCGCTGAGTTGTCCACACGTAGTTTCGGGTGCATGTTGCGTTGCAGGGCGAAGGCCAAGCAAATCCTTAGCAACATGCCATCGCAACTAGTCGAGACTGCAGCGTGAATCTCGGGCTCATTTTTTCTCTGCGATCTGCTGGATGCCGTTAAAAGGCATCCTCTGAAGCAAATAACACCTCCACTGACTGAGAAACGATCTTGCTTGTCTCCTGCCCAATCTGAGTCACTAAACATCTCCAGGATGAAGCCGTCAGATCTGTGCTACCTGAATGCCAAAGTCCATCAGGCTTGATTTCAAGTTGGAAACAGGACTTCCTCCCTTCCAAAAGGTATAAGCACAAATGCCGAAGCATCAGCCAGCTGAGGTCTGTTGGTTGGCTCATCTTCTTAGACAGTCCTCTGATTGTGTGTGCGCATTCGGGCATGTCACAAGCCAAATAAATTAAAACACCGATTGCACTTGTGTACCGAGAGGCCTTTCCCGGCTCCAAAGGTTCCTCACTCATTGAGTCGTGACACGGGACCTTCTTCGGGCTCATGCTAGTGGAAACATCAACCGTCTTGAAAAGCTTATCAAAATGACTTTGCTTCTTGTGAATATGAACCACATGGGGTTCCACCAATGAATGACGTCTCTTCAGGAACTCAATTTGATCTCCAGCTTCTTGCATGACATGGATGGACACTTTGTACTTTGCTGAGAACCTTGGCTTCAACTGTGAAGTGAAAAGCTCTGAATCGCAGACAACAGGCATGTCATCAACGTGAAGCAAAATAGTAGCTCGTCCATCAAGAGTCTTTAGCAAATAGGGGTATGCAGGACATTCCTCGAATCCAAGCTCTGATCTCAAGAAGTCTGTTGCGCTGTCGTACCACATCTGGCTTCCGTCTCTCTGACCTGGTAGAACTGGTCCAGGCCGAAAATATTCCTGACCGCAGGATACAACTCTTCTTTGGAAGAAGAGGAGAAGTCGACATTTGATGTCGAGGGCCTTTTGGGCAACTGTGTGTGCCCCACTCTGAGCGAGAACCAGTTTTAAGTTCACAGCAGCTAGCGCAGGTAGACTCGCTGGCCAAACAGGTGGAAATCTCAAGATTGAAAGTGCCGGGAGTGCTCCTCCCGCTTGAGGACTCAGACATGCAGCAGAGACAAGGTGATCAGTGGCAGACGTGTTTGGCTGAGGAGAGCACGCTTTGTCGCTCGCAAATACGCCTGGTTGACACCGGATAGGCAAGATTTGTTTTCACCCGCTTCAAGCAGCATCACGCGCAGACTGTTGCCAACTGTTTTTCTGCATTGGAGGCATGAGAATCCTGGCACGGGTTATTTGATGGCAGCTATTGACGTGGCTGACACTCAGTGTATATCCATGTCGTATGACTCCAAGTCATCGATCGCTGCGGAAGTGAATTCCGTGAAATGGTGGTCATCCTCATGGCCGTACTCACGTCCATCAATCACAGCAAAAACACGTTGCTTCTTTGACGGCGGCTCCTCTCGTGTGTTCAAAGACTTTTCCAAAACGTCCATCGGGGTTGTCGGCATTCCTGGCAAAACAACTGGTGCTGAAGGTGCAGGAACTTCTTGACTCACAGATTTGGCTGGACCTCATCAAGTGATGAAGTTTCTTGTCGTCGTCAGTTGTCGACCTGGTGATGTTCCTCGCCAGACGGTTAACCTGCCTGAGCAAGTCAAAACGTGCTATCCTAGCACCATATAATACTTTCATGAGCACACTGGCTGCATGAGGTGCGAGTTGTCCACAAACAGGCTCCGGATGAGCTCCTTCCGAAGTCCCTCCTGCTTGGCATGATGGAGTTTCATAACCATTTGCGGGAACTCTGTTTCCACACCAATGAACTTCAGAAATGTGGCTTCCAGCATTGGTCGGTGTTGGCAAACGTTCCCCCACTTTGGCAACTCCTGTCCGAAGTAGGACATGACGTTCAAAAAAATCCAAGGACGGTCTCCAATCCATCTCCCAACTCCTCTTCATCGTCAGTAGCGAAAACATGATATGCCTGTTCTTGACCGAGGAACCAACGCATCCACGAAGCCTTTACAGCGTTTCCGTAGTCGCGCCATACACGGAATTTGGTCTCTCTCTCTCTTTCGTCCCATCGGAATGGGTGACAATGTACGACAGCTTGTCGACCCACATTTGATTGCTACTGCGGAAGTAGTCAGCAAAGGCGTCTTGATCGAGCGTGATGCCTCCGATCTGCGACATCTCCTTCGCGAACTTTTTGTCGAACAGCTTCACGATCAGGTGAGATACAAAAGCATCCATGTCCCCGTCGAATGTGCTCTCAAGCTCGTTCATGTCACCGAGAACCAGGTTGCATTCAGCAAAGAATAGTTTCATGATGTTGGGGCGGTCAGCTCCCTTGTGCATGGTATTCTGCTCAATCAGCCCATTGGCGTGGCAATTGATGCACGTCTTTGCATTGTAAAAGTGGTCGGCCGTGGATTGAGCTCCCTCTACTTGACATTGTGTGCAAAGTAAATCTGCAACGTCCTCGAGGTGATACCACTTCGACCGCATGTCCTCGCTGCCATCCCTGCCAATCGCTTTACCCTCTCTCCGCTGCTCTTCATGATACGTCTTCTGCTTGTTGAAGTGAGCAGTGAAGTCCGGCTTGTAGTGATAGAGGGTATTACCGCCTGTTGCGCCCTGAGGCGCATTGAACTGCAGTGGGGACACGCCCTCACATGCATATTCCAGGTCGGTAACCGTCTGTGCGTCAAGCGAAAGCACATCCATGATCATCTTGACGATCGGATTCTTTTGCAACACATAGAAGAGCTTGGAATCTCCGGCGCTGCTGTAGTTGTGGTCTGTCAAATCCAGATACTTGCTTCCAAATGAGGTCGTTGTCGTTGACAATGACGCCCGCGTTCGTGCGCAGCTCCATCACTTTCGTCAGCATCAGGTTGCCAGTGCTCTAATGGAATTCTGGGTGGTTGTTGATACTCACGAATACTCCTCCGCTGCATATGCTTGAAAGCTCACTCAGAACTTCGAGCAGGCTGTTGTACTCGTAGTTGGCGTCGATCTTCCACTCGAAACCTTGCTTGTAGATGCAGTCATACAGCGACATCCAAATGTGTGCCGAGCAGTTCGCGACGGGTTGCTTCCATCTGCCGCCACCTTTGAGCGTGTTGATCAGTCCTCTGATACGAGCAACAAGTGGGGTCATTGTACCACGATTCATATCGTCGGACGCGTAGTACGACATCTCGACGACGTTGTTCCACCCATTGTCATGCATGTGAGATTGGAACGTCCTGATGCGCTTCCCAGTTTTCATCCTCAGTGGCCAATCAAGGTTCATGTAGGACTTGGTCAACGTCGCGACGTCGCACAATTGCTGGCAGGTGAGTTCAGTACCCTCCTCATCATTGTACCTCTTGATGATCTTCGAAATTCCAGCATTGGCCGTGTCGGGATTGTCATGAGAGCCTTCAACGCGGTTACTCCGGGTAGCTTTGCTGAGTACAGACATCCTGTCTTTGCGCAGATGTATACATAAAGTTGGAGCCAGGCGAGGTTGGGCTTGTTGAGGTAGGCAGTGATGATGGGGTCAGCTCTTCTCCTCTTGTCGAAGATGAGCAATGTTGTCACCAAACGCCGCAAATACCGTTCTCAATAGGCTGCTCTCTTCCTCGCTTTGACTTCGGGTCCAATCTTCGTAGTGGGCATGACGACTACGGATTTCCTGCGCACGACTCTGTGCACGTCAAAGCTAACCCCGATGTTGAGGTTGCCGAAGGCAGTGCGTTGTTCGACGATGGTGAACGATTCATTCGCGTCATGCTTTTCCGGCATGACCCATCGGTCGTCTTCCCCTTTTGCGGAAATCTCCAGGATCGCTTGGATGGTTTGGTTGACTACCGGTCCATCATCACGTTCTTTCCCCGTCGGCTGATATGAAGCTCACCACGCTGCACGACCAGCGGTGTCGCTGCTGGAGCTCGCGCTTGGTGGAACACCCTGCTGCTCGCTTCCGGCGCTAGGCTTCGGCATCGCCTTGGGCTCTGGGGCAACGTGTGCTTTCCCTGCAATCCTCCACCATGCTGGTGCCCCCTCTTCGCCGAAATTCTCGTCGAAGATGTCGATGAACTTCTTGGTGCCATCCTTGGAGTGCAGCAAGTTGTTGATGAAGGCCCGCTGTTGCTGGTCATCAGCGGTTTGGTTGTCCTGAATCACGATGAATGATTCCCACAATAGGCGATTCGCGGTTTCTTTGGCACGATCTTCGCCACGCGGCGCAACGGATATGGCGTACATATTGATGGCCGGGAGCTTTGATTCCCACGCTTTTGCCATGATAGGGAATGTCTTGTTGATGTTGTTCAGCTGGGCGTCAATTTCCCTGACGATGGTCATGTCGCCACCAACGTACTCCTTTCTCTCACGATCGCTTCCCCCGAAGATCTCCCTGAGTCTTGCATGTAGGAATAGGACACACCCCATTGCAATAGATGCAGCAATGAGAGCATCGGGGATGATGGGCGTCTGTTTGATTTTCCCAGCGCTCGTCAGTTCCAAGATGTTCTTGGTCGTGCATCGGGGTTCGCGTCTGGCCGCGAACGCCACGTACTTGGCGGAGAGGGTGAGCAGTTCTTGGTGTTTCTGCACGCATTCATGGTTCCTTCGGACTTCATCCTTGTCCAGGACGCCATTGACCACGGTGCATGCCCTCGCTTTCGGAGTACAATAGGTCTGGGCCCAATACGCATCCCGAAAGGTGGTGAACCTCTTCTCGCTCTTCTCCAGCCAGAGTGTCATTGACGTGCTTTCCGCACGCATTCGTGCCGGCCCATGGCGCTCATAGAAGAACTGGTGTATATCACCGACGGTCTGGTCCTCGCTGACAACGTTGGTGCCAGGCTGCCCGTCGATGTCCTTCGTGAGCGCTGTCATCAACTCCCATATGTTGATGATGACCTGCACGATCTCGGGGTCGATGAAATGCTTGAAAATGAGTGCAGCCTTCTCCCTCATCGAATTCTCGGAGGCTACAACGGCAAGCGTCTGCGTCAATCTTCTCCCTTTTCCGCAGAAATCACTCCACTTCATCAAACATTCCTGCTGGGAGAGGTGGTTCATGATGACCTTCACGAAGTCGCTGCACCATGACACCGAATGTCCGGCGCCCTTCGGGACTTGTGTGGTCTTCATGGAGAAATACGCAGATGTAGCGTACAATGCAGGCACGCCGGCTTCTGCAATCCATCTCGCTGCGATCACCTCCGAGCAGTCTTCGTCGATCCTTGGGAGGGGTCTACCTACTCGTAGCCCCGCCACACACTTCTCAACCAGTGATGCACAATAGAAAGCCCCGTGTCTAGCCTTCGATGGAGAAACGAATAGGTACTCTTCCGAGTTGATGAAGTCATCCCCCGTCTTGAAGATGTACAACTCTGCGATCCAGCAAAGTCGTAGACAAAGGAATATGCAAAAGCACCACTGCAGAAATGAACCAATACACCAGAGTTCCCTGATCCAGGTGGGGCGCACGACCACCACGCTTCAACAGGTAGTCCGGGAGTGAAGTGCAACCAACGCTCGCCTTGTTCCAATCGTCTTGTAGCAGAACTGAAGCTGCAGTGTGTACGAAGGGTAGACGGCGATGTGGAGGTAGAAGATTCTCACCTTGCAGTTTCTTCTTCTTCTCGGCGAAACCTTTGAATATGCAAGGCGAAGCCAGGTTCACTCCATGATGCCGCGCACATTTGGCTCGAGCAGCAAAACGTCGCAGAATAACATTGGCAATTAGTGAAGTGTACAGTTGGGTATCCTTGGTTTCCCTACCAGCACAAGGCCCATGACTATGGTTGCCATTGCATTTCTTAGCAAGGGGTTCCCCCAAGTCAAAGTTCCAAGAAATGACACGCCAGGGTTTCCGAATCGGCAGGGGTTTCTTGGCATACCTTTGCTTCAAGGCGTAGCTACACCCGTCAAATTCATGCGATTCTCCGAGCTTGATCTGCTTCTTCAACCTCTCGTCGTTCCAGTACTCACAGCTTTTGAGAAGCTCAAAGAGTATGGCGGCTTTCTTGGATTCGGCACGCCGCTTTAGTTGGGAAAACACTTTGAACAACTTCCAAAATTCAGGCTGTTTGTTTTGGATGAGTTTGCTTGTTGTTGGTCCTCGTGTTATGTTCAACCTCGCCCATGATGACCCTCTCGTGCAGGGTCCAGCAAAAAATAACATGTCACTCGTTTTGGTGATGGCGTGCTTGGCAAGGTTCTCCCCGTACTGGGATAGCAGGTCATCCTCAAGTGTGATCGTAACAACCTGTACGCGCCAGCGTTGCGCAAGCGAGGTAAACCAGTTGTGCGACTCGGAACACGCCATGACAATGACAACCGTGGGTTTGTTGGAGCGCCACGAGGGTGACCTCTGTGCCAGTAGCGAAACCAGGTACATAGGCATAGCCAGGCAAGCCAAGTACGGTACCATTGTGATTCACAAAACGAAAAGGAACATTTGCATTTGGATCAGCAGGTTGCAAATGGTTGCGAACTGCAATTCTGAATGGGACAAAGAAACGATGATTGTCCTGTTCACGGTGGTGTGCATGCATGCGACGCATCATAGCCTTGAAACACCGTAAAAAACGTGCAGGGAGGGAATTGAGAGGCGTATCCAGGATGTCCTGGCCATCGACTTCCTGAATGAAAAGTTGAAAGAATCATCCCGTCCGAAGTGTTGTCTTGGCTGAATAACCGCGGGGGCTGGTGCAGCAGGCTGCACCGGATGGAACTGCCATACCGCACGCTCGACGCATTGCAACGCGGGTTCAACACGATCCTCAACCTTCTCCCATGATCCTCCGCGCAGAAACCAAGTGGAACGCAACCACCGTGCGCCAACAGGATATTGCACTGTGGGTGGTGGCTGGTACCGCATGAGTTTCGGAACCTTTGCCACGATGACCGGATCATGCCCTGCGTGTTCATGAAGTCCTTCCTTTGATGATAACCCTTGCCACCAAAGGTCGGGAGGCATAATCGGCACCTTCGTGTGCGGAAAAGTGGGTATGCCGGTCGGTCGTCGGTCGAACCAGTGGCCGCCTGCGCGGCTCCCTTCTTGGGGTCAAAAGAAGATGTGACCATCTTGAGGGTTTCCGGGTCGGTCAACATTTCCGGCTCGAGCAATCCAATCTGCACACACGCATGTTTCCACTTTCTGAATCACTGAAAGCTTTGGTATAGATGTCAGCAGCCATACGGTCGGTGACCTCATAGGCTAGGTACATGTAGTCCCGCTCGAACATATCATGCATCCATGTGACAGCAACACCGTGACTTCGTTCCAGATGCCTCATAGTAGGGTTCTTGCCCGATCGAACAACACTGATCATAGCCTTGTTGTCATCGAAGAACACAAACTTCGGGTCTTTCCCCAACATACTCTCCATCAATCTGAGCGCAGGCATGCCCATAGCTCTCATTGCAACATCGGCAGCGACGATTTCAGCCTCAGGGGTGGAATGACGCACGCATCCCTGTCGCTTAGAGCTTCCGGACAACGGAAATCTTGTATTGGGACCCTGTAGGTTCATGTGACCGCCGCCAGGTGTCGACCGCTAGGAATCGGCGCACCCAGAAAAGTCAGCATCAGCATAAACTGCCAAATACATATCTTCGACTGAATCTCCAACCCAGCCGATCATCCTCGTGCTTGGTGTGACGAATGTATCACGGCGGGGGTCGCTGTTTGAGCGCAGAAGGTCGACCCGACCCCGCCTGCGCTGATGCTGGAAAATATGCCTGCGTTGGGATTGGCGCAGTTGGTCCTGTCGAGACCATTGGTGTCTCCGGTTCGGAAGCAGCTTCATCAGGCGTATGAGGCACAGCCTGTGATGGCGGCGCGAGGCAAACAGGCCGGCTTTGGAACATGTCCCCAGGCTTGCAAAAGCACATTCCCAGGCGCAATCTCGACTTGACCTGCTTCAGTGAGACTCCACGGTGAAGGACGTCTCCTCACAGATCTTGCAACAAAGAGTCCACCATTGCATGCCACAATGTGCGAGTCATTAATTAGCGTTTTGCCCAACCAAATACCTCGCTGCCAAGATTCAAATAGCCCATGATGCACTTGCCAAAACATGCACACCTGTCCAGCGTAACATCTCCCAGCGCATCTCTTAAACGCTGTCTCACCTGGGTGACAACAAAACTGATACGCAACCTACTGCTGTGGACGAGTGCCCAGCTGTAGATAGGGCGGTGAGCAAAAAGATTTGGTCACCAGCCTCACATCCTTTCTCCAGCTGCTGCATCAGGCCTGATTTCGCAAAACTTGTACAGTGATCTTTGGCGCTGTTGGCTTCTTTGTTTCCAGGTGTGACCGCTTCCACAGTGGTGTGGATGCCAAGCCCACGCAATGCTTTGCGGGTGGCCTCCAAAAGAGACATGGTGCTGGGCTCAGCATCACAACGCAAACCCACTGTTGTATATCCCAACCAACTCACAAATCTGCACAACTCAGATGTCAAATATGGGAGATCTCTTCCACCCTTTGAGGGTGTGGGAGAACTTTCTGCTGGGCCGCATGTGAAGCCAACAGATCATGACGCTGCAAATGCTTGACTAATCTTGCAAACAATTGTGACCTGTTGCCATGCTGCGAAAGTCCAAGGGAAGCACATGCTGCTCTCAAAGCTGCAATTGGCGACGTAGAGTAAATGCGGGTGCCATCCACACTGATCTCCTCTGAATGCAGCTCTTGGCTTCTCTGCTGGGAATCATCTGTAAGAGATTGCATCTCGACCTCGTCATTGATGTGGGAGTCCACAAAAGCCATGTCACCTTCAAACTGGGCATCTGCTCCACAAAGCCAAGCTTTCAGGTTCAATAAAAATTCGGGCCACTGCGCCTGCCCTCTTCACTGGTTACTGCATCAAAAGGGTCCGGCATTCTGGCCATCTTTCCAGCATCTGAAAATTTGGACCGCGTCCCCTGTACCTGTACCGCTGCTCGCAGCTTACTGCTGAGCGCTTCTGAGTGCTGCGACCGCTTCGGCCGCATTGTTGGCAGCCTGAATGACTGCCGTGGCAAGCTGCTGTGTTTCTGACATCGCGTGGGCCTCCAAGGCCCTCTGCAGCGGTGGCTCCTAGAGCCTTGAAATGTATCTCTGGGCCTCCAAGACCTTCTGCTGGAACAACATCAGAAATGCCAGTTACCAACTGCAAGTTTCTACGAAACAAAGGGGTGGCTGCAGGAGACGCTGTCTCGATTGGATCAGCAGAGCTCCGCTACCATCTTTATTTTCCTCGAGCAATCAAACGCCTCCAGAGTATGTATGAGCTACACTTGATCATAGCCATAAAGCCGTGTCAAGTCTGAAAGACACGCCAGTCAAAACACTGAATGGAAACATGTTCCAACCTATGTTACAAGGCAAAATATCAATCAATATATGTTCCAACCTATATATCCACTTGCCATGACCGTTGAGGGGCTCTCCCAAGGCTCCAAAGCGATTGGATGTCCAATCGCATTGCCCCCGCCTCCTGGGAGCTTAGCTGGTGTACGAGACCATGGGCCTGGAAGGCCAAGGAGGCCCAGGCCTCTCGCAAGGGTCTGTGAGATCTGCGCTCTCAAATCGCTCTTGGGATTTGGCGGGGGTGCCCTTGCATGCAAGAACAGGTCGGTGTAGATCTCAACAATCAGTCGGGGAAATGGAGAAGCAGTGGCAGGAAAAATGAGTTTGGCATGGCTCTCTTGTGACTTTCTTAAACCAAGAACCCTCCACACCTGGCAACGGAATCCCTAAAGGATTGTGTTTGCTGAACAAGTACGGACGCTCTTGGACACTGCGCTCAAGTGCGCTTGATGAGTCTGACCTCTTGGGCTCTGGACCCTTCCGGCCCCCCCTTGGGCGAGTCTCCCTTCACGTACTAGCTTCGAGCTCGTTTGGCACGCGCCTGTGTGCGCCACTGATTGGTGCGCGCTGCCTTCGGTTCTGGGTTGAAATGCTTAGGCACACTCCCTTCTAGAGCTCAATGGAAGTAGAATAATCAAAACTTTGGAACACCAAGGGGCAACGAGCTGATATTTACCCCACGAGGGATACCCTGCGAAATGCAAAAACAATGCCTTCTTCAAGGGTCAGTAGTTTGGTTCGGACGCAGGTAAGCCTCTGACTTCGAAGGATCCCCTGAGGTTCCATATCTCATACCAGTTTCTAGCCAAAGTCCTGATATCTTGGTTTTGGGAAGGTGTTGGTAAGCACTTGAGTTCCTTTCCAGGGCAACCTGCTCAGTTGCTAGGGCTTGCCTTCTGGCCCAGATCTAGACTGGGGCTACTTCGGTCAATCCTGTTTTGGGCAAGTGTTTCATGAACTGGCGCCAGCCGGGTACGACCAACAACAGCCTCCCACCCCTCACCACCCCAAGCATCTCGACCTTCTGGCCCTAAAGCTCAGAAAGCCAGATATCGGCCAAGTTGGGTGGCTCCCCTTGAGCCCTGCCTCGCCCTGCTTGCCCTTGCCAGGTTCTTTCAGCAAACGCCGCGCAAACCCGCCCAGCTCGGAGGCCTGGAGCCAGGCGATTGCTTGGCTAATCGAAAACCGCCTGGTCTGCATCGGCGTTCACACGTATGAGTCACTTCAGGCTGTGGCCTCTTTGCGTGGAGGCGTTTTGGTGGAGGGGGTGGGACGTGAACATGTTTTCTGCGCCACGCTCTCTCACTCTGCGAAGCATCCGGCAGCCCTACGACGCGCTCGAGACGTGCTGTCAACAGCTGTGAAGCATGTGTGCAAGATGTCTTGCTGCGCCTTACAAGCCGGCCCTCGTACAAGCTGCTTGCCAGTCAGCGTGCACCAACATCACACGCGCTCCGCCAAGAGACTGATTAACACCAACGGCAGGCGTACCTCTTGGCGGCAAAGAAAGAAACGGCCGACAATGGCTCTAAAATTCTAAACATAGCTATTCATTCATTCGCGGAAGGTCTCACAACGGTTCCGCGCGCGCCTGCGTCTGAGAAACGGAACGCTTCACAACGTTTCCCCGAGAGAACGGTTGAGAACGATAGAGAACGGTTGAGAACGGTTGAGAACGGTTGACAACGGTTCCAGAACTATGTGTGGTTGCGCCGCAGGCGGCGATGCAACGGGTTGACAACGGTTCCGCGCTGAGTTGCCCGTGGAAAAGGGAACGGTTCACAGCAGTTCTGCGCGAACGTGCGTCAAGCAGACTGATGCCGCAATTGCAAACGCTGACTTGCAGTCACCGCTCCAAGCGGCCTTCGCAACAGCAAGCCTGGCAAGCGCAAAGCCACTCACAGTGATGCGTTGTAGACGCGTAGATCAAGACCAGTATTTTTGGAACCGTTGCGAACCGTTCCGGAGGCCAACCGAACATGGCAAAGCAACTGAGGTCGCAGGCCATGTCTCAGGTCGTGTCGCAGGGCACGTCGCAGGCTGTGTCCCAAGCGTCTTTGCCAGGTGCGTTGTGAGAAACGCCGGCGCCAAACTGACTGCAAGTGTGTACGTATGTATGTGGCAAAGAACATGTGTATGTGTATGTACGTATGTTTGCATGCACACTTGCATGTGTGTGTGTGTATGTGTGTGTGCGCGCCTGTGTGGGTATCACGCGTATGTGTGTGTGTCTATTTGTCTGTCAGCTTGCCTGCCTGATGGTCTGTGTGTACACATGTCATGCATGTGTGCGTGAACGTATCCATGCACGCATGGATAAGTGTATGAACGTGTGGTTGCTTGGATGTGTGAACGTGTGAATATGTGCATGTACAAACGTATGAATACATGAATGAATGCATGACTGTGGTAATGTGCTAATGTATGAATGGGTAGGTGGATGATTATACGAATTTGTGAATGGATGGATGTGTGTGTGGATGACTGGATGTATGCATGTATGTGTGTGTCCAGGTCTGTATGTGTGCATGCAGGCATACGTTGCATGTCGAGATAAACTTTCCCTCGAGTGCAGCCTGCCGGCTTCCGCATGTCCAGGTGAGGGTTCCAAACGTGCGTGCGTGCGTGTGTGCGTGCTGTGTGCGTGCGTGTGCGTGTGCGTGTGCGGGTGCGGGTGGGGGCGCGGGCGCGGGCGCGGGCGCGGGCGCGGGCGGGTGTGTGTGTGTGTGTGGGTGTGTGTGTGTGTCTGTGTGTGTGCGTTTGTGTTTGTGTGGTTGTGTGTGTGGGCGCGTGCGTGCCTGAGCGTGCGTGCGTGCCCGCATGTGTGCGTGTGTGTGTGTGCCGGCGGGCGGCGGGCGGGCGGGCGGCGAAGGGGACATTGGGGGAAATTAGAAGGAAAGGAGAATGTGCGGAAAATGAGTGGAAAACGGCTGTGTGTGTGTGCAAGAAAGGGAAATGTACGTATGTTACTGTTGTTGCTGTTGTCACTGCTGCCTGCTTAGCCGTCCTTGCAAATGCTGTGAAATTGAGCTTGGCAACGCTGCCAACCGAACGGCTGTGTCAGATTACCCCTTAGTCCTTTGGAGCAAGGCTCTAGAGCGAAGCTCTGTAGGGACTGCCGCCGACCCGGTAATGCGGAGGATGCGGCTGTGGGGTCTGTGAAGAGGAAACTGATGAGCATCACCTGCATAATCTGTTTGTGGTGGGCTCGTTTTTGGGCTCGTTTTTGGGTCTGGTTCTGGGTCTGCGGGCTTGCCCCGGTGATGCGGGTGATGCTGGTGACGCAGGTGATGCTGGGGCAATCTTGCAGTTGGGGCACGCAGCCTTGAAACACTGAGAAATGCAATTTCCATTGCGCAAAACCGAGAAAACGCTTGGCTTTCACATGCTTTTTGCGTGGCAACTGGCCCAGACGTGCGTGTGTGCGTGCGGGCGCGTGACTGCGCGCGCGCTTGCGCGTGCGCGGCGGGCGCGTGACTGCGTGCGTGCGTGCGTGCGTGCGCGCGCGGGCGGTGCGTGCGTGCGTGCGTGCGTGCGTGTGTGCGTGCGTGCGTGTGCGTGTGCGTGTGCGTGTGCGTGCGGGTGGGGGGTGGGGGGTGGGGGGTGGGGGGTGGGGGGTGGGGGGTGGGG
>CAUJNA010000671.1:0-173790 GCA_963377175.1 Effrenium voratum | reverse complement strand
TTCCGCTGGTTGGCTTTTCCACGCCCTGCAGTCGCAGCGCGTCGCCCAACTGTGCGTCTTTGGGCAAGGCGGCCTCACGAGCGTGCCCTGACAGCACGTCGTTCCTGACAGCGCGGGATGCGGCGTGCCCGGCAGAAAGGGTGCAGTGCGCGCGCTTGCCTGCCACCTGCCAGAGCGGCAGCAGGGGGCTTGCAACGGCCCGCGCGATCGGTTTCTGTGCCATCTCTGTACGGAATGCGTTCGGTCGGGCTTCTGCCTGGTCTGTGCCCTCAAAAGGCAGGCCCCCGGGCCTGTGTCGCGAATTACTGGCCGTTGTACAATGCCCTCAAACTCTCCGCCATGGAGATCGCCTTGTCGGACCCGAACTTTCGCTTCTCGCGCACAGAGTCCTTGACACACTGCGCCGTCACTTCCACGAGGATGCAGCGCTTCAGCACCGCGCGCGTGTCCGCGTCAAAGACCTTTTCAAGCGGGCGAGCGCGCCACTCAAACCCTTCGAGCATGAGGTCCGGAGGGCAAATCTTTGCCATGTCGTCCAAGCTGTGGTGGAGTTTCGCCAGGTCCTGCACCGTGATGATCCTGAACGTCTCCGCAGGCACCTTCACGCCGTTGTAGCGACATTTGATGGTGGCTGGCAAGTCGGGCGACAGACCGAGGAGATGCTTCAGCGTGTCCACTCCCCCGCCTTGGGCGCCGATGTTGCTGCTGCTGATCTGAAGCTCGTCCAGGAGCAAAGGCCTCTCGTCGCGCAGGAGGCTGCGCTCGACCGCGGATCGCAGCATGTCCGGGTTGGACACCATGACGAACTCGTCCAGACCCACGTCGCGGGCCACCATGGCTGCCAGGCAACTTGCCAGGGGAGTTTTCCCCTTGCCGCTGTCTCCGTAGAAGATCAGAGTCCTTCGCTCGTCGCGAGCTCGCCCGTAGGCCTCGAAAAAGTCCAGTGGCTGCTTCTGGTGGACCTCGGGGTTGTACCACCAGCAGTTCACGGCGCTCTCGTTGATGACGAAGTCGGTCATCAGAAGTTGGCGATGGCGCGACACCAGCAGGCTCTCCACTTGCAACTGGTCGTCCTGGAGTTGCTTGCGGAGCTGCAAGAGGGCCCTGCTCTGCAAGTGCACGAACTCGTCCTCAGTGTTCGGCGGGCGCTTGCCGGTGTTCAAGGCCTTGTCGCCTCGGAAGGTCGTGTCGAGCTTGATGAGATGGCTCTGGAACTCGGACGTCGTCATGTCGCCGTAGTTCTTCAAAACCCGTCGCGGAGAGAACTCTGGCGCCGGAGGTTCGTTTGCTGCAACAAGGCCGTCGTAGTCGCCCCGACTCATGGCCCCTTCTGCTCCAAGCAATTGGCCATCAGCTTCACGACATCGTGAAGCTTCCCCTTGCCAAGCTTGTAGAGGTGGGTGGACGCCGGAGGATGGGGCAGCAGCTTCATGGTGGGCTTGTGGAAGAAGACCCACAAGTTTGCCCCTCTTTCGGGTCGAAGCATGACGTGGTCCACAAGGCGCCACGCCATCCAAGCACAACCTTCTTGTCGCCCCCCACCCTGCAAAGGCACTCCAGCAGTTCTGCTTCGGACACACCCGGGCCTGTGTGGCGGAACTCACAGGACCAGAACGTGGTTGCTGCTGTGGAAGATGGGAGCGGCGTTGTTCCTCATGAAATCCTCGTCTCGCGGCCCGTCGGCCCTTGGCAGCAAGAACACAGTGGTTACCTCCGGCTCCGGCTGGTCGCTTTCTGGCTGGTCGCTCTCCGGCTGGTCGCTCGCCTTCCTCTTCACGCTCAGGTAAATGGGCTGGCGCGGAGACTGAGGCTTCACGGGTGGAGTGTCCGGGGCGGCTTCGCGGCGATCCAACCATTCCACCAGGCAATGCTCCAAATTCGTCGGCGGGTAGTCTTCACCCACGGGCTCCTGGCCGGCATTGACGAGTTCTTCAAAGATGGGCAGAGCCTGCTTGCAGCCGATGCTGTCGTAGGACAGCATCTCCCGCATGTCGTCCAGGGTCTTGAGCACGCGAGTCCCCATTCTCACGGAGTGCGGAAGGACGGTAGACAGCACCAGGTTCGCTGCCGCCTCGCGCGCCTCGCGCTCGCACTCGGAGAGAGTCGCCATCGCAGAGCTTTGTGAATGCTTCTCGAGCAAATAGACTTGGCTTGTTGAAAGCCAGCTGTGTTTAAACCCTACAGGCACCAGCCCGCCCGCCGCGAAAACGCTCTGACGGCATAACCCGTTTGAACGCACCCCGGAAGCTGACTCGCACAAAGCTCACTCGCACAAAGCTGACTCGCACGACGACGCACACAACTACAAAGCTGACTCGCCCCCCTTCCTGGCAGAGCATGTCACTGCCCCGTCACGTCACAAAAAACCGTGTAAAAAGCTATTCTCCCCAACCATACGCGCACGTATGATCGGGGAGAATGCGCGCGGCCGAGCAAAAAAAAACTGGACCCGTAAAAAAAGAATGGCAAGTTGGGCGAGACAACGACAGCAGATCACGGAGGCCGCGGACGGCGGCGCCCGGGCTCGCACGGGGGCGGATGGTGCCGTCGTGCTGAACCTGCGGCGCGGCCCGGGGGCCTACGCGCTGCTCTCGCGCGCGGACGGGCAGCCGACCCGGCGCTGTTAATTACTACCTTAATCTGGGCCTGCAGGACTTCGTTGATTACAACCCGCCCCTCATCTGCGAGGGGCCCAACGACTACATCCTGCTGCGCAACGGGCAGAAGAAGCTCGTGCGCTCCCTGCAGGGCACCGGCTGACCAAGCTGGGCAAGGGCTTCTTCCGCGACAAGTACTACGAGTACCTGGTCCACGTGCCGGTGACCATCCGGGGCAGGCGGCGCAGCGGGCGGAGGGCTTCGAGCGCAGGGACTGGCTGCCGGTGAACGAGAGCAGGTGGCGCAGCGGGTTAGGCAGCAGGTGGAGGCCTCGCTGGGAGACCCGGGCGGCCCCATCCTGCAGCCTTGACCCTGAGGGGCACTGGGTGGTCAGCACCCAGCACCCAGAGCACGCAGTATCGGAACTCCAGGACCGAGGTGGAGACGCTCCTGCGCCAGCGCATGAGGGCGTGAGCTTCCAGCTGCCCTGTGAGGAGGACGTGCTGCAGAGCGCCTTTGAGGACAAGCCGCTCTGCGTGCCCCGGCAGCTGGCCGAGCTGCTGCAGCTGAGCGTGGAGGAGGTGTGCGCCGACTTTGACGCCATGCTGCGCCACAACTGGAGGCGCCTCGAGTAGTAAGGAAAGGGGGCCTATACCAACCTAATTATTGGGCTTTTTTGGCCAAAAAACGCGCCAAAACAGCCAAATTTCCAACCAGCTGAACTCGTCACCAGCGATGTCACCGCTACGTCGCCGCTCCGTTTTTGGTGCTGAAAACGGCGAACTCCGAAAAGTGCGTTTTTTCGTGTCAGGCGTCAAAAGTGGTGCCTGAGCCTCCAAATTCGCTCGTTTTCGGTCGAAATCGGGTTTGAGACGTTCGCCATGCTTCGAATTCCGTTTTCTGCCTGGAAAAGCCTGCGAATTCCAGCCCGCTGAGCTCGTCACCGCTTGTCACCGCTTTGTCACCGCTCGCTTTTTGGGTGCAAAAGTGCGCAAAAGCGGCCCCAGTTCCGGACCTCGTTCTCCGCAGGGTTTTCCGCGGCCCGACAGCCCGCCGAGGACCAGGCTCGGAGCCCGGCAGCCCGCCGAGGTGGCTCCGTCAGCCCGCCGAGGTGGTCTGTCAGCCCGCCGAGCTTGTCACCGCTGATGTCACCGCTCCTGTCCGGCGCGCACGGGCTCGGACCAGTGCTCCGCCACGCAGGGCAGCGCGCTGTTCTCCGCGTCCCGGTCGTAGAAGAGAAATAGGCGGGTGAAAGGCGCCTCCGGCTCGCGTGCCAACAGCTCTCCCAGCAGGCGGATCAGCTGTGCATGGCGCTCCTTCTTGGTGGTCCGCCGCGTCACGTCGGCGATCTTGAAGGCGTCCGGGTTGTAGCGCAGCACCAGCAGCTTGTGGCCGCTGCCAAGCGCCACGCTGGCGGCCATGTCGAAGTCCCTGCGCACATCGCAGCTGGGGTCGTAAGCCTTATGCTGCTCCTCGTCAACCTCCAGCAGGACGTAGCCCCACGGGGCCGGCAGGGCAAAGTCCGCGAAGGCGTGCGCCGTCTCCGACTCCAACCCGCAGCCGCGGAAGGGCAGGTAGAGGTGATCCGCGCGTCGCGGAGTGCTTGGTGCACCTCAAGCTCCTTACTCTTGGTCACTGCGCGCGGGTTGTCGCCGTGCTTCGTTCGCATGTGTCGCAGCAAGCTCTGCGCTCCGGCGAAGGGGAGATCTTGCCGAGGACAGCCCTCAATTCAAAACTGGTGCAGTTGCGGCACTGGCGCCGCAGTCGCCCGTGCTCACAGACCGCCGCGCCGCCGCAGTCGCAGCACTGGTGCCGCAGTCGCCCGTGCTCGCAGACCGACGACCCGCCGCACTCGCGACACAGAGTCCGCTGTCGCCCGTGCTCGCAGATCGACGCGCCGCCGCAGTCGCGGCACCGAACCCGCAGTCGCCCGTGCTCACAGATCGACGCGCCGCCGCAGTCGCGGCAGTGGTGCCGCTGTCGCCCGTGCGGACACTTCTTCACAGGCCGGCGCACAGGTGCCATTGCTGAACACTCTTAGTGTTTTCTCACACGTCCCGGCGAGCGGCAACGCAAATGAACGCGCCAGAATAGAGGCAGCTGTGTAGCTGTGAGTTGTTTAAAACCCACAGGCGCCAGCCCGCCCCTCGCGGCAGAGACCGCCGGAGGCCAGCGGGATGAACACGCAGTTAGTCCAGCACTGGCAACGAATTTTGACAAGTAACGCAAAGGAACGAACTCATGGGGAAGATCAAGGTATTCCCCACGCCAGAATACAGCAGCAAACAGCCCTCGGACCCCGTGGTGCCCCTGGTACCATGTACAGGCATCTTCCTCGGCCCCAGCAAGTCCGGCAAAACCGTGGCGCTGATCAGCCTCATCCTGGAGCAGTATCGAGGCGTGTTTGAGAAAATTTATATATTTAGCCCAAGTGTCAACATCGACGATGGCTGGGTCCCCGTCAAGAAGTACATCGAGCAGGACCTGGGTGTGAACACGGAGAAAGAGCAGGCCTACTGGGAGGACTGGGACGAGGCAGCGCTGCGGGGCATCATCCAGAGGCAGCGCAAGATCACTGAGACATCCAAGAAGTTGGAGATGAAGAAGCTGTATCAGGTGCTGATTATCCTGGACGACCTAGCGGATATGCCGCAATTGCATAAACCCAACGGCGCCTGGATACACTCTTTATCAGAGGCAGGCATATGCAAATCAGCACCTGGGTGAGCTCCCAGAAGCTGAGGCTCATCAGCGCAGCCGTGCGGGTCAATCAGCAATTCCTCTGCTGCTGGAGGCTGCGCAACCAGCACGAGTTGGACGCCGTCATCGAAGAGCTGAGCGCCCTGCTGCCGAAGGACAAGCTGCACAGGATCTACGAGCAGGCGACTCGGGACCCCTACAGCTTCCTCTTCGTGTACTACCTCAAGCCAAAGAATGAGATGTTCTACTTGCGCTTCGAAGAGCGTTTTCGCTCTGGAGAAAGAAGCCGATGGGGGCGGCGCTCAGCTTCCTAGGCCAGAAGCTGTTCGCCAGTTCCACACTGATCAGCGCACGGTTTGAAAATATCTCCTGCTGCACCTCCGTTGCAGCCGTCCACCCGCCCATCGTTCGCCGAACAGGTGGAAAAGAATGACCACTATCTACGTGGAGCCGCAAGAGGGTAGCCGGCTTGGACAGCGACTTCGAGGTAGACCTGGGAGAGTCCCTGCACCTGCAGAGCGACGCCAGGCTGGCTGTCTACAAGATCAGAATCGCGGACAGCTTTCTCTCGACAGACCGAGGCCGGTACCTCTACTGGGTAGACGCCGCGCTTGGGACTCTGAACGGCTGGCAGCCTGGATCAGCTCCAACTTCGCTACTGCCACGTATAGCGAGAGAGCGTAGCCTACGACGGCAACCGACTCATTCTGAACGATCTGGAGCTGCAGCAGCAGTTCCCAGACGCTGTGGACTACCCCACCTCGCCGGCCGCCTCGCCGACCAAGCCTTTCAGCATCGACCACATGCTCGGCCCAAGCTTCGTCTCCGGCGGGCAGCAGGTCAAATTCGTGCGCATGATGGCACACAGCGAGGTCTACCTGCGCTGCCCGCAGCTGGCCAACGCCAGCCGCGTGCTGGGCAATCTGGGGGGCGACATCCTGTCCAAGATAACGCTGAAGAGCGGCGTGGGCACCATCAGACCGGCTCCGATGACGGGCACTTCATGGCTGTTAGGGGCCCCATCACCCTGGAAGGCCAAGTCGTCCAACTGAGCACTTTTCTCGGCACTTTTCTGAGAGACCACGCACCCACGGGTGATGCGGGCCTCATGTTCGAGCAACGGGCTTGGGCACTATTGGCCCGCGGTGAGAAGTGCACGAAGCACAAAGGCGCAAAGGCCGAAAACAAAACGAGAGCACCAGGACTGAGATCACGCAGTCCGAGCCCGACGGCGTTCACGAGCCTTAAAGGCACGTTTTCGAGAAGCCGAAAACTGTACATCCACAGACTCCTCAGGAATCGTGATACAAGGTGGGACAGAAGGAATAATAGGGTAAGTACCGAAAGACTTATGTCCCCGGACCGAAACATTGCCATGCGCATAAAGTGAAAGAGTGGTTTGAAAATTGACGGGCACACCAGCTGAGGCCTGCAAGAAAGACCAACAGCCGCCTCAAAAGCAAAAGCTCGGGTGAGCGAGTTGCAACGCTTGACCTCAACACAAAAGGTAGGCAGCACACGTGCTCCGAGATGAGTAGCAAGGTGTGACACGGAGCTGGCAAAATTGCGTAAAGTCTGTTGAAGTGGAGGCCGAGGCACAATCTCGTATCCTGGCTGGGGGTCCATGGCATATCTGGGCGCATCGCAGGTGCCACCTTGATTCCAAGGTACATTGCGCTGAGTTGAGATGCGAAAATCAAGATACAGCTCAAACCAAGTAATGTCGGGTGATCCCTCACCTTGTGATTCACTAGGCCAATGAAGTGCAGCAAGCCAATTTCTGAGCAAAGAGAGATAAGAAACTCCCCAAAAAACAAATTCATATTCACTGTGGGGTAGCAAAGGGATGTCAAGTTGTCTGCACGCGGGGTCACAGAACCACAGCAGGGCTTGTGCCTGAGTGGATGTGATGCGCATGCCCAAGCGGCAACGAGCTGGCTGGGCATTGAGATGTTGACTATCTTCTTTGTCCTTCGAATGTCTCAAGAAAGCCAAAGTGGCCTGTGCACAAAATTGCATGGTCATGCGAGTTTTTGCACGGGCGAGAGCAGCACTAGCTTGCAAATCACTGATGAGTTCAGCGGTATCCAAGAAACCCGTGGCTCGAGCTGCATTGGCAGCTGTATCAGCCATTGCGTTGCCAATTGCATGATACTTGGCAAGGGGTTCAGGAATAGCACAGAGATCCTGATGCGCTTTGATCTTGCAGATACGTGCCGCCTGACAGACCGGGGCAATGGCGCACACAGCCAAAACAAGGTCAAAGTTGTCAGCTTTCCAATAGCGTTTGGGATCGGGCTGGCAGAGAATGTTGTTGACAAGGTTGACTGCATACTGACTATCACTGTGCACAACAGCATGGTTTGCGCCACACAAGGACACAAGAATTGCTGTTAGTTCGGCACGGGCAACAGTTTGCCATAGGGACACAGGGCCAGTTTGTAGAACCTCGAAGGTTGGCGGTAGGGCGAAGTCACGTCGGTTCCAATCCTGCATATAATCAACACGTTGAGTGTCAAGGGTGCAATGATCTCTAACGATAGCCCAAGCTACATGCCTCTCAAGGTGCGATCGGGCCTGGTTAGAAGATCCATCAGTGTAAACAACACAAGGCTGCTCACGGGGAATGGAAAACCGAGCCTGTGGGATAGCACGTTGGCTGAGAATATTCCAAATATCATCAGAGGCTTGAAGCTCTGGCATGCAGGGCAGAATAAGAGCATGCTTGTCCGCTGGTGACAAGTCTTTCAGCAAGTCACACCAATCTTCACGCACTGCAGCCGTAGCCGGGCAAAACAGGAATGTGTGCAGTTGGCAAATATCCTCCTGTCCACACGCGGTACAGGTAGTGGCATCACTTTCTTTCCAGTGCTTATACATGTCGGGTGACTGAAATGCTCCCACAAGCTGGTTGCGAAGGACGGCTTGTTCCTCACCTGGCAAAGAGTTGAGAATCAATGCAGTGGTAGAGGAGTCGACGGATTCGACCTCTTGCCATCGCTTGGTGGTGAAATTACGTTGCATTACTAAATCATCCCAGGCGAGTCGAATGTGAAGTTTGAGTTGTTTTGCACTGCATTGTGCAATGTTAAACAAATGGGTTCTAGCGGTTCGAACGCCAAAATCGGGCAAAAGAGTAAATTGCATCTCGGTTGCAGCCCGAACAAGAGCTGCGCGCGGACCTGTGCGCATCATACGGCGGTTGCCATTGGCATGCCGCTGCAATGCGAGTGCAGCCACCCACACATCAGACACAAGTGCCAAGTCGGTGACCATCATGCGTCGAACAAGTCTGAAAATGTTGACGACACAATGAAACAGTGGATCAAGGCATTGCTCACACAAGATACAACACGCAAGCCAAGGGTTGGTTTTGGACCGGGGACCAATGATGACTCGTGCAATGTCAGTCCTGAGCTTTGAGAGCTGGTTGTTGGTGGGAAACATAATTTCACACCCATGAAGTGCTACAGGCAGGACAGCGGAGCAAACAGTCTTAGCCGCATTGGGGCAGGACAAGGGGAGAGCCCTTGCTGAGCGCAGGCGGGCACTAGCCTGCACAAACCGTGCTGGTTGGTCGCCTTTAAACCTAAGGGGAGTGTAGTTAATAACAGCCCCAAGTTCAGTAGCAACCCGGGCAATCGGAGGCATGTCGTCCGTATTAGTTGATTGATTGCGGTGAAGCAAGAACTGTTGCCAAAGCTTTTGGCCGGAAGGTTTATTGGGCCAAACCCAAGATTTATCCCAAGCAATACTTTGTTTCCAAGCAAGTTGAAAAGAGATGTTCGATTCGAAGAGGTTGGAGATGGAAGTGAAATTCCTGGAAAACAGTTCGAGGTTGTCGGCATAAGTGGGAGCATCAGTGAACTGGTCAGTATGTGCCCGGTTCCAAAGAATGGAGAAGGCGAGCATCGCCAAAACACTTACAGGATCACCTTCTGGAATGCCAGTAGTCGAAGAGAACGGCCCGAATGTATCACCTCCAAGAATGAAGTATCGCACGAAATGGGTCAGTGCTTGTTCCCAGAGAGAGACAAGTTGAGGAGGGACACCGAAATCAATCAGCAAGCGGCAGATAGGCAGTCGCGGTAAACAGTTGTAGCATTTTCTCAAATCCTGCACGAATCCAAAAACGACCTGGTCGCTCAGGCTAGCTAGGTCACACTGTGAATGAATCCACCACCAAATGTCTGAACATGCTTTGTGAGGTACAGCCCCTGCCACGAGGTGAGGGACGCGCGGCTCCCAAACACTCATGATGGCATCGCTAAGGACTTTGCCCCACAAACGGAAAAGAAGGGGGAAGATAGTTATGGGGCGAGTATTCCCCGGTCGCAGGTCCGTGGCTTTTTTATGGAGGAAAACAGTGCGAGCGGCAATAAGGATCTCAGGCCACAACTGTTCATCCTGGATGAATTGGAAAACCCGCGCGAGGTCGTCAATTGCATCGTCGGAGAGGGAGAGCATCTCTGGCTGAGAGAATCCACACAAACCTTTGGCTGCATGCGCACGAGTGCGGCGGAGTGCCCTCTTCCAGGGTTCAATACTGCGAGTACTGGTATTAATGGCGTCGGCGTGCCAGCCAAATCGATCGATCGTATTGATAGCATGTTCCCAGGTGGCAAGATCCTGAGTTTCTTCGACCGTATCCCGGTTCCACAAAGGTTGCCACTCGCGCTCAATAAGCCTGGCCACGTCTGGTGGAGCAGTGACCCAGAGTTCGAGTTCAATGCGGCAACGGGCAGGGCAGTGGTCGGGAAGGTCGCGAACCGTCAAAGTGAGTCCGTCCTGTTTTAAGACCAAAGTAGGACAGCCTTCAATGGAAACGAAATCGGAAGGAGAAACACAAATAGGGTGATCGAGCAAAAGACGTGGTTTGTCTTTGCCATTGGCACGAAGGCGAGTAGCTGACACTTGGACGACGTCCATTAGCTGATTGATCGGAGGGTGGGGAGCCTTTTTCAAAAGTTTGCAGGTGAATTTTCCACCAAAAAGTTTCCAATCATTCTCAAGAGTTTCTGTGCGAGCATCTTTAGCAAATCGAAAGTAGGTCTGGCAATCGCTCCGAGTCGCAGCTAACAGGTGACGAACCCAGGGAACAGCCCCCTCACTGAAGGGGGACACAAGCCAAAGGGAGGTCACGGTCGTAATTGCCCAACGTGAGAAAGAGTGCGGGTATCCAGGCGCACGGCAAATGGCCTTCCACTCAAAGGCAAGGTGCTCACGAAGCTCGTAGGTGCGAGTGTTTGAGATGGCAGCCTCAAGATTTCTCAAGAAACTTTCAATTTGGCGGACCTGTCTGGTCTTATGTGTGGCCGTCAAAGTGCACACATCCGAAAAGGGTTCAAACTGGTTACGGCCGGCTGGCTTTGGAGGACCGGATGTCTGGATTTTCACGCACTTAGGACCATGACAGCGGCCGCGGAAACGTCGAGGTAAGGACCTATTACGAAGTTCCTGTTCATTCGCATCATGATTTTCCTTGCCAATGCAAATGGAATCTTCGACATGTAAAGCCCATTGATGAAGTTTGTAATCCACAGAAGAGTCACTATCAAAAGTGGCGTGAAGAATGTCCCTTTTATACTGGTAAGCAGCGTGGCTGGCTTGGGTGTCAACATTGAGTTGGGTCCAATCTTGTGGGATAATGAGTTTCTGGGTAATGTGTGTACGTGGTGGTGCCTTGAGTGTCAAAACAAACGGCAGGTGGTTGGCAAACGCACAATCTGACATCACTTCAGCGTGGTCAATAAGATTAAAAACCCCGGGACTAGCCAGAATAGTGTCGTTAAAAGAGACCCCCTGCAAGTTGGGTGAATTTTTGAGGGGAAATGCCAACGGGCCCATTCCAAAGTATCCACGAAACCGTGATGGCGGAAGTGAAGTCCTTCGGGCGAATTTTTGAGAGCATTATTAAAGTCCCCCGTAACAGCCACGAAGGGTCCAGCTTGGCAGGCCCTTTGGAGGGCATAGGAAAGTAAAACACGGTTTTTTCCCGGGAGTTGGGATGTGCATCGGTAAAGGCGTAGATGACGATGACGCACAAATTAATACTGTGGACCTTAATCCAAGTTTCCTGAAAACGGCATGAACGGAAGTAGGGGTCCTCGATGGGGAGTCTGGGAGGTCGAGTAGGGAATTTAGAAAGGATTGCAACTCCTAAGGGTTGACCACGGCGGGCATTATCCCCTTTGCTGGTCTCACTGTGAGGCGGGACTGGACACCCCCACTGCACAGAGAAGCCAAGGTCATCCTTAAGTAGTCGTTGTTCCTCACGTTGAGTGGCGGCCGTACAGCTAGTTTCTGATAAACAAAGAATGCAAACCGAATCGGAGTGTCAGGTCCTGGATTACTAGCTTCACCAATGCGACATGCATGGAGGTAAACACAAAAAAGGCAAAAACGAATGCACCGAAAAAGGCCAATGGACTTTTCACGGTCTGCGATGCCAAATGCTGTACACGGCATCGGTCGTGAATGCGGATAGGATAGCATTGTGGACATGAAGTCTCTGTCCTGACCACGAAAGGATCAGTGACACTGGAATTTTCTGCACGCCAAGCACAGAAGGACAGCCGGGCGGCTGTCTGTGTATCGTTAACACTGGGAGTGTAAATTCTCTCAAGAAAGTGAGATGCAAGTGCAAGGGCTTGTAAAACCCGTCAAGTCCAACAAGTAAAAGGCAGTCTGTCGTCTGCCACATACAAGTGGGACATGAAATATCCCCATACAAGTTGCAAAGCAAGGCACGAGATTGAGAAATGTAAACGTGCAAAGTGGGTAATGAAGTCGCCTCATGGATGGAAGCGACTGAGGGCCCCACCGCTCCAGTCACTTCGGAGCGGAGGCCCCGACCCGTCAAGAATCGAGTTTTGGTTTTTTCTGAGGGTCCAACTCTTCCCTGGGAGAAGGACGGGAACCCTTTATGGCTTTCAGCAGGTCACTGCTCTGCTGTTGTAAAGCTGCGGCAAGGCTCTCGGAAAAGGATTGCTGCATGCCCTGCTGCATTTGGTGCAGGTCGTGCGTCACCTTGTGGCTCAAGGTGAGCATGTCAGCCTCCTGCTTGGCCTGCTGATTGTCGAGCCTCTTGGAAAGTTCCGAATGCTGAGAATCAAGTCGACCGGACAAGTTGGCAGATAGGTCGGAAACTTTTTTCTCCAATGACTCAATTTTGAGATCTTGAGCTTGCAATTTGTCGGCCAAAGGCCCCTGTGAAGGGGCCACTGGTGGTGGTGCAACACGAGCGGCTGCTTTGGCCCATGGGTCCTGACCCTTCATCCATGGATCTGTACTACCGGTGCTGCCGGCGGGCGGCATGTCTGGCCGGGTGCCAGTGCTAGCAAGAATAGCTCCCCTAGGTTGGCGGGATCCATGTGGTTGCACTGATTTGATGAGGATTGTGGCACCTTCAACACAAATATAATCTGACTTAAAAGGTTTGGAAGCACCAATAAGCCAAGTGGATGCATTGATTCGCTTCAAAGGCCGCATGTTCCAACCTGTCTCGGTAGCAAGGACACGGAGGCCTTCCGCTGTAGTGGCAGGTGGCAGTGCTGACAGCTTGAACAGCAACTTGATTTCGACTGGTTCTTCAAAGGCGACGCCAGGTTTGAGAGAAGCCCAAGCCGCTTTCAGGTTAGTCCTACTGATTCGAACTCCAAATCCGCGGTCAGAAGCGATGTATCCCACATGAGGCAAGGATAGGAGCTTGGGTTCAAGTTCCTCACGGTTGCACTTCAACCAGATCATAGTAAACTGATGGTCAGGGAGGCCAGTCGAGTCTCGTTGTGAAATGTTCATCTTCACAAAACCTGAGTCCTGCAGGAGACGGAGTGCGAATTGTGTGGGGATGTGGACCCAAATCCGAACGGAATCAGCGTCTTGTGGCTTGCAAGCTTTTTGGCCAACACGAAAGGAACGGCCCCAAACCGATTGAATGGCACTGCGAACGGACTCTTGCGTAATCCGAGAAAGGATGGTTTTGGCAGGGGCCTGGAGAATCTGCTGCCACACTTGCTCGGTGAAGTCACCGCGACACACAGTGATATGGCATTGAACAACTTCCTCCTTCACGATGCTGCATTGAGAGGGTGGGCAGGTCACTGGCTTCTCACCAAGCTGAGTCAAAAGCCCACTGAGGATGACAGTATTCCCAGCACAATCAGTGGCAGGGCAAGTAACCCAGGCACACTTGTATGCAGGCCACTGATCGGGCTGGATGCCGTCGAGCGTGAGGGCTGCAAGTTCATCTGCAACTTTTGCATTGGCGCTGAGCCAAGGGATGAGGTCAGTCGAAGAGACCAGAGCAATGCCATATGCCTTGGTATTGAGTTCAGTGATAACGGGAATCGGCTCTCCACTGCTGGTCTGAAAGTAATTGGCATGTAGGGTCAAATCGCAAACACTGGGCAGGGGAGTGTCACGGTGAAAGGATTTGGCAGGTTTAGCCGATTTCGCCCCTTTGCCTTTGCCTTTGGGGCGGGAAGCACCCGACAAGCTAGAGGAAAGGTCGACTTTGTGCTTGGTTGCAGCATCAGTGAGAGCCACAGAACGCTCCTCAAGTCTAGGCATGTTGAGGATATTGCTCAACTCCTGGTTAGGAATGGCATCGTGTAACGTATCCACCAGTTTGGCAACTTGTCTGATGGGTTGACCTGCATCGATGAGGCTTTGTGCCAAACCTGCTTTCAACGGGTTGAATTTCCCACCAGCGAGGTAATGAACCTGAGGCACGTATTCACATCCTGCAAGGCTGCGCATAAAGAGAGCACGGAGTGAAGTATGCGTCAAGTCTCCAGGGTTGGGCAGCGGACCAACAGCACACCTAATCCAAGCAATGGCCTGAGCACCACAAGCATTTTGGAGTCCTGCGCACCAAGGTCTGGCGACACGATGATTCGAATGACCGGCATGAAATCCTGTGGCTTGCAGCAACACGAAAGTGGCTTGCTGGACAAATCGCGCCGTGTCCTCGGTTATGTCACAAGATGCAGTATGGATCTGGCGCATGTGGAGGTGGCAAACAATTGGAACCCAATGATCCTGAATTCGGATGGCCGTGATAAGAAGACACTCATCATCAAGATTCACTCGATCGAAGAGCCAAGAGCGAAGCAGGCAGTGAGGCGATTCACTTAGTAGGGCCGACGTGATCAATGGATCAACGGGGATCACAAGCTCGTTGGGTTGAGTGTTGGAGATACACTCATCGTCCCCCCAAAGGGTGCCTTGCGCAAGTAGGGTCTGCACACGAACACTGGTCGCAACAAGGGTTTGGCGAAGTTCTAGTAGATGGTCAAGAGAGCTTGCCACAGTGCGGCGCTGTCTACAGTGTGCAATAAAACCGTCGGTGGCTGATCTGTCTTCACTGCTGCCAGAATGCTCAACATCAACAGTTGCCGGATGGGACTTGCCACCACCTGGCAATCCTGGCAGGAACACACGGATCACACTATTGGCAAAGTGAAGGACAGTCAAGGTCGTGTCGACGGGCTTTCCGTTGCATCGAACTTCAACAACAGCCAAGCTTGTGCGAGATCCGATCAAGAACTGAGACACAAGTTGGAAAATCGGGATGTCACCAGGGGCACGGAATGGGGTCAGTTTAGACCCGGCCCAGGCAATCCACACTTCGGCACAACCAAAAGGTGGTGGCACGGGTGAGGCCGCAACCGTCCGATCAACACATTCGCGAATGTCAAGCGTCACGATCCGTTCCCATCCCTGTAAAGAACCGAGGAGGGAAACCTTCGAGGAATTCCGGAGTCGACCCTTCAAGTGGAAATTGGGGTATGACGCAAATTCTTGAACTGCTGAAACAAGGAGCTGGTGTCGGAGCTCAGCGTTGGTGGCTTGCACGGGGACATCAACACGAAAACATCGATCATGGTGGTACAAGTAAATGTGTGTCCGTGCCGCGGTCTTGCGAGCAGGAGTGTTCAAGCACTGAAGGTTCTGTTGCACACGTTGGCAAAGTGGGAACTCGCTCGGGTCGGTAAAACAAGGGATAGCGATCAGGTCCTGCACAGGATTAGGCACGAGGGCATCGGGCGCCAAGAGCACACTCTTGGATCCACAGGTTCGGAAAATGCAACGCTCACTGATGTCTAATGCTGAGGTGATGACTTTGAGGCTTGAGGTGGAAGGTGCTGAGGTTTCAACGCATTCATCAGAGCCAAATCAGGAAGGTAGGCAAACCCCAAGAGAGTGTGGGAGAACACACAGTTTCTGAGGGGTGATCCTGAACTTGAGCACTTGAGACACCAACGTTCCGAGGCAGCGGCGTTGAGAGAGCGATGTCGGACTCACACAACCGTCTGTCATCAGCGATGGATTCAGGCACCGAGTTCCCACGGGCATGGGTAATTGCATGTAGGGGCTCACAATGCGACTCAGCTGGGCTTGAGCTGCCGACTGCAACCAACCCTATCCAGCTGGCAGATTCGATCACGTTCGTTTGGCTGGCTCGGAGTCTAAGCCTCCACGCGTTCATCAAAATGTCCTGCGGATGAGGAACTGGCGCACAAACCCGGGTTTTAGTGAGGAGACACATGATGGGCAAAAGCACTTGCAACGCCTGCATGGGGGAAATGGCGTTTCCCACCATATGATGTGCGCTCCGGCAATTTCGCGGAAGTTTCAGAGTTCCGAATGTTCCCAAGCCCAAAGCCAGCTCCAAAGGCGAGAAAAACCGAGGCCGCTGGAGAGAGCCGGTGAGATCGGCGTGGAGTCCACTTTGCAGCAGTGCCGAAGGGTGCAGCGTATGCTGCGATCCATACTTTGCCATCACAGTGCCTAAGTGACCATAAGGTCCTTTAATTCTGTGCTGCAGAGTTCGGTCCTTCGAGGTTGCCTGTTTACAATACCTGGCATCTGAGTAAGTCTCACGTTCACTCTGAGTCAAGAACAAGCATTGCTCACGCAGTGGAGGGAGGTGCACAGGGAGCACGTCTCTGCCAAAGAGGGTGGATTTGAAACAGGAAAGGGACACCGAGGGATGCTGCCCAAAAGCGGTAGCAAGTCGCGGCGAACACAAATTGCCATCCATCTGCTCCTGCATGTCGGTTGTAAGGCAAGCAAATTCGACTCGATCTGTTGCACAATCTGGTACCCCGCACGACCAATTCGATCGGTGACAATGCGAAAATGGCGATGCTTGGAGATTGCTGAAACGTTCTCGATCCAGACAACTGGGGGTTGATTCATTTTCATGCAATCAAGGAGGTCGAGGAAAGCCTGACCATCAAGGCTGTTGAGGCCGGCACGATTTCCACTATCACTCCAGCTGGGGCAGGGCGGAGAGCACATCCATGCTGCCTGCAGGTGGCCTTGTTGAAGGCTAGCCAGCAAATCCGGCATGTTTGCACAAAACTCTTTCCTGATGACAGTGGGCGCATTTCTCGCCACTCGGGCCACTGCAGTGGTTCAGGCGGTAGTTGCTGCAAGACTCAGGGTCTAAGTCGATGGCATGGCACACATTAATATTGATCAACTCTTGCTGATTGAGGGCTGTAACAGCCTGTTTCCAACCTGCAAATCCACCAGAGAATAACTCAAAAGCATCTTGCACGGGCTTGTCAAGTGTATTACAGACCGCGGTGCAGAAAGAATTACGCTGTGTGTAGAAGAAGCAGTCGTTCACCTCGTCTCGTGCGACGTGCGTGATGATGACCGGTGGATCTGCCCTGACAGGAATGCACTTGAAGCAGTCTCTGATGGTGATCCGGGGTTGGAGCCCATGTTGATCTCCACCAGGAAGTATTCGAGACGAAATTGCCTGGAAATCAGCATCATGATCAAATTGAATGGCCTCACAGAAAATGGCATTGGTAATCTGAATACCAGGAGTCGCAAGGCAGTCCTCACCTCGAAACCAAATCTGGTCGGGGAATTTAAGTCTCTCATCCGGAGGAGGTGGAAACTCTAAGGCAGACAATGTCACAGGTTGCAAGTGTCTTTGCTCTTCAAGGCGGTGATCGTTCACTCGCGCATGTTGGTGATGGTGTGACGTGACAGAACTGCAAACCGATTCACCCGAAAAAGATGGGTTACCATCCCCAAGGAGAAAAGGGTAAGGATCTCGGTCAATAGGAGCACCACCATAAAGGCCTCGAAATCGAATGCGAAGAACCTGGTCCGTGATGGATTGAACCAATGTACTGGGTTCCTGAGATTTGCCATTGATGGAAAAAAGGCAAAGGTCAACAGGGACCCCAAGCCGTCCACAGAGATCTGCCAAATTCTCATCGCCGAAAAGTTGCAAACATTGGAGTGAGGAGGAAAGAGGTCCATGAAACCAAATGTCAGCCAATTGCGGTAAAGGCCGGAGAGGGAGTCCAGCTGAACCTTCACTCATCTCCTGACTGAAGAATGTATCTTTCTGACCATGGGTCGAGCACTGTTCACAAGAGCCGGAGCAGGTCCTGCAGGTAACAAATTGACTCGAAGCACTGATGTGTCCTGAGAAGTACATGACATCCTGGCAAGATGTACAATACATTCCCAATACACCAAATTGTTGAAGGTGAACGTGAAGTCCATCGAACAAAATGGCTGGCATGTCCGGTGGAAAATAGGCGTGCCTGGTCTTGATTCTGTACCCGCTGAAAAGGCCAATCGTTCGGAGTGCAACATCTGAAATACTCATGCCGAGATCAAAGTACACCTTTGTGACAGAGAGGCCAAAATGCAGCACACAGTGAGGCCCAGGCTGCACATAGCATTCGTCCATGGCAGGCACGGAAGGCCGGCCGGGCTGCTTGTTCACGGGAGGGCAAAACAAAAGCGAAAAAGCCAAAGGGAAAGGAAAACCAAAACACACACGACGGGGGGTGTCACGGCTCAGTTGGTAGCACAACCGGAAAGGGCTGGATCCCAATCGTGTTGCAAGCAAGGTCGCGTCGACAACGCCTGAGCCAAAACCTTGTCCGACTGAGGGGCTCGTCCTTGTCCTTCGTGCTGTTTTTGGATCACGTCTAATCCCCCCGAAGGTCTTTTAAAAAAAATATTTTCTATTAAAAAAAAGCGATGAAGCAAGCGCAACCGGCGCCAAGGCCTAGAGGCAGACCTCCGGGTAGTAAGAACAAGCCCAAGCCGCCCCTGCCGAAGAGCAAAAAAATGATCCCCGACCAGCGTATGAAATAGTCTTTTTTTTCCGGCCCAAGAGGGTGAGATTTCCCACAAAGCCAAAGCCCAAGGCAAGTGTGCTCCCCCCGCCCAAGCCAAAGGCAGCACCCAAGGCAGCGCCCAAGGCAGCAGCCAAGGCAGCACCCATGACCAAGGCAGCACCCGTGTCCAAGGCAGCACCCAAGGCAGCGCCCAAGGCAGCACCCAAACCAGCGCCCAAGACACCAGCTACCATGCCCAAGGCTGCACCCAAGACAGCACCCAAAGCTGCGCCCAAGACAGAGCCACAATTAGAGCCCGAGGTACGGCCCGAGCCCGAGGTACAGCTCGAGGTGCGGCCCGAGCCCGAAGACTCGCCTCGGCCGAGCAAGCGCGCCATGCACATGCTGGAGAGGCAGTCGGCGTACGACCGGCTGACGGCGGGCGCTAGCGTACTGGTATGAAAAGCAAGATGATGCCCCCTGAACCTCGCAACGAGCCGCAGATGCTCCGGTGGTTCCGCAAGACTTATCCAATCTACGACCTGCAGCCGCTGCTGCTGAAGCGCCAGCGAGAGCTGGAGGAGGCGCGGGCCTTCAACGCCTGGCTTGGGGAGGGGCAGCGGCACCTGGACGACGTGAGCCGGCTGACGGAGGCCGTGCACCGCCAGGTCCCTAGCTGCGCTACGCGCGCGCCGAGCGCAGGGGCGTCGAACGCGCAGCGGGCGAAGTTGCCGCGCAGTAACGGATAAAAGAGATGAAGGGCCTTCGGTCCCACGGCTTCAATCAGCGCCCGCGCTTCGAGCAGGTTGTGGGCTACCTGGAGCGGAATGAGCCGCTGCCCCTGGACCAGCCGGACCGCAAGGCCAGCCACTTCTACTTGGACGACTTCGTGCAGTCCAGCGAGGACCCCAACCCGCAGCCTCTGCAGCATACTCCTTTCCGCACTCCCGCCGAGGCCACGGACGAGGACGTGCGACTTGCCCGGATGTGGCAGGGCTACGGAGGAACCCGCTTCGTCGAGGACGACCTGGCAGGAGACCCCGAGGCCGACGCGCTGACGAACAACGGTCAGGGCCCGCCCTCCATCACGGGCCGTCTGCGCAGCGCGGCCGACGGCGCAGGCAGCAGCGGACCTCGTGGGCGCAGGAGCAGCTTCCGCTCCCAGCTCCCCCAGGACGCTGCCAAGTACGTGCGCCTAAATGCGATGCCCCGCCCAGGGCCGCAGCCGCAGCCGCCGCCGCAGATCATCGGTCGACCCGACGACATAGAGCGCCTCCTAACAAGCCAGCACGCGCAGGAGGTGGAGCGTGGCGCAGCACAGGCCATAGAGGAGACGGCAGCAGTGGCTGCGGAGGAGGTGCCGTTGCCGCCGAGGGCGTGGGCGGGGCCTTTGGGTACCTGGGAGGCCTGGCAGAAGGAGCAGCAGCCCTCGCACCCACAGCGGGCGAGGTTGCTGGAACGCTGGCTGCCACGGCAGGAGTCGGCGCAGCGGCAACGGCAGGGTTGGCTGTGGGACTCGCAGGCGGCGCAGCCTACGGCCTGGCCCGCGGCACGGGCTGGGTGCTGGAGAACACACTCTTCCGGCCTCAGCAGGGCAGTGAGGACGCGGCTGCGCAGGACGTCCGGTCCGCCAACAACATGAACGACGCCACTCAGCCCCAGCACTTCACGCTGCGCTCCGGCAGCAGCACTTCAGGCAGCCCCGCAAGCCGCGCCTCCTCGCAATCGTTCCAAGTCCAGGCGCAGGCCAATCACACGCCACGCCCCTTCTCCTGGCACCTGAACCCAGTGACTCTGCCTCAGTCCCAGCACATGTAAAGAAGCATGGAGGTAGTCACAGCCGGAGCACAGGATGAGTTGATGCAGAGCCTGGACTACAAGCTGAAAACCAGCAACACCAACTACGTGACCGCGCGGCACGACGTGCAGTATTTCCCCAGCTCGCTGAGCTCCTTCTCTCCCGCCACCTCGAGGGTCTGTCGCATTCCGCTGACCAGCGGCACCTCGTTCATCGACCCCGAGTCGATCAAGATCGCCTTTAGAGTCAGAAACACGGACGCCACCAACCCGCTGGCGCCGGCCACTCCGAACCCAGCCTGTTTCATCCAGAGGATCCAGGTCTTCGCCAACGGCCAGCGCTGCGACGACATCGACTACTACGGACGCACCGTGGCCGCGCATGACCTGCTGAAGGGCCGCGAGTACAACCAGAACAAGGCCGTGGAGGGCTTCGACGAGGTGAACAACTCTCGGACGCCCCGCGCGGTGCACCAGAGCGGCTACGCGGACGTGCTGCTGCGCCCCACCATGGTGGGCATCCTGCGCTGCGGGAAGATGCTGCCGCCGCAGCTGAACCTGGTGATAGAGATCGAGTTCGCGGACGCGACGACAGCGCTGTGGTCTGAGAACGCCGGGGCGCACCCGGCGGGAGCCACGCTGAGCACCGACTTCGAGATCCAGAACGTCCGAGTTCTGGCCTCCCAGGTCGTCCTGGACTCTGCGCTGGTAGAGTCCTTCAACCGCGTGCTCCTCTCAGGAAGGTCGCTCGTGTTCAGCTACCCCACGGTGCACACGCAGCAGTCCACGGTGCCTCCGGGCGTGGCGGAGCACAACGTCACCGTCGCGCGCGCCTTCACAAAACTCATCCGTCTCGGACCAGGATAATTTCCTATTCCTAGGAGAGGCGGTCACTGGGCTGGAGGTGGAATGATCCGTCTCGGGTCGAGGGAGAACAAGAATTCCCAAAGGCACTCGCCAAGTAAAAAAATGATCCGCGCCCGGGTGGAATCGAGCCTGCGGTCTCCAAGCATCTCTTCCAATTGAGCTATGGATCCTTACTAGTCAAGCACAGAGAATCCAGCGCCAGAGAGCGTCACCAGCTGATAGGCTATCAGGTGAATGAACACGTCCGTCATCGTGCCGTCGCGCCTTGAAAGTGAACCGAGCCAGGTCGCCCGAGCGGGTGCTGACGCCGCTGAGGGGCATCTTGGGCACGCGCTCTGTCGGGAAGCCCGCGATGAAGCTGTGACGCAGGTAGCCCGCGCGGTCGATGTCGATGTTGCGCACCGTGTCGTCGTAAGTACCCGCAAGGACCGAGAGGAAATGGAAGTGCTCCGAGGCTCCCTTCATAGGATTGTGCGGGTACTGCGGGCTGCCCAGCTGCATCTGCGACTCCAGGAGACTGTCTTCCTGCCTGGCCGCGCGGCCACGTCCTGCCCCGGGTTGGCCAGCAGGTGGATCTTTCCCATCTTTTTATTTCCAGCCCAGTGAGCGCCTCTCCTAGGAGTAGGAAATTATCCAGGTCCGAGACGGATCATTGCCGAGAGACGGATCTTCCTGAGAATAAAACAAAATCTTTCCAGGTCCGAGACGGATCTTTCCACTCGGCAGCCCAGGCGACGCGCGTGAGCGCGAGCTGGGCGAGTGTTCCACAGCATGCGATGTAACGCTGTGCTTCTTTGGTTAAGCAAGGCCACTTCTGCGAAGTCCCACGTTTCTGCGAACCGGGAAACGCAACGCTTGGAAATGAACCAACCACCTATGCCTACTACGCTGCCTTCTGCACAGGCGTCTGCCCTGTTTTGCACGCAGGCATGGGCTGGTGTCTGAGCAGACATGCCATGTCGATTTGGAAGCATTGCAAGAGCCGCTGGCTCTGCTTGCCTTAGAGGCATGCTCTGCCGAAGGGTCTGATACACGCTTTCTGGCTTGGGACCATGGCAGGCAATGTTCTGATCTGGATCCCTTTCAATTCCAGAATTCGAGAACCTATTGGCGTAAACAGGCAAGACAAGGAAGGCGCGGCATGCGTGCCCACGCCTGCATCGGAGGAGCGGGTCCAAAGACGCAAACAGGGCCAGACCGCGGGTTTGGGCCCAATAAAAGACTGGGAGGGCGCTTCCAGTTCTTATCCGGTGGACTCCACTCCCAAGCGTGGGATGCCGGAAAGTGGCTCCGCCAAGCCGTTTCCCCGCAGCGACCACATCGAACCCCGGCACAGCAGGACGATCGGCATGGTGCAGGACCTGCTGAGCCGCTCCCCCGCGGCTACTTAAGGCTAAGAAGGGTTGGGTGGGTGGGTTTCAAACGAAACCAGGACTGCTATTCGTGAGTTTGCGGGCTAGGAGCACAAAACAGCAGCGACGTAGGAGATTCACCCCAGACCTATAAACACAAGGGAAACAGAACACCCTTGGCGTTCAAGGTCCCCAGCCTCAAATGACCAATAACCCAGAACCAAAAGCAAGGCGCACACCTTTTTACCAGGTTGCTTGGAAAGGTAACACTTTCCTAGGGCACTGCGGCGCAGCAACCCAAATGTGGCCCACTCGGAAATCTTGAAATGAAGATTTAAAAACCTGCGGCTCCAAGAGTAGTAAGGAAAGAAGGCCTATACTACCCAATTAATTTTCGTTTTTTGGTCCAAAAACCCTGCAAAACTGCATAATTTTCAACCAGCTGAACTCGTCACCAGCGATGTCACCTCTGCGAAACAGCCACTTCTGCGAAACAGCCGAATTCTCCTCAAAACGGCCAACTCCGAAAAGTTCGTTTTTTTCGTGTCAGACGTCAAGTGTGGTGCCTGAGCCTCCAGATTCGCTTGTTTTGGGTCGAAATCGGCCTCCAGACGCTCGCCCTGCGGATTCCGTTTTCTGCCCGGAAAAGCAGGCAAATTCCATCCCGCCGAGCTTGTCACCGTTCGTCACCGCTTCGTCACCACTCGCTTTCGGGTCGAAAAAGTGCGCAAAGGCCCAGTTCCCGAGTTCCGGAGGACTTCGTTCTTCGCAGGGTTTTCCGCGGCACGACAGCCAGCCGAGGACCTGGCTCGGAACGCGGCAGCCCGCCGAGGTTTCGGCTTGTGACACGTCAGCCCGCCGAACTTGTCACCGCCTTTGTCACCGCTCCGTCTGGCTCCGTTTTTGGTGCAAAAAGCGCTCAAAGCGGCCAACTCCGAAAAGTTCGTTTTTTTCGTGTCAGACGGCAAGTGGGATGCCTGAGCCTCAAGTTTTCGGTCGAAAGCAGGCTCCAGACGCTCACTTTGCTCAGGATTCCGCTTTCAGCGCGGAAAACAGGCGAACCGCTTCGTCACCGCTCTCTTTTGGGCCGAGAAGTGCGCAAAAGCGGCCAAGTTCCCGAGAGGACTTCGTTCTTGGCAAGTTTGAGTCAATAATGGAACGGGCTGATTCATTAATGGGCAAGGTTGGTTCATTAATGCCCGGCCGCAGGTGGTGCAGAGACAGCTGAGACAAGGTAGCGCCTGAGCCCCCCGAGGTGTCCCATTGCTATGCACACAATGCATAGCTACATCGGTCAATTCATCATGTGCTACATCGGTCAATTCATCATGTGCTACAGGCTGAGGTGTCCCAAGTGTTTTGACCGACGCCATCGGCCAATTCGTCATAACCACGGTACAGCGAGCGGTATCATAAGTGAAGGATATTTTCCCTCACTTCGTGTGCTTTTAGCCGAGCACGTGCTATGTAGTGGCAAGCGCACCAGCCTGCCGAGCCCGCGCCACCCGAAGACGGCCTCGAGGCGAAATTTCCGGCGAACTGTCCCGAAATGTTCGGTGATTTGTCCCGAAATTTTTCGAGCGTCGTGCGCAGGTCTCGCGATTGACGGGCGCCATCGGTCAAATCATTGTACGGGGTGACACGTACTTGCGGAAACTTGTCCCAACGCCCCGAAGAGGCAAGAAGCCAGCAGACCTTGAGAGTTTTCCGCAGGGCCGACTTCACACAACGACTCCTAAGGAAAACATGTTTGAAGGACCTGTCACGGGCAACATCCCGGAGGGCCTGGACAACGGAGAGGCACGCACGTCACCGCAGGGCAGCTGGCCCTCGCTCTGACACCCTATGCGCAAGTGGCTGACCTGGCTGTGAACACGGCAGCCTCTGGCAACAATGCAGCTGCCATCCAGTCCCTGGACGACCGAGTCGCCGCAGAGCTGGCCTCAAAGCTGGACAGCAGCGCGCTGGCGCCGGTAATTGCGCCTCTGGCCACGGCAGCGGCCCTGCCCACCACGGACGGACAGGTGGACGCCACGCTGGCCACGGCGGCGGCCAACTACGGCCTCAAGACGGTGGTGGACACTCCCTGGACATAGCGGCAAGAATCACGCCGCTGGAGGTCGACACCAAGGTGGCCAACGCTCTCCTGGGCGTCGTCACCGCCGACGCTGCCCTCCTCGACAAGGCGGACGCAAGCGCGCTGGCCGCCCTGCTCTCCACGGTGGACGGGTTGGACACGCCGCTGGAGGTAGACACCAAGATAGCAAACGCCCTGCTGGGTCTCGCCACCGAGGCCTTCGTCGCAGCGCAGCTTGCTAGCCGGACGCCAGCATCACGGCGCTCCAGGGGGCCAAGGCCGACGCGACGCTGCTGGCCTCGTACGCCACGAACGCCGCGCTCTCAGCCAGCGAGACCACGCTCCAGAGCGCCCTCGACGCAATCCTCGCGGAGCTTGCCGCCCTGCAGCTTTCCGGCAGCGGCGGAGTTGTTAACCTGGGCGGGCTTCACTACTTGGGAGCTCGTTCGCGGAAGCAACGTCGTTCGCAACCTGCATCTGGAGGCTCCTCTCTCTGCTGCGCTGGCCAACGGCGACGACACGCTAAGCATCATGGCAGACTGCTCCATCGCAGTGGCGGACGCGGCCCTCGCGGCTGCGCTGCTGGCCTACTACACCTCCTCACAAGTGGACGCGTTGTTTGTCGACTACCGAACAGGCACGGCGCAGGACGCGGAGACGACCGGTGCCACTTCGGCCGCTGCTGGCCTAAAGCTCGACGCAAGTGGACGCCCTGTTGGCCGACTACCGCACGGCAAGCGCGCAGGACACACACACGCAGGCGGCCGTCACGGCGCGCTGCTGGCCTACCGGACGGGCCCGGACCAGGACGTCTTCACGACCAACCAAATCACCTTGGTGCTGGTGGCGTACCGCTCGGCCGCCGACCAGGACACGGCAACAACCTCAAGCATCGCAGCCGCCCTGCTCAGCTACTACACCATCGCACAGGCGGACGGCCTCCTTGCCGGCAAGCTCAGAGTCACGGAGGCAGCCTTGGTCCTGCAAATAGCCGCGCGCTTTCCGGTCGACGGAGGGGCCGACGTGGTGGTGGCCGCCATAGGAGAGCAGATCCTGGGCCCCACGGACGTCTCCCTGTTAAACTGGACGGTTCGCCACGCACACCGCGGGCGCAGCGAGCGTGGACGGCTACACTCTGACCCTGGCAGTGAACCCGTGGAACATTGCGCGCACCTACAACTTGACCCCGGCCAAGAGCTTCTCTTCGCCTGCCGGTACCGGCTTGGCGCGGCCTCCAACTTCGTGGTGTACATGTCCAAGGCCGACAACGTCTACGACCCCCTGTACGGCAGCTTTGTGGGTGACCAGGGCGCCTGGAGCACGGCCAAGATGCACAGTGCCTCCGAACGGAGTTGCAAAGCTTCACTTCCGGAATTTTCTGGTGGCCTCGGCCAGCTTCACGGTGACGCTGAGCGCCTTCGCCTACACCGGGAGACGCTACTCCTTCGGCTGTCGGTACCGGCTGGGCACGGCCTCCAACTTGGTGATGTACGTCAGCGCTGCCGACAACGACTACGTGGGCGTCAGCGGCACCTTCCTCGGCACGGCCTCGCAGGGTGTCTGGAGCACGGCGCGCCGTGCCGCCGGGCGGAGTCGCAAAGCTGCACTTCGGAGCCTTCGGCGGGTCGATCCCCGCCTGCTGGCCGACTCGCTGGCTTTTACGGGCTCGGCCACGCTGGACGGGCTCACCGCGCAGGGCAACGTGGGCTGCGACCAGCTGCTGCGCAACGACGTGAACTGCACCGATGTGTTCACGACGGGCGTGGACGCCTCGGGCGCCATTTCCTACAGCCACCGGCACCGTCACCGGAGCCACGCTGTCGTCCACAGGCGCCGTGTCGGGCAGCTCGCTGAGCATCACGGGGGCGGCCAGCGTGGGCCTGCTGAGCTCGGCCACCGGAATCACGGGCAGCAATCTCACCATCAACAACACGGCCAACGCCGGGAACTTCAGCGGGCGACGTGTCCACGGGCACGCTGACGGCCTCAGGCGCAGCGACCGCGGCGAGCTTCGCAGCCACCAGGGCGGTCACGGGCGCCACGCTGACGATCGGGGCGCCGCGGGTCCGCTGGACTGCGAGAGCCTGGACTGCACCTTCACGGCCACGAGCGGCGGAGTGTCGACGGTGTGTGGCGACGCGACGAGCTCGGGCACGGTCTCCGCTCCGCAGCTCTTCGCGTCCAACACGCTCATCGTGACCAACACCTCCGACTTCTCGGACGATCTCTTCTTTGACGAAGAACTGGGCGGGCTGGAGCAAGCTGCAGATCTCCAACAACAGCGCGGCCTCCGACAGCGGCCCGGAGCTGCGGCTGCTGGGCAACCAGAGCGTGAGGGTCTTCCTGGAGCGGGACGGTGGGGCGCACCAGTGTGAGCTCATCATGATCAACGACGAGCTGGCGCAGACGAAGAGCCTCTCGACGCAGCTGTCCTAGCACCACAGGTTGCAAGGCGGATGTAGTGGTCGGCCCTAGTGTCGTCCTTTGACCACAGTTTTGCGGTGCCATCCAAGCTGAATGGAGGTGTATTCTGCCATGCTTTCCTTTTGACGATGGCATGATAAACACGAGTTTCCCAAGCTTGGAACATGAGCGCTCGCACATCTGCAAAGTCGCAAGTCCGCAAATTTACCTGCCGGTTGCAAAAACCCAGAACCCCTTGCTGGGTAGCGGAGCCCCCAAGTCCAGGCCAAAACTGCCAAACAATACGCAGGTCCCCGTCGCATAGATTTGGCCTTGCCGCCGGGATGAGTGCAATTGCCCTCTGCCAGATATTGTCCGCCCACACGGGATCATAGTGGAAAATGTTCAAGAATGTGCGCATAAGTCTGATGGCCTGCAGGAATTCCGGGTCGACAATCCGAGGGTTGTACATGTTACATACCACCCAGCCACATAATTGCTTTTTGTTACCGAGGAGGGCCCTTGCAAAAGTCTGCCGAAGGTCTTGCAATTGCTTTTCACTCAGAGGGACGGTCTCCGTTCCGTACAAAAAAGTGGGTGCAACAGCCGTAAGAAGCATGCGAATCTTGTCTGCAATACTCAACGGCAACCGTCCCAGCTTCTCAGCCGCGAACTTGGCCTTTACGACCCGAGCATTTTGCGGATATTTGACATCTTTCCTGGTGTAATTCATCGCAGCGCCCAAATCAATCTGATCATGGACAACCTGAAAGTGGGGTTGGCCGGTTTGCACGGTACCAGTATCAGCATACAACTGTAGGGCCTTTCGCAAATCAGCAGTTGTGCCCCAGGCCCAACATTTGGTGTATTGAACGGTGAGGGTCCAATCAAGCGTGAATTGCCTGGATGCTTCCCACGCCCGAACCAAATCCTGCATGGAATCTGCGGTAAATTCCAGGTTGTCGATCAAGACGTACGGTTGTATTCCCTGCGCGTGGACCACGACATACCACAAGTAGCCCAGGGCGACAATTGCAGCAACTGAAAGAGGGTCTCCTTCGGCACATCCAGTAGTGGAAGGGTGGAAAGGGCCCGGCTCCCGATTGACTATGAGCGTCCTGGTAGATGCAGAAAGCCAGGTTCGCCAGGTGCGCACAATAGCAAGTACAGTAGTGGCTGTCTCGGCAAGGTATTGAAACATTTGAGGAGGTCCAGGCAGGATCCCGCCCGCGGACGTGCAGTACGCAAGGCCTCGTCAACCTCGTGTTGGATCTTCAACCAGATCATAGAAGGTGTCGAGGAGTTGCCTGGTCACGACCTTGCAGAATATTGGAAACCCCCGGGTTGTCTGTCTTAGGCAGTGGGACAGTGCGAGACTGGGTGAACCAGTCCGGCCACTGATTGGCTTGGACGCAAGCCTCGTCCAAGCCTGCATAATGCACACGAGGTGTTGCCAAGCTTGCTGAGGTAAGAGGGATAGCTCTGCTTTATTCCAGCCGCACATGCCCTTGCTGCTTTTAGCCGGTGTCCCGCGGAGAGCATCCTGCCATACGGAGACATTGGCTAAGTCGATATCAACCGGCGTCCGCTGTCCTGCCCATGTGTCAACCATCTGCTTGGCGGCAAGCCATTGGTCATCGTCAAGTGGATCTCGCTGCCAAAACTGATTCCAGAACCCAGCAATTTGCAGTAGCTGTAACCCAGGTGGTCCAGACAAGCGTGCCACGAGGCGGAATCTGTCCTGAGGTTGGAATGCAAACAAGACAGTGTTGCTCATGGTCAACAGCCTGTGCTCTGGCATTGTCAACCCGCACAATCGCGTCCAGGCGTATGCACTCCGGACGCTCACCATGAGCCGGAGGTGGCCCTTGTGGTGGGCTCGCTGCATCTGATATGGGAGAGATTCTTGAACGTCAAGATGTGTGATCGGTGGTCTGGAAGGTGGCCGCAAGAGGTGATATACTAGTGATCCACCATGTTGGCTGAGGTTATGAGTCACAGTCTCCTTGAACATGCGCTGGGGTCGAGTGCGCTGAAGCCGTACTACATCTTGAGCATGCAGCTTGACAGTTTCAATGATGGTGTCAAGCCAGCTGTCTACGGGCCATTCCCAAGGACGAGCCGGAAGAGAGGCTCCAGAATGCCAGTGAATCCATTCCGAGAAGCGCCGACCAAATCATCCTGGAGCCCTCAAAATGGCAGCCCATAGGTCACGCAAAGAGGTCTGCTGGGCCGTAGTCGGCTGGCGTTGTCCCAAGGATTGGAGTGTCTTGTGCAGCGATTCAAGCCGTCTGACTTGCCTGACAATATGAACATAATGAAAGGAGCGCATGTCAATCTCGGGCTCAAACTGCCCATTGCCTGCAGGTTTAGGGATGGGAGGACACATCAAATTGGTGATGCGGGCCCCTTGGCAGCGTCCCTTTTCTCGTTTGCGTAAAGGCTCCGCATGCTGATTGCAAGCCCAGCTGACCAAGTGCTCGACAATTTGTGCCCAGGCACCGAGACGGTCGCCCGCAGGTAAGCTCTGGACATTCTCCCACCGCTCAGTTGCACAGGCAGAGTACGCTGCCTCCAAAAGCGGCTCTGCATGGCTCGGCACGTTCCACCCGCTAGGTAGTTGCAAGCGCTTGGTGAGGATGGCATTGTTCGGGAACTCAAATTCAACCTTGAAAGGTTTGTGTCGGTCAAAAGCATGAGCGGTGAGCACCCCTGTTTGTCGAACCAACGGCACAAGTTGAGGCGAAACCAAGATTGTCATTCCAGGTAGAATCGTCGCATGTGGGGCTGACTGTGTCCGGCGCATGTTCTCTGGCCCGCTGGAGCAAGTCCACATATCCAAATATCTGCAAATCATTCCATGCCGTCAAAGGACGCAGGCCCCCGTTGAAATCCCCAGCCAGCAAAACAGGGCCTCGAGATTGCCTGGTTGCAGCATAACCAAGAAGGGCCTGGTTGATATTGTCTGCTCCTGTACCTGGGGCGTGTGGGGCCAAGTACAAGCCAATGATCAAAACGTCCAGATCGCCAATCCGAACCCAGCGTTCCAAGAAACAGGAAACGCCAATGCTTTTCCCCCTCACAGGGTTTGCGCGCACAGTGTCTCCAGTGAGGGGTGGAACCGCGTGTGTCCAGGTGGTTGTGTACCCCAGTTTGTTCCACCGTCTGGTTTCGATGCGTTGCACTTCAGCTGTAGCGGAGGTCTCAGCACAAATAAGAACATCGCAGTTCAGTTGTGAAAGCACTTCGCTCTTGCCGTGCACCGCTGTGGGGTTGACAACACCAAAAGAAACGCGTGGTCCGGGGTTTTTGGCTTGTCCAACACAGGTGTCACTCAAATACGACCAACTCGAAGGGCAATCGTTGAACCAAAGTTGGAAACATGTCAAAGGTAGACATGCAATGCGATCGACCCAGCGTCTGCAAAATGACTGAGTCCCTTCGCATTTCTGCTCTCAACGCAAGCAACGTCACGCAAAAAGCATAATGGCATTGGGTTGTAATCTCGAACTCGCTCGTGCGTGGAGATCCTGGTGCTCCAGCCTAAGAAAGCGTGTTCGCAACGGAAGGATGGATAAAAGCGGCCTGGGAGGTAGGCCCAACATGGCGGAAATCTGAATTCAGTAAGGGCAGCGCCCAAAATGCTGCACACATGCACCCCAGTGAGCCCCAATGCATGGCAGTCCTCAAGAGATCTTCCCTGCAAAAAAGAAATTTGCTTCCCACAGATCAAAGAGAGGGCGTGCCGAAGGTAGGCCGGCAAATCCGGAATCGCAAGACAAAGGGATAGCAGCTCCGTCACACACCAGCCCGTCAAGATGCAATGCGCTTGCAAGAAAAGTGATCACATTTCCATGTGATCTCCCCGATGATCAGCTGTGCGCTTGTGTCCTGCGATGGTGGTTCCCTAGAATCTGTCGAATTTCATTGCTCTGCTGAGTCATGGCAGCAGAAACACTGGTGGTGAAGTCGCTGTGGAGCTTGTGGCTGAGGTTTTCGACGTCTGTCCTAACCTCATGTTTGAGCGAGGCAAGGGCCTTCGAGTTCTCGGTCTTGTGCTTCTCGAGCTCGCTGCAAATGCTCCTAACTTGACCCTTCGACTCTGGACTCATCCTTGGCAGGCACCTGGAGGCGTCCCTGCTTTTTTGCATACTCGGCCCATGGGTCTGTTTTTCCCGTCGACGCGGGGCCGGCCCGAGGTTGCAGAGATGTCAACAGCAGGGGCACCGGCCAATAGGATCCGATTGGTCGCGTTGGCATGGCTTTCAATCTTTGTCACCAGACAGGGTGTACCTCCGACCGGTGCTCTGCTGAACCATCTCACGCGAGCCGATCAACCAAGTGCGTTGCTCCAACCTCTTGATAACTCGAATCGCTGTCTGCCATTTGGCCTGGGCAATCAAATCAGCGGTCGCCGCGGATGGCGCGAAACTGGCGTCTTGGCGTTGTAAACCCGCCCCAAAGATTCCGCAATTGTGGCCGCCTGATCGGCTGGAACCCGAATGCCGAAACCGTTGCGTCCGTAAATGAAGCCAAGGTGTCCTGCAACCCCCGCTGCGGTCTGCGCTGCTCCTGTTCTGGAAACGTCTTTTGCAAGCCACACAATGGTCTGATTGCTACTGAACTTACCATCTGTATTCATCGTGCTGATGTAAGTGCGCGAGAAACCGCTGCGCCTGAGGACACCCGTTTCACACTTCTCGTCCAAGGTAAATCGGAAGGCAATCTGGCGTCCTCCTTGCTTGTGGGACCCCCTTGGTTGCGCCATGATCGTCCCCATACAGTGGTGATGGCCTTGCTCAATCCCTCGTCTTCCCAAAACTCAAGGATAAGCTTCACAGGTTGCTGTGTAAGGCGTTGCCATTCACCGGAATCGAAATCTTCGCACCGAACAGAGACAATGCCTTGCAACTGCCCAGTGTGCTGAATGGCCTGTTGGTCAGTGTCGATCTGCACCACACCGGTTCCGACCTGCAGGATGGTGCCATGAATGATGCATTTGCCTCCATCACGATTGGAAGCGGGGAAAGCAAAGGCGCGGGGTTGCAATCGTTGACGAAACTTCAGCATGATTTCCCAAAAGAAGGACCGCGATTGGCTGTGCAGAGATGGGGCCTGACGCATGTATCCATTCGGCCACCTGTGGGTAATCAGTGTAGACGATCCCTTGGTGTCCTGCATTTACTTGTCGGGTGACAGGGATGGCTTTGCCTTGAAACTGAAAGTATTGCAAGTTAGGCTCAAAATCATGCGAGCTGAAGTCCTTGAATATCCTCGGACGCGCCCCCTTGTCCGTGCTTGAGCTCCCGGCAGCTTTCGTGATGACCTGCCATACAGTCAATTGCGCATGGAGCACAAGCTGCCCCTTTGGCCAGGCACTCTTTTCAGCAGATGGATCTGGCCTATTGCATTGCCTGAGGATCACATTCTTTCTTTGGTTCTCAGCCCTGCGGAGCTCGCGATTTATGCTGACCCCGCTTTTGGAAGGGGCCACAATGCGCAACAGGTCCTAAAAAGTCGCACGGTGACTGGACACCAGATCCTGGCCTCCGCTATGGCCCGCTACTCAGCACAGCATGAGGTCAACGGGACTTGGCTTGAAGCTCGGGGGATATATGCCCAACTTGTCCCACATGGGGAACCCTTTGAGTGCCCTCCCAATCAGCTCCGGTTTCTTTCTGCTGCAGAGTATTTGATGGCCATGGGAATCACCCATGAAGTACAGGTGCCAGCCGACAATCGCGCCGCTCACGCACTGACAGGTAATTCTATCTCAGTTCTCCATGCGATTCAGCTGTATCACGTGCTGTGCAATTTTGATTATTTTTCTGCAACCAAACGCCTAGCGCATTCATCACATGGTTTCATGTGGCAACTGTTTGGTGAGTTCAAACTGTACAAGTCATGCAAAACACGCGGTGTGTACATGGGATCTTAGGTGTCCATAAAACCTAATCACCCCGCCTTTGTACATCTAGTGTCGCTCACGGCCGAGCGAGACAGATCGTACAACACATGTGGCTCCAGGTCTGAATGAGCCAGACATGAGCACAAGTCAAATCATATGAAGTGAAAATGCCAAAATGGCTATTGAGACTCTCGAATTATCATCCATGCCCTGAGGTCACGTAAAGCTTGTGCCTCGCAAACTGGGCTTCATTTTTCGCATCATGCAACTTCATCCAATCAAACCAGAAGAAGAAGGCAAATTGGTCTCTGTGCAAGAATGACATGTCCTGCATCTTGCCAAATGCCGTTGCTGCAACTCTGTCAGCAAAATCTCAGTAGCTGCATGATTCTGTAGCCACTTACATCCCAAGCGGTGGTAAAACCTGCCATAACGTGTCACGAAGCACGATTCCAGTTCTTCCTGCGCATGTTGTCTCAAGAGAAACTCAATCAACGGAAACTTTGTCGCTTTCCAGTAAGTTGCCGCAGCTGCTGCACTGCTGCGTCTTCTTACTGCTTTGTCAGCGGAAACTTGTTCCTGAACATTACGCGCACTACCTGTATGCTGAGCTCCGTCTGGTTCTGCATGATGTGTCTGCCAAGCAAACATCATGAGGCATCTCGCTGACTTTATGCACTTGGAAAGGCAAGAAAAAGTCCACATTGAAATTACCACTGTGGTAAATATCAAACTGAAAATCACATAATATTCCAGCAAGAAACCCGGAGTGGCATCAGTGAAATCATGAATCTGCAGGGATGCAAATGGTCGCGTGGTATTGGGCTCGATGTCGCCGTCGCCGGTGCTCAAGGCGTCGGTCATGCTTACCATCTGTGAAATCATGAAAAGCTTGATCATTTGCTGCATGGGCTTCTTCGATCCACGGGAATCCATGGCTGAATACAAACGATTCACACAGTACCTGAAGTTCTTCTGCTGCTGCAAAGCTTCCCAATGGCGGGTACCAATTAACTCTCCAGTGGAAATGCCAGTGCAGGGGGAAAGGGGGCCGGTACGGCAGCCGACGCTGCGACGCTCCGACGCTTCGGGCGGGGGGCGACGCTGCGACGCTGCGACGCTCCGACGCTGCGGAAGGAGGGGCGACGCTGCGACGCTGCGACGCTCCGACGCTGCGGCAGGCGGGGCGACGCTGCAACGCTCCGACGCTGCGACGCTGCGGCAGGAGGGCCGACGCCGCGACGCCGCAGTGAGGCGGGCGACGCTGCGACGCTGCGACGCTGCGACGCTGCGGCGAGGGCGGCGGCGCTGCGACGCTGCGACGCTGTGGCGGGGGGCGACGCCTCGACGCTGCCACGTTGCGCAGGGGTAAACGCTGCGACCGTGTGCTTACAAAATGGGACGATTCGCTCCCCACTTACTGGACACACGGGTGGGATGGGTGATGAAAACAATCGCCCAGACCACATTACGGTTATGGATTGAACTACGAGAAACAAACGCCAGAACCCACAAATCTCCAAATCAAATGGATGCATGGCGGATGCAATTGAGCGTGGGCTTTTACCATCTGCGAGCATGTGTGCACTGCGTGGCGGATGCACTTGAGCGTGGGTTCTTACTATCTGCGAGGTCTGCTCACCTCCGCTCAAGCGCACAGACCTTCAAGGCATTTGTTTTATCAGATCTGCACCGGACTTGTTCTATCCGCAGCATCTGGCATTTTATTTGTTGTTATGTTACGTGCCTAAAAAGAAAAGCACTCACGGGCTAATGCAACGTTTGATGGGAAAAAACCTGGCCTAGACCCCGCTTCCAACCCTCACTTTTCGGCAGTGGATGGGTGGTTTGCTTATGTGAGCCCCGTTCGCTCCCACCACATCCACTGCCCGGTCAGGATAGGTCGCTATTAACAAAACGACCTAGACCGAATTACAGAGGCGGGGTTAGGCATATCTTATATAGGAACCACTACCCTAATCCTTAACTAGAGGTAGTTCAATCCATAACCAACCCAGTCTTTTTAGTGTCCAGTAGTGGGTGTGCTTACAAAATGGGACGATTCGCTCCCCACTTACTGGACACACGGGTGGGATGGGTGATGAAAACAATCGCCCAGACCGCATTACGGTTATGGATTGAACTACGAGAAACAAACACCAGAACCCACTAATCTCCAAATGAAACGGATGCATGGCGGATGCAATTGAGCGTGGGCTTTTACCATCTGCGAGCATGTGTGCACTGCATGGCGGATGCACTTGAGCGTGGGTTCTTACTATCTGCGAGGTCTGCTCACCTCCGCTCAAGCGCACAGACCTTCAAGGCATTTGTTTTATCAGATCTGCACCGGACTTGTTCTATCCGCAGCATCTGGCAATTTTATTTGTTGTTATGTTACGTGCCTAAAAAGAAAAGCACTCACGGGCTAATGCACAACGTTTGACGGGAAAAAACCTGGCCTAGACCCCGCTTCCAACCCTCACTTTTGGCAGTGGATGGGTGGTTTGCTTATGTGAGCCCCGTTCGCTCCCACCACATCCACTGCCCGGTCAGGATAGGTCGCTATTAACAAAACGACCTAGACCGAATTACAGAGGCGGGGTTAGGCATATCTTATATAGGAACCACTACCCTGATCCTTAACTAGAGGTAGTTCAATCCATAACCAACCCAGTCTTTTTAGTGTCCAGTAGTGGGTGTGCTTACAAAATGGGACGATTCGCTCCCCACTTACTGGACACACGGGTGGGATGGGTGATGAAAACAATCGCCCAGACCGCATTACGGTTATGGATTGAACTACGAGAAACAAACACCAGAACCCACTAATCTCCAAATGAAACGGATGCATGGCGGATGCAATTGAGCGTGGGCTTTTACCATCTGCGAGCATGTGTGCACTGCATGGCGGATGCAGGCCGTGAAACCACGCGTTGCAAGTTTGTTTTCTTTTGCATATCCGTGTTTGCGCGTGTGTGTGTGTGTGTGTGTGTGTGCTCGTGCGTGTGGGTGCGTGTGTGCGAGTTCCCGCAGGCTCAGCGCCGTGCGGTGACAGGGGGGCCTCTGCTTGAGACTACAGTGCGGCAGAGGTAAGCACTTGTACACCAAAATGTCATGTCTGCTTCTGCGGACACCGTAAGCCCACCCGGCTTCGCACATGCAAATCAGCAGGTCGCTGGTCTTCGCTCCTGTTTTATTTCTTTGTTTTGGGTGCTTTGCTGTACGTAGTTTCTCCATGTTGGACTTGGTGGCAAGGCGCCACGCTTCGCGGCCAGCACTGGAATTCAGTAGCTTCTTGCCAACTATGTTCAGTGCACAAGCTTGCATGTACATACATACACATATATATATATATATATGTGTGTGGGGACAAAAACAAACGTAAATGTGCGGGGCATACAACCCAGCGGCAGGACACGCGGAGGCACATATATATATATAGAGATATGCCAAAGGCTCCCAAGTGTGTGTTCGGGCCCTCGTGTCATCATCAAGCATGTTTGACTAAAAGCTTGCGCGAGAAGCAATTATTCTCCCCAGTGGATTTCGATCAACTAAATGACAAAACAACATCACGCAAAACGCAAAAACTATTGAAACTCTTGACCGCCACGACTTTCTGAGTCTCAGGGGTTTCCGCGTCGGTCCTCGTCCGAATGGCCTCCCCCCTAGCCGGGCCCGAAAATTGTTCAAAGCAGCAACTTACTAGTACGGAAATGAAACCGCAGAAATCAAACATCATATTTACATAAAATAATTGCCAATACAAATATATATGCACAGTTAATTTTATTTGTTGTTTCATTTAAATTTACATTAATATGTGCGCATTTAAATTTATAGTATCTATATATGAATATTTATATATATATATATATTTATGTACTGATTGTTTATATGTGAACTCATATTTGCATTTATATTTATGGGCTGAAAATTATGTCAATATCTATTTTAAATTTACGTGTATATCATTGGTCTAATATTTGTACTTCTCTGTTGCATTTTGATCTGCATTTGGATTTAACGAACTAAATCTATGCTGATATTCTTTTCTATCTGAACCTCTTCCCCCATTATGTCTATATTTCTTTATCCGCCGACTACAAGACGGCGTGTTGGACACTCTACGACACATTCCCCTTCCCCTTCCTAGGGGGGTCCGTTTGTGACTTTCCTGGGGGTACCGGTCGGTGGTTTTGCGACGGTTTCCAGTTGCAATGGTTCCGAAGACCGAGGGGGGTTCGACTGCCCCCTGCCCCACCCAGGGCTGGCAAAGGCCTTCCCAGCACGCACGCACGCACACACGCACGCACGTGCGCAGTCAGGCACGCACACACGCTCACACGCTTACACGCTCACACAGCACTCGCGACCACCTATTTACACCTCAGGCGCTAGCTGAGTGCGCCAATCTTGGGCCGAGCAGTAAGGTAGCGGTCACAGGCTCCATCTGCGCCATCAAGACATACCTAGGCTGTCCCTTGAGCTAAGACTACAAAAACATCACCCGTAGCTGACTGGCTATTGTTTTTTGCCGCACTCATGCACCCTGACTACAAAGTGGTCCGCAAGGTCATCCATCGCATTTGACACCAAGGTGGCTTGAGTTGGTGAAGAAAGTACAGCTCGCATCTATCTACCGCCCATCTATCGCAGCGCCTCCTGGCGTAGCCTCTGTTGCCGGCTTCTCTCCCTTTTCTCTGGCGAATTTGCCTGCCTGCCTGGCTCGCACGCATGCTTTTGGCCTGCGTCTTATACGATGCCATATCCGCTCAATTGTCCGGCTCTGGGTTGCGAAACGCGCGCCTACTGCCTCAAGCATCCCTCAGAAGTACTCGAAAACCAGGAGGGGTCGCAGCTTCAGCGCGCCACTGCGCCCTCAGTGGATGGGCCCGGCCTTGCGAGCAAGCCTTCGAGGGAAATCAGAAGGTCTTCCGCCGTTGTGCGGAAAAGGCGGAAGAGTCTTTGCGCAGCATGCGTGGCTTCGAAAATCATCGGGTTTGCCTGCACCTGCTCCACAGCAACGGCGAGCTTTGCGCGCCAGTGCTCAGCTTGACTGCGCCAATGCGTGCCCCAGCGAGCCACAACCTGATCTGCAAAGCTCTGTGGCCGGTCTGCCAACCGCACATGTACAAGATTTGGGCGAGCAGCCACCACCACCCGGCGCTCAAACACAGAACACGACGCCAGCGCCGCAGCGACCATTGTGAGCGTGTGCAGGTCATCCTGGCTTCGGTCTGCTCCCAGGAAAGCACGTAGCGCGAAGAACTCTGCCGTGACCTCGCGCAAGTTGCATAGCGCGGTCTCTTTCCAGCGCTGTCGGTCCTCTGGCTGCGCAACCGTTGTCTCCAAACCCATGAGCAGAGAAGAAGCCATCCCAGCAGCAAAGCAGTCATCTATCTCTAGCGACATGGCGGACAGCTACCACGCAGCGGCAGCTTGGCAGCTGCTCGCAGCCCAGAGCTCAAAACAAGTCATCCGCAGCCGAACCGCATTCAAACCCACAGCGCGGGCCCTGAAGCCGACCCCATTGTTTTGGCTCCCCGGTCTCATCTTAAGACTCTTCTTTCGCAAGCAGCCGAACCTGCCCTCAACAGAAAAAGGGACAGGAGACGGAGATCCTGCACAGCAGCCGCCTGAGGACTTTTCGCAACAGCGGCGGCCACCGTGCCCCCGCACTCACACGCTAGGCTCCTTGTCGGATCTGTCGGCAAGTGTCCACGCTTCCACACGGCGGCGGGCCGCTGCCCAGGCCCTGGCATGCTCAACGTGGAAAGTCTTAAAACAGCACTTGTTGCGTCATCAGGCACGCCATAGCACGGCCAAAGCGCAAGGCAGCTCTGGCGCGTCTGTAGTGGGCCACAAACGCGCGAGTCAACCTAGCACCCTGGTTTGCTGCTTGATTGGGAAAAGAACGCTAGTCCCTCTGTCTGCCTGTCTGTCTGTCTGTCTGCCTGCCTGTCTGTCTGTTTTCTGTCTCGCGTGAAGCGCCGCCTTGCTTTTGACCTCTTATACACACTGCCGCGTCCTTCGAGGCCGATCGGCCATACCCTTCCGGCCCGGAAGCGTGCGCCTGCTTCAAGCATCCCTCAGAAGTACTTGATGGGAACCAGGAGCCGCGTGCGGGCTGCTTCTGCATCTGCATTGCCTCCAATCTCCCGAGCAGACTTCTTAATGTACACCACCGGCTTGATGCCTTTCTTAGTTTTGCGCTTTGCCTCCGCAACATTGGCAAGTGGAGACTGTGTGTCCGCCTCAGGGGAGCTGTCAGAATCCATCAAGCCAGCTTTGTGCAAATCTGCCAGGGCAGTTTTGATCTGGTCGGCTGTGACGCGCTGCTTCTTGAACCAGATTTGGTTGCGGAGCCACAGCCTGACTTGGTCACTGGCAATCTTTGCACCAACCGCGGCCTTTTCGTGCACCAAAATCTCGTGCCTCAGGCGATCTTCGGCCGACAAGTTAGCCTTGAGTCGGCTGCGCTCTTCACCGTCGTCAGCTCTTTCCATGGCAGCAGTGAGATCCTTAGTAGAGCCGCCCGGCCTCTGATCTGACATGTGCCGGAACCACTTGTAGAAGCTGAAGTGCACATGCAGCTGCCGGAGCCACATGTTCACCGCCAAAATGAACTCATAGACGTTTGGCTGGGTTCTGGCTGCCTCTGTTCGAGCCACGTCTTTGCCCCCGTACTCTACCACTGAGAACTGACAAATCCGCATGTTTGCATGGGCAAGGCGTAGCACGTCGGTGGACCAGAACCGGACTTTGCGACACGCATCCTTGGTAAGCTGGCTGCCTCTCTCTTCCATAAAGTCTTCCACTGCCTGCTTGACACTCTGGTAGCAGGTCAACGCGTAGCCGTCCAAGTAGTGGTTGCCTTCCGTGCCCCAAGCATTCTTGTACAGCCAAGTGTGTAGCTGTGTGAAGAAGGCCTTCGCGCTAGCAGTGTGGACTTCAGCCGACTCCGGGGACCTTTCTGGCGCAAAGACAAGGTTGAAGCGCTTGTTGAAGCCGTGCGCAACAGGCTGCGCAATGAACTCGATGATCTCGGTTTGGCCTGCCACCTTGTGAAGAAAGAGATATGGGTGATGTGTGGACCCCAAATGCACTTGCCCTCGCCCTGTGGCTTGGTCATCGGCTTCACTGAGAACATAGGTGTTCATTTTCGCCTTGCTCAAATAATGGATTCCCCCAGACCCCTTCTCTGACCAAGGAGTTTCGTAGACGTTGGAAGCCTCATCTGCGACAACCGCAGCTCTGTTGTAATTTGCTTTCTTTTCACTGTGCCAAGACGCCTGCGCGTAAGTCGGAGGCTCATGTACAAAAGCAAAATCGTGTGAAAACTCAAGTGATGTTCATCCTAAGTACCACACGTACACAAGTATGCAAGGGAGCTAAATGATTAGCACCCCGCCTCAAATATGCCGTTCATTTCATGAAAGGCATTGTTTGAAATCCTTTAGCTCAGCATCAATGCTCTGGCTGGCACTGACTGCTATGCTTATTGTGCAGCCTTTACGGCTTGACAAAATCTGAATTCCACCAATCTCAACTGATATTTACACATCGCCCGGAAAGCCTGGGCTCCATCTCGTTCACTTTTCGCATGCTCCTGCGGTGCGTACATTTTGCAACCACGTAAAGAGAGCAAATTGAGGAAGTGTAAATCTGCATCAGTGATTCTGCTTAATCCACCTTGCTAGGCAAATTGCCTTGCACACCAAGTTCATTCACTCGGCTTTCATGCAAACACGTCCTGCACTGCTTGTAACCCTTCTGCAACGCAACTTTCTCAAGCATCTGCTCGAATCCACTTGACTGCTTCAACCATTTGCAATGCTTCTTGTGGTAGTACCGCCCATAAGCGGTTATACACACCATTGGCTGTGGATGTAACCATGATCCTGAGGATGCTGCAGCTGACGGTGCAGCCAGTGTGCTGCTGCTTGCGGCGTTGTCAACCCTGTCGGCAACCCGTCTTTGCACAATGCGTTCAACCTGCGTGGCCACCGGTGTGGCCTCACTCCGCACACTCTGCGGATATGCACTCACCTGAATGCAAGCATCAACCAAATGGCTTCTGCTTCTCATCCCACAGCTCACTTCTGGTTGCATCCTGTGATTGCACAACCATTTCACAAACCAAATAACAAGCCTGCAGAAAGTGTATACAATCCATGCTGCTCCAACCAACGCACAGAAATCGTAAACGTCTCCGAAATCAAAATTCAACATTGAAACCATTGTAAACATTGGGCTCGGGCTCAAGACGTCTTCTGGCTGTGATGTTGCTGCACCTCTAACCATCAAACTGGACATCATGCCAATTCGCAGAACTCGCTTTGCAAGCGTCATGCTGCTGCTGCTTTGCTGCAGCCCGCACTCATCGGTGAGATCTCTCTGCACTCGCCTGATGGCGAGCTTCAAGTCCAGCCTCTCCTGCTGCTCTGTGAATTCCGCTTCACCAACAGGAACTCCATCTTCATCTGTAACTCCAAGATGGTACAACAACAGGTTGACCCTAGGCTTCGGAAGAGCCTTTGTCATCAAGTCTGCAACATTCACTGCAGTCGATACTGCAGCACAACTAATTTCTCCAGCACGCGCCTTGCTCTGAATCCAAAGCAACTTTCCCTCCAAATGTTTGATCTTCCCTGAGCCTTGTCTGGCCACCACTCCGCGGCAAGCGGATGAGTCACTCAGCAACCTGAGGAACACTGGCTGGGTGCCAAGCAAGAATCTGAGGTTGTTCCGAATGTACAAGGCATCGCATGCTGTGGAAACTGCAGCGTTGAATTCGCTTTCTGCACTTGAAAGTGACACGCTCTTTTGTGTCCTTGATGCACTTGTCAAAACGACATTGTTCCACATCAGCACCATGCCCGTGACCGAGCGTCTGGTCTGTTTGCATCCAGACCAATCTGCATCACTGTACGCTTCCAACAAATGTTCCCCGCCTGGGCTCTTGGTGACAAAGCCCTTGCCGATTGAAGGCGTTTCCAAAGTCAGCATCCTGTACTTCACACCCTTCAAATAGCAAACCAAATGAACTAACAAACGGTATGAACCACTCGTAGGCTGCGCCATGTGCTGGGCCAAAAGCCGGATGCAGTACTGCGCCTCAAACACATCATGAGACATGTACAGCAACACTCCTACGGCTGACCTGTAAATGTGCGCAGACTCATCATCGAGGGCTTGGTTCATAGAATCTGTGGGGAGATTACCAACGGGTGCTGGTGTCTTTCTTGCTTTGCAAGTTTCCACACCAAGCATCAGTTCCAATTGCTCAATGTGTTTGCTGTGCGGGCGAATTCCCAATCTGTTGTTAGTCATCAAAACATGTGTCCGCTTGAGAAAAGTTAGTTCGTCTCCAACGTTGCGGACCCACTCAACGGTCACTTCATAGTGCTCTTGCACTTTGTCTGCAATTCTCTGCAAGATCCACGGGTGTCCTGCAAACAAAAAATCGTCCACATGCATCAGAAATGCTGCAAATCCATCTGCATACACTACCTTGAAAAGTGATGGGTTCTCAATGCAAGATTCAACTGGCGCGCATGCTGTGATATACTCAGTGAACTCTGTCCACCAATTGCTGCTGCCATCTCGCTGGCCGGGAATGATTTATGCAACGCAAAACTTCTTTTCTCACCGTCCACCTCCAAGGTCACAACGGTCTTGTGCTTCTGCGCACATGTCAAATAAGCATCTCGAACATCCATGGACATGAGATGAAACTGCTCCTGATGTTTCACCAACGGTGTCCGATTGTGCACAAACAATGCTGGGATGATTCGGCTCACAGTGCTCGAGGATGCGGGAGCAAACAAATGTTCCCTGTCGGGATCCAACCATGCAAATTCTTTTGCCACAATCCGTGACCTGCGCAACTGCTTAAGTTCATTGCCCACCATTTTCGGCCTCCAAGTCCGCACGAACCTGGCCCCCAAATGTCTGTGGTCTGGGAGCGAATGCACCCCAAGTGCAAGTGGCTCCAAGGCTCCCATGTCAACAAGCCTTGAAATCTCGACTCTATCTGCAAGATTGTCCACATCCTGCAGGGCATCTGCAGCGAGCTCCGGCTCATATGCCCCGCCCGGAAAATACAGACTCTCGGCTTCTTCTTTGCTGGGCTTGATGTCCTCTGTCATCTGATCGAACTCCCACGAGTCATCGTAGGCTTCCAAGAATTCCAAATCTTCTTCTGCAAATGCAGTCGCTGAAGGTTCATCTGCATGCCCCAATGCTTCACCACCAATCATGCAAACGCCAGTGAGCTCTTTTGTAACCATGCTGACATTTCCCGCATGCATAGGAGGCGCTGCTAACCGCGCACGCTTCGCACTGTCGATTTTGGCCTGCTTGTGCGGCCTTTCATCTACTGGATCTGCATCTGCGGCTCGGGATGAGCCTGATGCTGGTGCACTTGCTGTCACTTCCATATCTTCACCAACTGGCTCCAGAACTGACTGAAAGAAGCCAGGATCATTTGACGCTTCTGCATCTGAAGTTGACTCACTTGTGCTTGAATTTCTCCTTTCTGCGGGTGAGGAAGGAGGATCACTTGCGGCTTCATCTTGCACGACAATTTCTTTGTTCACAACCAACTCGTCTGACAACAAGGATTCAAGTGGTGCCCCATCATCATGCAGTGGGACAAATGTTTCAACTGGCTTTGCTGTCAGTGTGGCCGGCTTTGCAAAAACAACCAAACCGCTCATCAAACCCGGATAGCACCACGAATGCTGTGTCAGTGCTCCATCCAGCGATTTATCCCACACTGCCGGTGTGCGTTTGATCGTCCTTGAGGCTACAAGTTGCCCGCCTGCAGTCACAACGCAGTGAGCATCATTGCTGGCCAATTTGGTCAGCCAAAGTCCTCGAATGAATCTTGGGTCCCCCTTGGAACGTTGCTGAACCCTTGCAAAAACTGCTTCACCAAATTGCACAATTGAACCTGAATAAGGCATCTGAAAAGCACGTTCAAAAGCTGTTTGTCCATCTGGCGCGTTGTACCTGTTCAAAAGAAATGCTGCATGCTTCCATGCCCAAGAATGAATGGGAGAAGTGCTTTGAACACGTACCTGAGCACCATCTTCATATTGCTGCAAAAGCAACTGCGCCTGTTGCCTGAGGCTCTGGATTGCTTGTTCAACAGCACCATTGGATGCGTGGTCGTGCGAGGCGTTGTACTCATTTTTCGTAGACATACCAACCTGCAAACGTTGGGTGGTAACCATCTCCTGCAAACATCTCATAGTTGGCTCGCTGTCGCTTTTCAAAACAACATCGTTGTAACCAAGCATGCTTGCAAACCTGCAAATCTCTTTGCACAAATACCGCAACCAACGCTGAGTGCCTTTCTGCTCCACAGGGATAGCCTCCAGGAAACGGGTTTGCCTGTCATGCAGTACGAGTGTGACAAGCTTGCGTGCCTTTTTATCTGTTTTCTCATCTGGATGATCTTCATCCTGCGCGGGTTCTTCACGCTGGTCTGCATGCCTTCCGGTATAACAGAAATCCATTGAAATCACCGAACGGGATCTCATGTCTCCAACTCGCCCTTGATGACGGCGATCTCTTGCTTTGTATTGGGTGCAATACTGACACCATGGAGCAAATGGCAAATGCGTCAGAACATGCTTCTTCACTGCATCTGCTGAAGGCATTTTCGGCAGTGGCAACTCAAGAGGTTCTCGCGCCTGCTCGGCCTGGCCCTGAAGCATCACCTGATGTTGCTCCTTCAGCTTGATCATGCGCCAGTGCCTGACAAGCCTGTCGTAGATTGTTGCCTTGCCACCTGACTTGCCAAGTCCCCAAAGTCTGCATGCTTCACGCAAATCACGCAACGGAGAATCTGAGGTTACAGTGATATCATCAATTGTGAGTGATGCCGGAACTTCTGGACTCGCATCTCTGGCTGCCAAGTCAGTCCGCTCAACCTCCTCAGCACTCGGCGTCTCTGGGCCTTCTGGTTCCTCTCGGAGAGGTTCCGAACCATCCGCATTCAGCCCTGACGGTGCCGAGGGTTGATGCATTTCATCTGGCAACGTCTCTTGAACATCTGCAGCAGTTAATCCATGAAACTCGTTTTCCAAAACAGTAAATCCCATCTGCTCGCAACTCATCATGATTTTGCAACCAAAAGTGATCAGCGGCGAAGGTCCTTCCAGCTCAGGAATCTGACAATCCGCTCGGACCATGCTTTCAATGCTAGTCCCAAACTCGATCATCTGCCACTCCGAGTTCACATACACAAGAGTTGTCCGAAATTGCAACTGTGCTGTGGGCAAATTTGCTGAAACATCCACAAAGCTACTGCCAAATGATTTCAGTGCCCAACATTGCTCATTCACCTGCGTCCATGTGCCACCAAGGTCTGCAAGTTCCTGGCTTAGGCTCACACTACGGATAGTCGTGATGCCGGTAAGGTCGGGATCTGGACAAAACATCGCTGCCAATGCATCACCTGTCGATTGCGAAGACGGCTGAACATCCTGCAAGAAACTGTCTGCTGGTTCCTGCATCTGAACATCTGAATTGTCATCACATGCATTGACTGCTCGCGCACAACCAAAAACGCTCAAACTATTCTTCCGATAAAACACAGGGATCCTATGCTTGCCATTTGTCAAAGTGGTAGATCCAGTGGGTCCTGCTTCAATTGACCAACCTGCACGCACAAGTTTCCCAACTGCAAGAAGTGGTTGGCTCACACTTGTGACTAAAAAGTCCTCGGAAAATACCGCATCTCCAAGGCTGACTTCAGCACGCCGTCTGGCTTGCTGCTGCATTTGATTTCCTGAAGCATCTCTGAAAACCATCCTTCCACCAGAGCTTTCATGGCCCACTTGTGCAAACTGCAATGGTAAACATGAAATGTCAGCACCTGAGTCCAATATGATTTCCATCTCGGTGCCGAAGGTCTCGCTCGGGTCGCAGTTCACAGTTCGCAAATGCAAAACTTCATGCATGCATGGCTCATGCGTCCAATTCTCATCATGATCTGTCAAACTCATGTCGAAAACAACTGGCTGATGTTGCATGCGTGTCTGCTCGTTGCCGCAAGTGTCCATGATGCAATCAGTCTGCAAACCACCATTTCTTCCGTGAGCCACATCCAAACAAACCATGCGAATGCCGTACAAAGATTCCGTGTCCGTGTCATTCTCATGCAGTGAAAATATTGTTAAATCATAGTGGTTGTCATCTTCAGCAATGTGATACACGGTCGGAGCGGAAACACGGCGAACACTGCTGGTTGTTCTGTAAGTTGTGGAGGATTTCACCGAAGGGGTTGGGCTAGGTTGCACTGGATCTGGTTTTCCCGTTGACAAACTCGCATCAGTGACAGTAGGGCTCTTCGGGTACTCGGTGCCTGATGTAACACGAACTGTACCTGCTTCTTTGTCACGCAAATACGAGTAACAGTCTCGCTTCCAATGACCTTTCTTGTTGCAGTAATTGCAAACGTCACCTGTCTTGTCCTGCTTGCCATCGTGCGACCTGCCCTTGCCATAACCCTTGCCGTGGCCTTTGCCCTTACCACGACTGTCTTTGCCTTTGCCCTTTCCAGAGCTTTGATCTTTTCCTTTGCCTTTACCTTTGCCCTTCTTGCCTTTGTGCTTGCCCTTAACCTGATCGACCTGCATGTCATCAGGATCTGCATCACGTAAACCAAAACTTGTGGTCAAGCTAGTGGTCCACCTAGTTTGGGCAGCATCATACCGTAGAACCAATGCACGCAGTTCTTGGTAAGTTGCGGCGTCTGTAACAACTAATGCACAATGTTGGCGAAGTTGACCATGTAAGCATGTCAACAAAATTGAAATCTTGTGATTCTCATCTAAGCCTCTGCCAGCAACAGCTTCGTATTCTGCCATTGCACTTTCCAGCTTTGAGATCTGCAAAGTCAAACCTTGCTTCATGTCAAACTGCGGCCAGTCACCCAGGAGCTGAAGCAATGTCAACGTACGTGACCTCGAATTCGGAATCAAGTCACTGTTTAACTGCCTCAAAGCTTCGTACCCATTGTGGTTGCCTACACTCCTGAGGATCTGCCTACCACGCTCATGCAAAAGTCCCGCTAATACAGCGTAAAGTGTTCTGGTGCGGCGTTGCGTTTCAGGTGTCATAGAACTGAACTCTAAAGCTTCAGTTGCATTCCTAACAACCTGCATCTCGTCTATGTAGCCGACATCAACGGCTGCAAGCCACTGTTCTAACTCCCAAAGCCATTGACGCCAACCAGCAAGCTCCTTGTCTCTGGTCGCTGCCTCAAAGCGCTCCGGCTGCCGAAGAATCCTCACGACGTCCTTCGCTTGAACAGTATCATTGCCAGGCTGATCTCTTGATGCCTGGGCCTGCACCAACTCCTGTACCTGTGTAGCTGACTGCTGAGCAATCTGCAGAGCTGCTTGTGTTGCCGTCTGCAACTGTGCAAACCATACATCTGGGTTTGTCATCTGTGGCTGTTGCCCATTCTGAGCTTGTCCCTGATCCATCAGTACCGCAAAGCAATACTCAGGATGTAACCAGTAGAAATCTCAAAATGCAAGCTACAGCTACGGCCCGGTCCCTTGTGGAGCGCGGGCTCCGCTACCATGCTTTCTTTTCACTGTGCCAAGACGCCTGCGCGTAAGTCGGAGGCTCATGTACAAAAGCAAAATCGTGTGAAAACTCAAGTGATGTTCATCCTAAGTACCACACGTACACAAGTATGCAAGGGAGCTAAATGATTAGCATAATTGAAGATTGCTGAGCGGATGCCAGCGACGGTGGCATCAGCGATGATGCACTCCCGCTTTTGCATCAACTGGGGCGCTTCGGGCGCTTGCAACATGAAGTCGGTCGTCATGGCTATCAAGCAAGTCTTCCTTGAAGACGGGGGACCTCCCACTAGCACTGGGATGTTGGGCGCCTCAGTGTGCTCTCCTGACTTGTGGCCAACACGTCGGCCATGGTGCTCTAGAAATGCTATGTTAGCATAGAAGCACCAGGCCAAGGCTTCGTCGTGCAAGCCGTTCCCTTCGCTAAGGCTCTTCACTGCTTGCATGAAAGGCGCGGGCAGGCAGCGCCTCAGGTCGAAGGATATGTCAGAACTGACAACTCTGTGACCACGCTCTTCGTCTGCCACCATGCGCAGCCAGTCCTTAACGGTAGAAGCCGTGTCTTTGGCTGTACCCATCCCGGTAGCAAAGTTGTCCGAGAAGAGGAGCTTGCGCGCGGCTAACTCATCATTGGCCACCCCCAGGCTGTTGAGAAGGTTTTGCATGTGATCAGCGTGCTGGTTTGCAGCGATCCACTTCGCGCCAGCTGCTGCAGAATCTTGGAATCTGAGTCCAAAATGCTGATCCTCCATCTTGGGCGCGCCAGGCGAGCGCTGCGAAGAGAATGCGTCGGGCGACTCGGTCTCACGGGGTAGAGGTTGCGGCGTTCTTGGTGTGTTTTCCTCGGGGTTCTCGTGCCTTGCTGAGTATTCGCAGGCACTTGCCGTGCGATCGCGTTGGTCGCTCGTACCACTTGGCGACTCGGTCTCACGAGGCACAGGCTGCGGCGTTTTCGGTGTGTTTTCCTCGGGGCTCTCGAGCATTGCTGAGTATTCGCAGGCACTTGCCGTGCGATCGCGTTGGTCGGTCGTACCACTTGAGCCTAGGAGCCACGAGCTGGGACGCAATGTCAACTCCATGCCCAGGGCATCATGCAGCAGCCCGCTTTCTTGCCCTAAACGCAAGCAAAGCAAAGCAGCCTCTGTGCAACAAGGTGCCTTGCGAAACTCACAAGAGGCGCTGCAAGAAAATGGTAGCCTTGTGGAAACCCTTGAGCATTCAGCATCCCGGGCTTGCAACTTGGCCGCTTTCTTTTGCACCACGGGCCGCGAAGCTTACGCGCGCGGCGGGCCCTCCCGAATCGGGACCCTCTCGTCTGCCACGAGTTCGCGGAACCGCTGCCAAGCTGCTTCATCCTGGCATCTCACTCTGGTGAAACCGATGTTGCGGGACACTTTGCATTTCAACATGGCGGCTACTTGCCCCCAGCTCAAAGATAGAGGCCTCAGGTCATAGACGATCTGCACGTCAACCAAATCAACCTTAACTGCCCCTGCTATGTACTCGGAGAAAGGGGCCTGCAAGTGCTGAGGCAAAGAGCCCACACGGCCCTGGATCTCGGCGAGCTTGATATTTCGCATTGCTGGGCCTGCCAGCACAGCAGCCCCAGCCACTTGCTCCGAGCCGCTTTCTCCAAACAAAACCCACACTCCAGCTTTGGCGAATTTCATGGCGTTGCCTTTTTTCTCCCTGTAGCTCTGGGCCTCAAACATCTTTTCTCCGCTCGCCAAGGCGCGGCACCACATTGGCTTTAGCACTCGGCAGTACAAGTCTGGCGTGCTCGCGGCTTCCGCCTCCACATCATCTTGCCCTGAAGACGCTAGACTTGGCTGACCGCAGCCCATGCTAGTTGCCCAAGCGCCCAGCTCCACGGCCAACGACTCCTCGCCTCCGAACAAGACTGCCTCCGCCAACTTCATGACGCCTTCTACCTGTTCGTGCACCAGCGTGTCTTCCCGGGCCCAGCCGGGCAATCCATGTTTGTGGAAGTGGCGGTAATTGAATCGCAAGAATGCCAGGTTGGATAGGAAAGACCACCAAGCCTCACTGATGTTCGTTGCTTCCTTTGGAATGAACCTGCCGATGTTCGCCCACAGCCGCTCAACAGGGATTGTCCCAGAGTGCGACTCAATGCCTGCTGCGTGCAGCGCTAAAGCAGCTTCCCGCCAGCGCATGAGGCCTTGCAGCCTGACAGGCGCGCGGAGGCGCGAATAATGAGCTGCAACCTTTGCAGTCCACACTTTCGCTCTCCCTTTCACTTCCGCGGATGGAACTTGCCTTCGATCAATGCCACGTCTTCGTCTAGCGTCCCTCCTAGGTTCCCGATACCACGCTTCCATGCGCCGAACCTCATCGAGAAAGTCTTCCTTGCTCTGATAATTGTAGTACCCATGCTTGGCCGGCAGCGTTGCCCCCAGCAGCCTCGCTGCGCGCGCAAGCACGCCATGCGGAGGAGCGGCTTTGAAAAGGGCGGGCCAAACCTCGTGGTCCTGACCGTTCTCGCAAGCAAGCAGCGCACGCAGCTCCTGCGCTTCTGCAGGTGCACTCGCCACCGCCTCTGCCACTTTTGCCGCCGATTCTTTCACACACGCGCGCAATAACTCCTGAGCTGCGTGCGTGACGGCCAAGTCTGCGGCCGTGGCGCCAGATGCCGCCTGACTAGGGCGAGGAGGAGCGTTGAGCCTCAGAATCAAACTTTCGTGGTCCTTCAGAAAGCACCGGCAATCGTTCGCGGCTGGGGACGCAATGCGGCGCAGAGCAAACAAATCGTGCATGGGCTCCCCCGTGACACGAAACAGCCACCTAGCAAGGCTACCATCCTCGGAAGCAACGGCAATCTTACCATAAGCATCTTTGCAGCGGGTGGGCGCTCGTCCCTCTACCCGCAGATCCTGCCACACACGGCCGTAGAGCTTGCAAAGCTTTTGCCGATGCTTGTGAGACGAGTCCGTGGCATGGAAGCACGGCAAAGACTCTTGTAAGCTGAATCCGGCCTGCAGCCGGGCGCGCTTGATCTTCCTTAACAGCGGGCCCAAGGACGCCTCAACGCAGGGCCAGGACTCCGCTTCAGCCAAGGACACCGGCGCCAACAAGCTGCCATCGACCCCGCACCAGCCCAAAGCAACGGAGTACCTGTGGGTCCTCTTACCATCAACCATAGAGACAACAGCCTTCGCAAGATCATAGTTACCGTCTCCACGGATCAGTTGCCCATTGTAGACACACTGCCGCTCCTGCATGAGATCCACTCTCTTTTGCACGTAACCTTCAAAGCACTTCAGCAATATATCCTTAATGGCATGGTGGTCTGGGACGCACATCAAAATCCAACGTAGTTGCGCTGCTTCTGAAAGGGACGGAGTCATCTGGGCGGCATGCAGCACGGAGGCTGAATACAGATCCAGTAGCTTCCTTCGCACTGCATGCAAATTCAAGTTGCTGTACAACATGAAGAGCAGCCAAAACAGAAGCAAGGGAGAGGCAGACACCTTGCCGTGCCTAGTATCCTCGCAGCGAATCACTGCGCCTAGGCCCAAACGAGAGCACTCGGCATCCATGTCGGCAGGTGTCACCTGCCAAGTCTCGGAGTCGCAGCTGCGGCACCGCCACGGGGTCATATCCCAAATTTGGGGGCAAGGCACATCTAGTGTAAACTCAAAGCGCTGACGGTCTGCGCGAGGCAGCACCCGGTGACCCGGAAAGCGTTTTTCATGCAGCTCTGCAGCTGCTGGCTTCAGCGATCTTCGAGCGAGCGGCTGCGGCTGCGCTGACATCCAGCTAAGCGTCCTGCTTTCAGAAACAGACGCAGCCTCAGCGGCCTTGGCCCTGGCGCGGTGCACTGCTTGGGCAGGATCGGCAGCATCGCAGAACTCTTTCACGACCACGCGGCCCCGCGCCACCTCTACAACCTCGTGCTGCAAGCGCACACTGGACAACTCTGCTGACCTACACGTTACGACATCTCCGAGCACCCACTGCCCAGCGGCCGCAAGACGAAGAATGGCCACATCATTCCTTGGGCAACCCCGCACCATGAAAGAATCCAGCACCAGGACATCCTGCCCTTGCCATGTTGCTGTCAAACCACGGACGGCAGGCAGAGAAGTCAACTGCTCCGTCGAGATCGCACTGAGCAAAGAGGTCTGGAGTAGAAGCACGTAGTTGCGGCTTGAGCGGCCCGCTGCGAGCCTTTGCGCCACCGCACCGACATCGAGAGCAGCATCTCGAGCGCCAAAACTCGAACGTACCCTCTTCGTCGCCTGCGACTTTGAACTGTCTGGCGCCGCCGCAGCGGCCTTTCTCTTTCTGCTGCGGCTCTTGGCTGTCGCTTCTGCGCGCACAGTGGCCCGCTGGACTGCCGCAGAAGACGCGGATGGCAAGGCTTCACCTGTCGGCACCCTGACCGGCCGACCAGTCCCTGGCAAGCGCTTAGGCCATGGCTGCATGCTGCGGCAGGCGCTGACAAGCACTGCAAACGCTGTGATGCTTAACGCCTACACCAAGTCTCGAGGGAACGCTGAAGACGTGATCTCTCCTACAATCTTTGAGTGAGAAAGGCAAGCTAATCACAATAGCATCTGCAGGCACCCCGCCGTGCAGCTCCTGTTGGACTGAGCCGCTGAGAAGTCATTAGCAGGCGAACACTCAACCGCACGCAGAAACCACTTCACTCGGCACCCGCTTAAGAGCAAAAATTGCAAACTGCCACCACAAATACTCGGGGTCTGCCTTTTTCAAAACAAGCGCCAAACCGGCACACACGCTTACCTCCACAGAACCCACCCTTACAATATGGCTGGTAACCCTTGAGCAACGCAAGGATGGAAAAATGCGCTGCACCACTGGCCGATGGCCTGAAGGCACTCAGTTCAAAAAATCCACTCAAATCTGGAAATGTCATATCAATGCGGAAAAAGGAAACTGTAACGCAAGGAAGTAAAACACCACGCACGTTACTCCAGGGTCCGGCTAACACCGTTCCCCTCTATGACTCTATCACCAGCATCCGGGGTTCCCTGATCCTATGGTCTCGCTCTTTACGCTCCTGGCGATAGAACTGCCACCTCCCCAGCAGGTGCGTCCGCAGAAATAACACCTGGTTGCACAGTACCAGAATGGAGTGTCTGGAAATCATATCTTGCCGGAACAGGTCGGGCCTTTTTCCTCGCGAACTGCCTACTCTAGCAGCTGGAGCCGGAAATGGTCTCCTCGTCTTCTCTCCTGTTTTCCCCTCGTCTTCCCTCATTATCTCCTCGTCTTCTCTCCTCGTCTTCTGTCCTCGTCTTCTCATCTCGTCTTCTCTCCTCGTCTTCCCTTCTCGTCTTCTCTCCTCGTCTTCTCATTTCGTCTTCTCTCTCGTCTTCCCTTCTCGTCTTCTCTCCTCGTCTTCTCTCCTCGTGTTCTCTCCTAGTCTTCACTGATTCTCTCCTCGTCTTCTCTCCTCGTCTTATCTCCTCGTCTTCTCTCCTCGTCCTCACTGATTCTCTCCTCGTTTTCTCTCCTCGTCTTATCTCCTTCTTATCTCCTCGTCTTCTCTCCTCGTCTTCTTTCCTTGTCTTCTCTCCTCGTCTCACTTGTCGGCACCCTGACCGGCCGACCAGTCCCTGGCAAGCGCTTAGGCCATGGCTGCATGCTGCGGCGCTGACAAGCACTGCAAACGCTGTGATGCTTAACGCCTACACCGATTCTCGAGGGAACGTTGAAGACGTGATCTCTCCTAACAAGGAAGAGACAATGGCATCTGCAGGCACCACGCCGTGCAGCTCCTGTTGGACTGAGCCGCTGGGAAGTCATTAGCAGGCGAACTCTTCTCTCCTCGGCTTCTCCCCTCGTCTTCTCTCCTGCTCTTCTCTCCTCGTGTTCTCTCCTCGTCTTCACTGATTCTCTCCTCGTCTTCTCTCCTCGTCTTCTGTCCTCGTCTTATCTCCTCGTCTTCTCTCCTCGTCTTCTCTCCTCGTCTTCTCTCCTCGTCTTCTCTCTCGTCTTCTCTCCTCGTCTTCTCTCCTCGTCTTCCCTTCTCGTCTTCTCTCCTCGTCTTCTCTCCTCGTGTTCTCTCCTCGTCTTCACTGATTCTCTCCTCGTCTTCACTGATTCTCTCCTCGTCTTCTCTCCTCGTCTTCTCCCCTTGTCTTCTCTCCTCGGCTTCTCTCCTCGTCTTCTCTCCTCCTCGTCTTATCTCCTCGTCTTCTCTCCTCGTCTTCTCTCCTCGTCTTCTCTCCTCGTCTTCGTTCCTCGTCTTCTCTCCTTGTCTTCTCCCCTCGTCTTCTCATCTCGTCTTCTCTGCTCGTCTTCCCCTCTCGTCTTCCCTTCTCGTCTTCTCGCTCTTCTCATCTCGTCTTCTTTCCTCGTCTTCCCTCTAGCAGCTGGAGCCGGAAATGGTCTCCTCGTCTTCTCTCCTCTTCTCCCCTCGTCTTCCCTGATTATCTCCTCGTCTTCCCTTCTCGTCTTCTCCCCTCGTCTTCTCTCCTCGTCTTATCTCCTCGTCTTCCCTTCGCGTCTTCTCCCCTCGTCTTCTCTCCTCCTCGTCTTCTTTCCTCGTCTTCTCTCCTCGTCTTCCCTTCTCGTCTTCTCCCCTCGTCTTCTCTCCTCGCCTTCTCTCCTCGTGTTCTCTCCTCGTCTTCACTGATTCTCTCCTCGTCTTCTCTCCTCGTCTTCTGTCCTCTCTTCCCTTCTCGTCTTCTCCCCTCGTCTTCTCTCTCCTCGTCTTTCTCCTCGTCTTCTCTCCTCGTCTTCTCTCCTCGTCTTCTCTCCTCGTCTTCTCTCCTTGTCTTCTCTCCTCGTCTTCTCATCTCGTCTTCTCTGCTCGTCTTCCCCTCTCGTCTTCTTCTCGTCTTCTCTCCTTGTCTTCTCATCTCGTCTTCTTTTCTCGTTTTCCCTTCTCGTCTTCTCCCCTCGTCTTCACTGATTCTCATCTCGTCTTCTTTCCTCGTCTTCTCTCCTCGTGTTCTCTCCTCGTCTTCTGTCCTCGTCTTCCCTTCTCGTCTTCTCCCCTCGTCTTCTCTCCTCCTCGTCTTATCTCCTCGTCTTCTCTCCTCGTCTTCTCTCCTCGTCTTCACTGATTCTCTCCTCGTCTTCTCTCCTTGTCTTCTCTCCTCGTCTTCTCATCTCGTCTTCTCTGCTCGTCTTCCCCTCTCGTCTTCTTCTCGTCTTCTCTCCTTGTCTTCTCATCTCGTCTTCTTTTCTCGTCTTCTTTCCTCGTCTTCCCTCTAGCAGCTGGAGCCGGAAATGGTCTCCTCGTCTTCTCTCCTCTTCTCCCCTCGTCTTCCCTGATTATCTCCTCGTCTTCCCTTCTCGTCTTCTCCCCTCGTCTTCTCTCCTCGTCTTATCTCCTCGTCTTCCCTTCGCGTCTTCTCCCCTCGTCTTCTCTCCTCCTCGTCTTCTTTCCTCGTCTTCTCTCCGCGTCTTCCCTTCTCGTCTTCTCCCCTCGTCTTCTCTCCTCGCCTTCTCTCCTCGTGTTCTCTCCTCGTCTTCACTGATTCTCTCCTCGTCTTCTCTCCTCGTCTTCCCTTCTCATCTTCTCCCCTCGTCTTCTCTCCTCCTCGTCTTCTTCTCTCCTCGTCTTCTCTCCTCGTCTTCTCTCCTCGTCTTCTCTCCTTGTCTTCTCTCCTCGTCTTCTCATCTCGTCTTCTCTGCTCGTCTTCCCCTCTCGTCTTCTTCTCGTCTTCTCTCCTTGTCTTCTCATCTCGTCTTCTTTTCTCGATTTCCCTTCTCGTCTTCTCCCCTCGTCTTCACTGATTCTCATCTCGTCTTCCTTCCTCGTCTTCTCTCCTCGTGTTCTCTCCTCGTCTTCACTGATTCTCATCTCGTCTTCTTTCCTCGTCTTCTCTCCTCGTCTCGTCTTCTCATCTCGTCTTCTCTCCTCGTCTTCCCTTCTCGTCTTCTCCCCTCGACTTCTCTCCTCGTCTTCCCAACAAGTCTTCCGCCCTCGTCGTCTCTCCTCGTCTTCTCCCCTCGTCTTCTCTCCTCGACTTCTCCCCTCGTGTTCTCTCCTCGTCTTCTCTCCTCGTCTTCTCTTCTCATCTTCTCTCCTCTTCTTCTGTCTTCTCTCCTGATCTTCTCTCCGTCTGGGGCAGGTGTGGGAATCTAAGTTTGCCTATCACCGCCTCCCTCTTACAGTGCCTTCTCGTCGTTTCAAGTTGTTGCTCCTTTTCGTTTCAGGTCATCGCCGTCTCGTTTCGAGTCAGCCCGGTCGGTGTCCGACCATCCCTCCCGACTCAAACAGCGGATCGCAGTCTTATCGCTGATGCCAGGCCTCGGCCTCGGCCTTTTCGTTTCCAATCGTGTTTTCCGGTTTAACTCGAATCGTTTTGCTGGGCCACGCAGGATCGCTCCGCTCTTCGGCTTCTGAGCTTCTCGGCTTCTCGGCTTGTCGCTGGCTTCTCGGCCTCTCGGCTTCTCGGCTTCTCGGCTTCTCGGCTTGTTGCTAGCTTCTCGGCTTCTCGGCTTCTCGGCTTCTCGGCTTCTCGGCTTCTCGGCATGTCGCTAGCTTCTCGGCTTCTCGGCTTCTCGGCTTCTCGGCTTCTCGACTTGTCGCTGGCTTCTCGGCTTCTCGGCTTCTCGGCTTCTCGGCTTGTCACTGGTTTCTCGGCTTCTCGGCTTCTTGGCTTCACGTTGTTCGCGCGGGCCCCCTTTACCCCTGCATTGGGAAATGCTAAAACATCCAACCATGTACATCAAAAGCTCCATGCGGTCTTTTGACAAGCGTTTCGTTCCCAAGTCGCTGGGGTTTTCCTGAGAGTTCACATGTGTCCAGAGGATGCGGCATCCCAAGTGACGCACTCTGCCTATACGCCTGATCTCCGCAGAATCTGTTCACATGCACAATTGTCAACGTGTAGTGTGATGTGAACTGCACCGTCAAACATGAACTGCAAGCACGAACGAATCAAAATCGTGTCGCAAAGACCTGATGTCGCTGAATATAGTTCAGCTTCAGCTGAAGATAGGGCAATGGTGCGCTGAGTGCGCGATGAGGAGTACAGCAAATTTCCTCCAAGGAGAATTGCCGCAGACGAAACCGAACGTCGAGTAGTTTTGTTGGCTGCCCAATCTGAATCCGTAAACAGGTCAACAGTACAGTCACAAGGAAAGTCCTCGAAACCGGCACTTGGTGGTGTGAGGAGTATCCCATTATCTACTGCTCCTAGCAAATATTGTGCAAGATGCCGCAATGCTTGCAAAGCCAAATACGTGGGACTGGACATCATCTGAGCAAGGGCTCGAATTGTGAACTGACACTCAACCAAGTCTCCAGACAAATACATAAGTATGCCAATGCATGAACAATACAGAGTAATGTCCTTCGGGCCGAGCGGTTCTGACTTGTCCACTTCCTGCAACATCGGATGAGCAGGGGTTGGTTTTGGCCTCAAGTTGAGGTTCAAACGCAAAAGGCTAAACAACTTGTCGAAGTGCTTCACGTGCGGCGTGATCAAAATGTTGCCTTCAACAGTGAGCAAATGCTTGCGCTTGAGAAAACTGATCTCGTCACCTGCCTCCTGAAGCGTCTCGATGTTGAAATCATACGCTTTGGCAAGTGTAGGCAAAAGTTTGCCATGCAAGAATTCACTTTTGCACAAGATCATCATGTCATCTACATGCAACAAAATAAAACAACACCCGCAATCGCTCCTGAGAATTGAGGGGTACGTGGGACATGGCCTAATCTGGAACTCATCCAAAAGGAAGGCCGTGATTTCGCCGTGCCAGAGTTGGCTTCCATCACGCTGGCCGGGCAATACCTTTCCCAATGCGTACAGTCTTGAACCTCCTGTAGCATCTTCACACGTCACAAGTGTGGGCTGCCTTTGACAAACCGTCAAGAACGCGTCTGCCACATCCAAGGCGGAAAGAACAAAACCTTGCGAGCGAAGCATCAAAAACAGTGTTGGAAACAGTCTGCTAGTGACATTCGAGCTTGCAGGGCTATACAGATCCTGCCGCTCCTCTTGCCACGCAAACTCTCTTGACATACCTCGAACGTCGCAAATGCACTTTGCGTCCTTCCACCGTCTTCTCTCGCCACGTTCGCACAAAGCGAGCGCTGAGCGTCTTTGGTGGTACCTGCGAATTGTTCAACAAATCATCTGGAGGCAAAAGGACTCCAAGACCGATGAGCCTCTCAATTTCAATTTTGTCTGCAAGCGCGTCCAGCTCCTGCAGCCTGGCTGCATCCAGTTGTGGCTCACCATGGCCTGTGTCTGGGAAAATCAGCTGCTCCTTCGCGGCCGTCAAATCTGGATCTGCCTGTTGGTTGGCCTCTGATCCATCTCGAAGATCATCATCGTAATCCTCAAGATATTCAGATTCATGCTGGTCAAAACAAAACTGAAAGGACTCATCTTCATGGAAATACTCATCACTGCCAATAAAAATGGAATTGCGTTCATCTTGAACTGCCTGAATTCGAATCTGCTTTCTTGGACTGCCACCCTCATCCAGCTCTGCTGTCAAGCCTCTACGAGCGGCTTCATCAGCGCTCAAAGCTGGTGTGGCTGGCTGTGGATCTGTATCCATTGGTGTTGAAACCCCGCCTGAGCCTGATGCCGGATTGGCTGGCACAGGTGGGCCTGGTCCCCGTGGTGAAGCGGGACCTGCCACTGCTGCACTTGGCGGAGGAGGCATCATCCCCGCCTGCAAGTCATTCCCACTACGCGCGGGCAAGCCTGGCGTGGTTGGAGCATCATCTGCAACAACCGGAGTGTCCGGTGGGTCCTCAGCTGCCTCGTCCGGGGTAGCTGGGGCCTGCTGTTGCAAAGCAAAAGGAAAATCAATGGGGAGCTCGACTGGCACTGCCTGTGGTGGCAAAATCCTCTTTGCCAAGATCAGCTTGGATCCTAGGGCTGCATATCCAAAGTCCCAAGGCATCGACTCAACATTGCTCACAAAATCCAAACTCCAAGGTCGGGGCATTCTCCGAACCGAACGAGTAGTAAAAATGCCACATCCATCTCCTGAGGGGACTGCAATCACATGCACATCTCCCTGCATTGTCTTGCCAAGCCATACTCCTTGGCGCCACTGAGGGCCTGCCTTGGCCGCTGTCATCAGGAAACCGTAGACCATCTCTGCATAGGCGGCAATTTTGCCTGAATACTGTCTGTCAGTGCACGCCTCATAGGCGGTCAAACCATTCACAACTCTGTATCTGTTGTAGCACCATGCCGCATGCGGTAGAGACCACACGTAAATGGGGTGGTCACAACCGAAAATGATCTTTCCAGGTGGAGCGCCTCCTTGCCTCTCGAGAAAACTGACAAAAACTCCAGCTTGTTGTCTGACTCCATGCACTGCTTGTTCAACAGCACCGTTTCCTTCATGGTTCCCAATCGCAACTGGTTCTGGCACGGTTGCAACTCCATGCAAACGACATGCCTTGCGAACTGCCTCCATCAAGGAAAGCGTTGCTGATCGCACTTGATGGCGACCTTCGGATGGCCTGTCCACAAAATAAAACGAGTCAGCTCAGTGCAAAGATAAGAGGCGTACCTACCTCCCTTGGCAGGGGTTGGAATTGCATGCACCAATCCTGTGGCGCGGTCATGCGCAAAAAGCACTGTGATCTTATCAGAAGTGTCAGGGCGCCTGCTGCAGTATCCAAAATCAAATGAAATTACACTGTGTGATGCGCGCTCATGATCCTGGTGGTGGTGAGCATCTTGGCGTCCCTTGTGCAGAACGCAATGCTCACACCATGCACGGTATGGAAAATGAGTGGTATTATGTTCATCAATTTCTCGCTGAGTGGGTTGGCGGTGCTGCTTGCACTACTGGCCTTCTTTCCAGCTCATCTGCAATTTGATGTCTGGCTGCATGAGCAGCAAGCAAATCATGCTGCCTCAAATGCTTCACAAGTCTCTCAAAGAGCTGTTTCCTATTGCCCCAAACGGGCAATCCCAAATTGGTACAAGCATCACGCAAAAGTCGCGGTTCAGAGTGGCTGTCCATTCGCACACCTGCAACTTCAATCTCGTTCTGAGCAAGTGGAACAATCTGGTCCTGCTCATCTGCATCAGGCTGTGCAATTGGAACAGCATGTGATTCTGCCTGCTGTTCAGCAGGTGGGTTCTGAAATGCATTTGCTTTTGATTCATTGCTCGTATCAACAAAAAGTCGCTGCAAAGATTCGTCAGTGAAAGGTCGAACATGTCCAAGAGTGATAACTTGCTCAACTGCCTGGGGCAAATTGAAAGGGGCTGTCATCTGGTCCAGAAGGGTGTCCTGGTTGAACTCAATCAAATCCCAAACACCTGAACTGCAAACCAAAGTAGTCCGATACCATGCTAAGAGATCAAATGGTGCAAGAGTTGTGTCAACAAAGGCCGGGTCATGACTGAGTAAGGCATAGACATCGCCTCCAAGGTCGGTCCATCCTGGCTTCAAATGCTTCAAAGGTTCCTGAAGTGTAATCACACGGATCTCCTGCTGAGTGGAAACCATCCTGATCACACCATCTGCACACAGGGAATTGTTTCTGTACCTCAAAGGTATGCGGTTGCTACCCTTAACCAAGCACAAAGAGCCTGATTCATTCTTGATGGACCATCCATCTTGCAAGATTCTTCCCAAGCAAATCAGAGGTGAAGTGATTGGGGCCACTGCAAACCGTTCTCTCAAAACAACGTCGCCAAACCTGATGTCAGCAACACGAGTGTCATGCACGCCTAGCGCGTTCCCTTGTGCATCTACATACTGGGGCTGTCCTACAGCACTGGATTTGTCTGACCTGCCAATGTTTGCATACGAAAGGGGCAGAACTGAGCCGTCCGCACCAGAATCCAAAATAATCGAAATCGCCTGGCCGGGATCAGTCAAAGCACGAAAATGTGTTTGAGGATCTGCTTGAGTGGCTTCACATTCATCTGCAAACATCCAATCCATGTCTGAGTCTGAGTATGTCATGTCAAATGTCGGGCAAGCACTCTTGTACGCGAGCCGAGGCGAAGCAATCTCATGTGAAACTGTTGCAAAATCGCTCTCAGCTGAGCTCATCATGAAAATATTGCCTGTTGAGCTTGCTGACAAATTGGTCAAATCTGCAAAATACGGTTCATCATGGAATGCGTGAAAATCTTCATCACGTTCTTCAGCAAAAGGCAACAAACGAATCTGGCGCTGCTGTTGCTGTTGCATGTTGTACGCAGCTGCTGATGAAGGCTGTGTCAAAGTGGATCCTGTATTGCTGGCTGCTCCTGAAGGTGGAGGTGGTGCAGTGCTTGCTGATGAGGATGCATTGCCAGGGGGCGCCTGTTCCACTTGTCGAACTTGCTGGTTCTGTTGGTCACGCTTGAACGCTCTGCAGTCGCGTTTCCAGTGTCCAGGTTTGTTGCAATACAGACACACGTTCTGGTCAACTCGAGGTCGATCTTGTTGCTGTTGTTGTTGCTGATACTGATGCTTGCCTTTGCCATGGAACTTTCCAGGACCTTTTCCTTTCCCTTTGAATGGAGGCGATGGTCCTCCTTTGCCCTTTCCATGCTTGCCTTTGTTTTTGCCTTTGTGTTTGCCTTTCCCTGAGTTCCAATTGTCGTTGAAACCAACGCGGTCGATTTCCATGGGTGCAACTCCTTGATGCTGTCCGTGCGACGCATGCGAACCAACTCCAAATTCAGAGTGAACCTTGTTTGGAGACCACGTCATGGTTACCTGTTCATATGCAAGCAGAGAAGTCCTCACTTGGTCATATGTACTGGATTCAGTCATCTGCAACTGAACATGCTGTCGAATATGATTTGGCAAAACTCGGGTCAAGGTTGCAAGGGCAACATCATCTGGAACTTCACGTCCTGCAGCACGCCTGTATTCATTTCTCATCAAATCCAAACTCTGGATCTGTTCTCGCAAAGATCGGTCTTTACTAAAAGGTGGGAGATTCATCAAAGCTGTCAACAAAGAAACTGCCCTCGACTTGGTGTGAGGCTGAAATGCAGAGACCAATTGTCTCCAAACCTCAAGTCCATTCCTTTCAGAAACGTTGCACAAAATACGAAAGGGGCGTCCTTTGAGAATACCTGTCAATATACTGTAAAGTTGTGCCACACGCTCCTTGTTTTCATCTGAAAACCCAGAAACATCAACCGGGGTCGCGATGTTCTCCTCCACATGTAAAAGCATAGCCTCAAATTCTGAATCTGCGTAGAAAAGCCATGCCTTGAACTGCACACTCCAGTCAGGAAATTCTGCACGCTCATCTTCTGGAGTATCTGGTCCAAAAACTGCAGGTTGCTTGACCACTTTGCTTGCTTCTGAAAACCGTCCAGCTCCAGCTGTTTGAGTCGAGCTAGAGGAGCCTTGGGCCGCTGATTGAATCTGCTCAATTCGCAAGGCCGCATTGGCCGTAGACTCCGCTGCACGAATCAGAGCTTGTGTGAGCTGAGCAATCTCCGGGGTCGCCATGTCTGCTCCAAGCAATATGCGCACACCCAGAAAATGTAATCAAGCAAAAGTCGCAAGCTGCAAATGGAAAACTGCGGTTGCAAGTCAAATATCGTTCCAGCACTCCAAAGCCAGTGAAAGTGTAATGGCTGCCGCGGGCCGAAACAAACCTAGGGGCTCTACGTCGAACCGGGGTCCCTGAGTCACTGCTCGTTTGAGTCAGTGTTCCGCTACCATGATTATTTTTTTTGCAACCAAACGCCTAGCGGATGCATTCATCACATGGTTTCATGTGGCAACTGTTTAGTGAGTTCAAACTGTACAACTCATGCAAAACACGTGGTGTGTACATGGGATCTTAGGTGTCCAAAAAACCTAATCACTTTACCAAGTGCGTCGACGAAGTGCTGCGTGCTGCCTTGGCGTTTCGGCCGGGCGACGCGGTACAGTCGCGAGAGAATGCGGAGCACGAGATCCGAGCCCGCAAGTGGGCTGTGCGCTTCGTCGTGGCGCACGACGAAGCGTCCAAAACTAGGAGCAGGCAGTATTCTTTTGTGATTGATAAAATCAAAGAAGCCTTGGAAAAGGAGTCCCTGACAAAAGAGGAAGCCTTCACGTTGAGGGACAAATTGTGTGCCAAGCACCCTTGAAAAAGGCAGGCCCTACGCAAAGCAAACGCGCTAGAAGCTCTTGAAAAAGGGCAGCCTTTGAAAAAAGGCAAGGGTTGCCAAAGTGCAAACCGCTGCGCACAAGGAGGTGGACGTGAAAGGAAAATGTGAGGCGGCGCTGTTTCCCTTGATAAAACCCACCTCCCTGCCACTATATTATAACTAAGGGGCAGTTTACCCTTTTAGTTTTTAGGGGATGGCTTGCCCCCCTAAGGTCCATCTTTTTTGCATGTGGGGTTGGGAAGTGGATGGGTGGTCTTTTTAATGGGTGGTCTTTTTAAAGAATCGGTTTCAAAACATGCTTTCACGCCGCAGCAATTTGAGCCTCAAGCTACTTCTTTTTTTTTGCATCTGCGCGTGTGCAAGCCTTTGCAAAAAGGCACGTGCGTTGAGTCTGCAAGCCTTTGCAAAAAGGCAATGCCCTGGGTCAACCTGCCCCGGGAGAACATCCGGGAAATGATGCCCTGGGCCAACAGGGCAGGCCGGCCCTGGGGGACCGGCACGACCTCAAGGGCCAGGCAAGCCAAAAGGGCGGTTCAGAAAGAGTTGTTGGTGAGTCCGCGCGGGACGCACTCCCTTGGGAAAGGGACAGCTGGGACGTCCTTGGGAAAGGGACGACTGGGCGGGCTGGGTGGAACACTCTTGGGAAAGAGGGCAGTGGGAGGAGAAGCACCCTTGGGAGAGAAGCAGGTCCCCCAGCCATAGCCATAGGTCATGGGAGTCCTTGGAAAAGGACAGAAAGCAATGGCACGAGGACAGCGAAAAGGCAAGCCCTGCTCTGGATGCCAAGTCTTGGCTGAGCGTTGCCCAAGGCCCAGCGTTGACCCAGGTCAAGGAAGAGCCTCCCTCTGAGCAAAGCAGCTCCCAGCCTGCCAGCTCTGAGCCCGCCAGCACTGAGCCTGCCATTGAGGCCCCTAAGATGGAAGCAGTCCCCTTGAAAAAGTCATGGTGGACTTCCACAATGTCTTGGAGGTGGGGGGGGTCAACCCCCCGGCGAATTGCCAGGCCATCCAGAGACTCATTGACCGTGGCTACCCTGTCGTCATTTGCAGCTACGCCTTTGCAAAAAGGGAGCGGGAAGTGATGTCCGAACTGGCCGTCTGCCCATGGTTCGGGGCCTTGGAGAGGGCCTTCTGTGTGCGGGCCCGAACAGGGCGGTGGGGCAAAGCTGCCCACGCCGTGCACCACGGCTGCTCCGTCATGATCGATGACGGAGCAGACATCCTGCAGGAAGGAAACTTCATGAACCTGACAGTCCTTCCTGTCACAACGGCCAGGGAGAAGCACCACTGGTGGAGCCGGGGGGGGGGGAGCACCTTCGCCAGCTTGGCTGAGGCAGTGGACCACTTCCTTGTTTTCCCTTGAGAAAGGGACTAGCGTGACCACAGCCTCCAAGCCCCTTGCAAAAGGGGAAAAAAGCAAAGACCAGCCCGCCCGCAAAGTGTGCCATCCACATCCCTTTGCAAAAAGGGATCAGTCTCACCCGCGTGTCAAGCCTCGCCCCTGCCATATGCCCCTTAAGTTGCATCGCAAACCCTCTACACCCCTCATATCTGTTGATGTCATATATATATATATATTGTTAGGCAATGGCAGGGGTGGGGCGAGACACAAAAAACCAAAGCCTGAAAGAGCAGGCAACAAAAAGCGCGCCCTGCAGCTCAGGGCTACCTCTATAGCTAGGGAAACCCACCTTTTTTATGCGTAGATATGAGGGATGGAAAAGAAAAGGGGAACCCTCTGGAACAGGGTGCCAACCCTTAGGACAGGTAAACCCTTTGAAAGGGACAGTTGGGTTAAGAGCACAGGGCACACCCTTTGTTTTTTTTTGAGATGGTGTTGTGGAGACTCCTATTCTTTGGGTTACAGCCTCAGGAATAAGGCCTGTCTCTTTGAGTTCTTTGGGGTTGCTGTCTAAGGGAAACCCTTTCCGGTGTCCTAGGGACTGTTTCTGAAGGGGGTAATAACCCTAGGCAATTTCCATGTATAAAGGCTCAGGTCCAGGGCTCCAGGGTTTCTAGGAAATTTCCTTGCAAAAGGAAATGCTCCAGGGTTTTCTAGGAAATTTCCTTGCAAAAGGAAATGCTCCAGGGTTTTCAGGAAATTTCCTTGCAAAAGGAAATGCTCCAGGGTTTTCAGGAAATTTCCTTGCAAAAGGAAATGCTCCAGGGTTTCTAGGAAATTTCCTTGCAAAAGGAAATGCTCCAGGGTTTTCAGGAAATTTCCTTGCAAAAGGAAATGCTCCAGGGTTTCTAGGAAATTTCCTTGCAAAAGGAAATGCTCAGGGTTTTCAGGAAATTTCCTTGCAAAAGGAAATGCTCCAGGGTTTTCAGGAAAGTTTGCTTGCAAAAGGAAATGCTCCAGGGTTTCTTTCCTTGCAAAAGGAAATGCTCCAGTTTCAGTTTGGAAGGGGCCCCTTTTCTTCGTGATGCAACCACCCTTTTTGCAAAGGGCCACACCACCAACAACCAAAATGAACAACAATTCAAGAGAAACAAATTGAGGCTCACAGGTAGTTGTCACATTCTTCCCCCCACTACAATCCCAAGAAACAAAACAAGGTGTGACCTTAGCTCTGCGTTGGTTTTTCTAGGAACCTTTGGTGGGAAAAAAAGAGTGATCAAAAATGATCAAACGTGATCAAAGGTGATCAAACGTGATCAAACCCATGTTTTAATCATTTTTAATCACTTTTGATCACTTTTGATCACTCTTAATCACTCTTAATCACTTTTGATCACTTTTGATCACTTTTGATCACTTTTGATCACTTCTGATCTCCTTCCTTTTCACCCTTGTTTGGTCCCTCAGAAATACCAAAAGAGTCAACTAGGAGTGACAGGTGTGACTTTTGAGGGTTCGAAATGAGGGGCATAGTGTGTTGGGGGCACCTTCCTGGCTACCATTGATCGCGTGCTGCAGCCAATAGGCTCAAACCATTTGCCACCTAGTTTCCACCTGGTTGCAGTAGGATAGAAGCAAGTGTCAACCTAAACCCTTGTGAAAGGGTGCAGCTAATGCCCCCAAAGAAAAGGCCAGCAAGCAATACCCCCTTGCCAAAGGGGAAAGCAGCCACCAAAAAGGCAAAAGGCTCAGCAGTCACCCGAGAAAACTTGGAAAAGTTAGGAGAGCTGAGTCTCAAGGAGAAAGTGAATCAAATTGCAGATGAAAACTCTGACATAGATGATGCTGCTGATGCCCTACAAGACAGCATGACGAAGGGTGAGAAATCCAAGGCGTGGAACCGCCGCCAGAACCACTTGAAAAAGGATGAGAGTGCTAAGGAGGAGTTTGACAATCTGGGGAGGAAAGAAAAGGGCAGGGCCACAGCCCTTTTTCTCATGAGAACTGATGCCTCTAAGTTTGGCCATATCACCAGATCTGTGGAGCAAACAGACTCCTTGCAGAAAAAGGAGGAGTGGCTGTCCGAAAAGCAGGCCCTTGACAAATGGGGGCAGACACCTCTTCGGGGAGGGTGTCCTGGAGAGAATGCCCCCAAACATGGGGTGTGTATGAATACATGGACAATGCAGACTTCAAGAGGACAAGCACTGGCAAATCGAAAAAAGCTTGGCAGCAGGGTCAAGAGTTCACCTTGGAAAAGGACGATGATGAAGAGTGGGAGCAACTCCTAGGCAGCGACCTGCACTCCGTCATGACTGGCAAAGGCAGCAGCAGCAGCAGCCCCCTTGGCAAAGGGAAAGGGGGTAAAAAGGGTGGGAAAAGGGGTAAGCCTGAACTGCCCGTCCTGCACGATGATGACCCGGAAGACCCTCTCAAAGATGCTCTCGACAAAGCAAAGAGAGCAAAGACGCTTCTCATTACCACCCTGAGTAACTATGAAGAAGCCTTGGAAAAGGTTAAGAAAAGCCCTTACCTAAGCAAGCAAAGCCTAAAGGAGAAAGTTGACTGCAAGAAGACAATGGAGGATGCGCTGGCCCAGCTCAAAAAATCCCTTGCTAAAGGGGACAAGTGCAAATTGGAGCCCTTGAAAAAGGAAATCATATTGTGCGCAGCTGCAGTGAAGGATGCCAAGGAGGAGGCCAAAGAGTTGGTGCAGATTTCCCAAAAAGCTTTGTCAAAAGCTACTACGAAAAAGGGTGCCTAGCCGCATAGTCAGCCGGGAAAACGATAAAACCGCATCCTGCAAGGCACACCTTGAAAAAGGCCATAAGCCATATTGCCTTTGTCAAGGCCATGGTGCTCTATACGGCAACTGGGAAACTCAAGAGGGGTGACCCAGGGAAGAACGAGCTCAGATGATGGAAAAAGCGTCTTATGGCAGGGGTTTGAGTGGCTGCTTCCCAAGGAAAACCTGTTTTTAATATGCAAGGGGGTGATACTAGTGGTCAGCCCCACAAAAAAAAAGCCCATGCCAAGTCCACTTCTGGTCTGCCGTTTTCGAAAAAAAGATGGGACCCTTAAACAAAGCGTAGCAGGGGTGGGGTTTTAGACTGGCGCATGCTCCCCCTGAAAGAAAAAAAAAGCAAGCCCCCAGCCCTCACAGAAACACAGTATATAGGCCCAAAGCACACTTAACACGGATGGGTTCCTTCAGTCTTGGGCCAGCCCTTAAAAAGCACACTTGGATATGTTCCGTCAAAAGCACTATACAGAAGGGACACCCTTTTCAGACCCAAGGACCCTCCATTTCCTGCAGCGGTTTTGGCTTTAGCGACCCTAGCGAGCTTGCAGTCCCCTTGCAAAAGGGGGCTAGCCAATGGCCAAAAGGCTCAGGGGCTGGCAGTTAGAACTAGAAAAGGAAAAGGGGGAGGAGGCAGACCTTGAAAAAGGTAAGGATAGCTCCTTGGCAACTGCCCTACTTGGCCTGTGGTCTCACGGCAAACTTAGCGCCGTAACCATTCGATGGCTTGCCGAGTGCGCAATGTTTGACGGCGCCGACCATCCTGAGCTGGCATCAATGGCCAGCGCAGGGTCTCATGGCGCGCACAGAGGCAATGTCCATCGCGACATCGCGAGTAGGTTTTGCAACAGCACTGGGCTGCCTGACGCTCACCTCATCCCAGTGGAATGCCTGGACCCCAAAACCTTGAAAAAGGAAGAGGAGATGGCTGCCTGCTTTCTCCCGCACATGGTGTTTGCCAGCCTTTCTTCCTACAGCAGCTTTTCAGCTTTGTTTGGCGTTGAAAGCCTAGAGGCTTTTTGGAGGGATGCTGAGAAGTGTGGGGATGACCGGCTGGACCACCACCCAATGAAGGTCCAAAATTGGAGAAAAAAAACCATACCCCTGTTTGTGCATGGCGACGGGGTTGAATATCAGACTAGAGATAGTCTCATGGTCTGGTCCTGGGGCGGCTTGATCAACTTGTATGGACCCTTCCAGAAGGAAATTCTCATGGCCTCCTTTCCCAAATCTTGCACTACAGAAAAAACATGGGATAGCATCATGAAGTGGCTGTGCTGGAGCTTCTCCGCCTTGGGAACAGGCCTGCGCCCACTCATGATCCAGACGGCACGCCCTTGAAAAAGGACTCGCCCTTCTACGCTGCAAAAGGCACTCCTCTTGCCGGAGGGCTAAGGGCGGTAATTTGGTGCGTGATGGGGGACCATGAGTTCTTTTCAAACACCTTGAAATTGCCCCACTGGCAATCGCACAACCCGTGCTGGGAGTGCAACGCCTTGGGAAAGGCGCGGGCCGAGGCAAAGGGTAAGCCAGGGATGTGCTTTGCAACCCTTGAGAAAGGGAAGCAAGAATTTACCGTGGCTCCAAACAGTGAGGCAAGAGAACACCCCAGGTCAAGCCACCCCCTCTTTCGCATGATTCCTGGGCTCACGACCAAGTTTGTAAGAGGGGACGGCCTGCACATTTTGTTTGACCATGGGGTTTATTCCCACTTGCTTGGCAGCATTATTCATTATCTATGCTGGCACGATGGTGTCGGGGCTGGTGTCAGGCAGAAGATAGAGCCTAAGCAAAGGCTTGGCCTTATCTTTGAAGCCTTGCAAAAGGAATATAAAAGGCAGCAGTCCCCCACAAGACTGACCAACCTCAGGCTGTCCATGATTTGTGACACAGCAGCGCCTCACAGCTCTTACCCAGCGCTGAAGGCCAAGGGAGCTGAGTCTAAGTGGCTAGCCCCTGCTTTCCTCCCAGTGTGCAAAGCCCTTCTACAGCCCAGCCTGGAGCATGAAGCTGCCATGCTAAGGGCCTTGCAAAGCATGTGTGACCTCATCGCACTGTTTGATGACTCAGGAATGTTTTTGTCTTCGAATGCCTGGAAGCAAGCATGCGCCCTTGCAAAAGGGTTCTTGGACACATACGCGCAGCTCCACGAATGGGCAGCAGAAGCAAATAGAAAATTATTCCATATTGTTTTTAAATTTCACACCTTCCAACACTTGGTTGAGAACAGCAAGTACTTGAACCCCAGGGCGCACTGGTGCTTTTCTTGCGAAGATTTCGTGGGGAAAATGGCTCTGCTTGCGCACTCAGTGAGCATGGGAGTGAGGTCGACCAAAATTTCTCAGAAAGTTTGCCCTAAGTACAAGCTTCTGCTAGATCTCCTGCTGACAAGGGAAGGGTTCGAGCTGTGCCAAAGGCAGTTTGAGTAAACCTCCTTGAGAAAGGAGAGTGAATCCCCTTGAGAGGAGCCTGCAAAGACAGTTTGAGTAAACCTCCTTGAGAAAGGAAAGTGAATCCCCTTGAGAGGAGCCTGCAAAGACAGTTTGAGTAAACCTCCTTGAGAAAGGAAAGTGAATCCCCTTGAGAGGAGCCTGGAGTTCTGCAAAATACCTGGAGAAAGATTGGAAAAAGAGACATATAGATATCAAATGAGTTTCTTCATGTTCTGATATTGATTCGGATATTGATTTGGGTATTGATTTGGATATTGATTTGGATATTGATTTGGATATTGATTTTCATATTGATTTTCAGATTGATTTTGCCTATGAAAAGTATAGCTTTTTTGGTTTGATTTTTGCATTGAATTTCTGCCTTGAAAACACATGCTCTCAGATTGATCGCGAAAACGACAGAATCATTTATTTTATATTGATTTCAAATCAAAATCGTTTTCAAAATCAAAAGATTGATTAGGATCAAAATTTGATGCTCAGGGTATAGTTGTTCACTGCTTTGAAGCTTCCGCCCCCCGGCTCTGCCGGACCTTACTTGTATACATCTGCCCTCGCGCCACGTCGAGAAGATCAATCGGACCGAGGAAACACCACAATCTCTGCTAGAAAGGTTCCGGTGGAGGGCAAGTAGAAAGGCCATTGCCGAATCGTCTCATTGGTGATCAAGCATTTCCACTACGATTTCTACTGTGCGGGGGACCAACTGGAGATTGCCATCTCACAATGGAATCGTGATACTCATCGTGCGTGGTATCATGGCCAGCCCCCGTGGTATTCGTCGTGCACGGTACCATGGGCATGAGACTTGCATTTGTCACCACAGAATGTTTTCTTGTTTCCGTACAGTATCGTCATCGGCGACTACTATTCTGGAGATGCCAGGTATTTGGTGGTCAACAATTATTCGATGCTACAATCTATTACAAATTGGTGATGGACTATGCTAGTCATGGATATTCGTTTTCTGCAGACTGTCCTGGAGCTGTACAATTACCTGATAGATCGTTTGCTGCATGTGCACCATTGCACATGAGGTCCGGTATGTGACGTGTAGCATTCTCATTTCCTGTTAAGTTTACAGAACCCGGCCAAACTCGTGCAGAGACGTTTCACTGAATTGAAAAGAGAAGCCATGCGTCCGTGCATTTCGGCATGCGTTTTGTGATTGGTTCCCGACCCAGGGATGAACCCAAGCCCGGGATGGGGGATGCTAAGAATCTCCGAGCCGCAGGCTCAAATCCTAAGGGCAGGTTCTGAGGGTCGCCCTGTTCTTTCCCCTCCTTTTAGGTCCCTTGAACCTTTGGGGAAGTGTTGTTTTGAGAGCAGCCGACATGTGCATGTGACTGCATTTGGCTCAAGTCCTTGATAAGAGATTCAAGGTAAACATCCAATATGCAGCTGTGAAGCGAAGCAAAAGGTCAGTGTTCCGTCGTCGCTGAGAGTCGTGAGACAACGCAGACCATTTTCCTTACAACCCCCAACGAGCAATACTATACGACTCCATTGTCGAGGGTATTGGTCACCCCACGGGAGTCGAACCCCAACTGCCTTGTCATTGACTACGTGGTTGACTCGCCTCCTGGCAGTGTGTGTGTGTTTGTGTGTGTGCGTGTGTGCGTGTGTGCGTGTGCTTGCGTGTGTCTTGTGTGTGTGTGGGTGGTGTGTGTGTGTGTGCGCGTGCGTGCGTGTGTGTGTGTGTGCGTTTGGGTTTGTGTTTGTGTTTGCGTTTGTGTGCGAGTGTGCGTGTGTGTGTGTGTGTGCGTTTGTGCGTGTGCGCGTGTGTGGAGGCGCATGTGGGTGGGTGTTTTGAGAATCGGACGGGCCCGTGCGTTTCACGCCATCGTTTTTTCGAAATTCATTTCATCAAAGAATTGGTGTCATTCGAGTGCTGTTTTAACAACGTGTTGCCCCCCAACATTTGCAGCGGGCTTCAGCCGGCATCCAACCCCAGCGACCTTACCGTTGAAAGGGGCTCCCTCAACGCCCCGTCCCTGAAAGCAACAAAGGCTGACAAAAGCGCCAGCTTCCGCGACGAGATCAGCATGACGAAGGGTTTGGCGAATCGGCACGTCATTGGGTTTCATGCTGCTCTGGAAGACTCCAAGTTCTTGTACCTGCTCACGGACTTGGCGGAGCAGAGTTTGAAGCACTTTCTGAACAAGATCAAGACCCATTGCGTTAAAGAACGTCTAGCGCAAATCATGTTCTTTCAGGCCGGGCGGCCATGCTTGTGTCATCTGCCGAGCGCCCCGGCACTTGGCGCCCAAACCTTGAAAGTTTAGAACAAGGTCCCCCAGGCTTCTAAGAAACGGCGTGTGTCTTGCAAGTTGAAAACAAGGTTGCCAACCATGAAGGCTGAGTAGAATCAGATTGACTGGGTCGTGTGACTGCCCACGGCCGGCGTGACTTCAGCGCCAGCACTTGGGTCATTCTTTTCATGCTGGCGTCAGGCCTGCTGTGGACTCAATTACCTCCACGACTACCGCGTTGCCCACAGAGACGTCAAGTTGGAAAACCTCGTCATGAGTCAAGGGAAGGCGGCGCGGCTGCAAGCTAGACCCTTCCAGCTTCGAATTGGATAATTGGCGTTCGGACTCTAAGACTAGAAGACGATTGGCCGGAAAGCGTTGGCTGCCATGCGCATGTCCGCGCGCGCTGGCCCTGTATGTGTGTTGTGTGTGTGCGCGCGTATTCGCGCGCGCGCGTGTTTGTGTGTGTGTGTGTGTGTGTGTGTCTGGTGCTGTGCGTGCGCGCGTGCATGCGTGCGTGTGTGTGTGTGTGTGTCGTTGCGCGCGCGTGTGTTTTCAGAGCTCTGCGCATTTCGGCAAGTAGTCTATGCAAGTTGCGTTGCGCAAGATTCCCTGCGCAAGTTGCTGGGCGCAATTGCTAGGTGAAAATTGCTCTACGCAAGTTCTTTGCGCAAGGGTCTCTGTTCAAGCGCCCTGTGTGAGTTGCTCTGGTGAAGCTTCGTGCGCAAGTTGCGCTGCGCAAAAACTTTGCGCAAGATGTTCTGCGCAAGGTGCTCAGCGCTCAATGCTTCGCGCAAGCGTCTCTACGCACATGTCTCTGCGCGCGCTTTTTGTGCAAGTTGCTTGTTCCAAGTTCCTCAGACCAAGCTGCTCTGCGCAAATTCTTTTGCGCAAGGTGCTCTGCGCGAATTCTGCGCGCAAGATGTTCTGCGCAAGCTGCTTGGCGCGCTTTCGCTGCGCAACATGTCCTGCTCAAGCTACGTTGCGCAACATGCCACACGTAGTCCGAAACAACTTGCGCTACATATAAGTTACTTAAGTTACTCATAAACTAGGTTACCAAACAGCCACTTACGGAGGTTATGGACGAACTTATAAATAGACCCTGAGTACCTTTCCGTTTGCGTTTCAGGCCCGCAGTTACACCTTGACACGATTTCCGCGTGTCGAATTTGGATGGTTTTTGTTTGGGCAGCGTTGGATTGTTACATTGTGCTAAAGTGCGAGGGACAGTCAGCGCGCAGCAGGCCTTTTTTTCAGCGCAAGCAGATGTAGTCTTGGTCATGAAACTGCCACCAGACGGGAACGGTGAACTCCGTTTCCACATTGGGCTGGGTCACGAACTCATGATCAGTGAGCCGCCAGATGCTCCCCCAACGGCGTGCGCCGTGGGGCTTCAATTCCACCACGCGCAGCCAGAGTCCACAGACTTGTCCACACGGGACTTGCCGCACCCGGCCACCGTGCCGGGGCTAGAGGACGATATCTCCAGCGCGGATGTGATGTCTGATCAGCTTGGCTCCCGCGTATGCCAGCAGCGAGCCATCTTCAAGATATTGCTTCAGGAAAGGCACGCAGGTTCCGCGTTGCCCGTTGCATTCCAGTCCTCGAGCTCCGGTGCTGCTGGGGATTCAACCCTGGCATGCAATAGCCGGGGCAGCACGGCTTTTTGCAAGGCGAGACTGTCGTGCGCACGAGCCTTTTGGCAACCCGATGTTTTGACTCGTGGGTTTCCGTAGAAGGCAGCCAGCGGAGCTTGAGTGCAGACTCTGGCAAGTGGAGCCTGTGGTGGTGCTTAGGCTTGTGACGACCTCAGTGCCATACGCCTTTACAAATGCCTCGTGGTGGGCGCACTGCGCTTGATCCAGCTCTTGGACGTCCTCCTGTGGGAATGAACGGGTGTCATATGAACTTGAGTGCCCGAAGACATGCGCAGGCTTGTTTCAATTGCAGGAATGATTTGCAGGCCAAGTCTAGCGATTCCTACCTGGCGGGGACGCGCGCGACATAGTATTCGCACAGGTACACTTTATACATGTCTGCATCGAACATGCGAGGGTCCAGGATCCGCCGCAGGAGCCCGCGACAATTCGCAAGCCCGGACCCGGGGCAGCGCCAGTCGTCAGCCGCTGCCATGTCCCGCAAGTCGTCAGGCTTTAGCCCGCCTAGCGCAGCCAGAGACATCAGTAGGCCAATTTCCATGCTCGCGACCCCGCCCGCAAAGTACGTGCGCAGGACGTCGTTGCAGGCAGAGGAAGGCGGCAAGCGCGTTCTTGCGCCAGGATCTGAGAGCGCAATACCATCAGCGTGGGTGGCTCCAAGCACGGTCTCCCGAGTTTTGCGGGGTGACGCCACGTCGATTGCGGTCAACTCCTCGGCAGCCGCGAAGTATTGCTCATCAGTGTACTGCAGAAACTTGCATTTATCGTGTGCGTCGGGATGGCCTTTGTTCAGTACGTTCAAACAAAACAGGCAGGGCTTCAGCCCAGCCGACCCTTTGATCGACCAGGTCGCGCGCTGGGCGTCCTGCCATGTCGGGCCAGAAGGCAATTGGAGCGCGAACCCGCAGGTGTGCATTTCGCAGCGGCCGCCACAGTCGATGACATCAAGCGGGTCATGCCGCCTGATATCTGATCGACCACGGAGTGCTGCGCAGCGGCCAAAGTAGGCCAAGCGTCTTCTTTGTGCAAGGAGGCGAACATCTCACGGAAGGAGATTTTTAATCTCTTCCCCCGAATAATAAACCCGCCCCCCCTGCGTTCTGTTTTCTCAGTTGATCACCATGCAACATTTGGCTCAAGGCCTCTCTTTATGTAAATAGTCTACCATGACATTGCATAATTTAAAGGGCATTGCAGACCGCTTCCAGCAGGTATAACAGCAATCCATATAACCAGGACTATCCATTCTCAACTCAATCCACTGTTGGCACATTGGACCTCCTTGCGGAATAGATCCGGGGACCATATATACGACTTCTACTACCACAAGGTATCGGTTCCCCTCTGGGATAAGATACTCCCGGCAGTGGGGCTCAATTGTGGTAGCGGAGCGAGTTTTTCGCAAAGATCCAGAAGAGATGTCATCAGATGGAAAGGCTTCATGGAAGCCTATTCAAGTACAGCCAGAACATCTGGCTACACAGAAGAGACACTAAATTTATCGATGACCGCCAAGCAGCCGCCATCGTACGACGGAAAAGTCAGCTGGCTTAGATATGAAGAACTCGTAGAGACTGGACGACCTTTACAACAATTGAAGCATCCAAAAAAAACCTCTATTGAAGAGTTGTCTCATGGGAGATGCTTATCACATGTACAAGGCAGTCCTTCAGAATGAGCTTCTGCAAGATCCTGAAGAAGGAGTCAACTACTTCCAGAATACGTTGAAGAAGTACTTCCTGAAGGGCACCAAAGGCAGAACTCGGAGTTCCTCATTTTCACATCAAAATTTGAATTCCTTCTTATGAGATGGAAGGCAGCCTGGATGGACCTGATGCCAACTTTTACGGCACAGTCGCCAGAGTATCGCCAATCCGTACAAGAAGCGAACAACACGAATATTGCTCGACACCAGCAAGCTGCTGGTGCCCGAGCACCGCCTCCAACACTGCTTGCCGAAGACGATCCAAACGTACTCAGACAGTACATCGCAGGCATGCAGCGAAGACAGCGGGACGCATTTCTCTTCGGGGATAATTTCATAGCGCAGTTTTTCATCATCCAGAGTGAGCTGTCAGATCAGCAGCGTGAAAGACTAACAAGCGCAATGTCCTTAAGGAACATCACACTCGAGAACTACTCCTATGAGATGCTGAAGACTCAGTACCACGACCTCTTCATCACGACCAGAACATCCATCCAAGATCCATCCATCCGACCAGCCTGCGGAAACTGAAGTAGCACATTTTTCATCCTTGAACAAGGAGAATATGATGGAGAAGAAGGTTTCTGGGTGGAGGATGAGGAAGGACTTGAAGGATTCATGTCGAACAATGATGAAGAGACATTCGGGGCCCTCGAGGAGAACGATGGAAAGTCCAAAACATTCGCAGCCATTGCAGAGAAACCAGAGGAGCAACCTGCCACACAGCAGGCTGTCATTCCTCAAGAGCCTGCCTATGCCGGTTGGACAGATCAAGATTGGGGTCAATCCTGGAGTTGGAACGAACAAGGCTGGTACTCATCTCATGAGACATCCAGCGCAGGACAAGCGCTAATGGCATTCCATGGCGCACAAGAGCAACATGAGAACAAGGCCATCCACGAGAAGCTGATCCAATCAGATACAGTTTCAGAACATAATTTGTCCGTCGCAACAAATCACAGCCTTTTGGCAACAAAGCTGATGGCGCCTGTCATCAACCCTCGTGCCAGATCCATGGGCAGCTGGCATGCAATCCAGCGTTTTACCCGGGCCATCGAGCCCATGAAGGACATCATTTCCTATCAGTACATCCCGGCCGAGACCAAGTTCACTTTTGCGAACGGAGAGACAGCCAAGGCAAATTGGACCTTGCGTCCCAAATACCACACGACTCCTCCACGCAGTACCAACATCGACGTCCTTGAACAAGGCACTGTACCGATTCTCCTCAGCATCAGTCAGATGCGGAACCTTTACATGACCGTTGAGCGTACACCACAGTGTGACAAGATCACATGCAAGGCCTTTGGCATGGGCCGTCAAGCAGTTCCAGTGTCCGGCGCAGGCTCGTCGATCTTGCTTAATTAGCAAGAGTGAAATTGCACGGAGAGATTGCTATCAAAGGCCTCACCAACTATGTCTACGATGATGGCAACAGCATTAAGTTTCCCTCCGGGGACATCTCGAAGAGTGAAACTGTATGTGCATCCAAATCATTCGAGACAAAAGAGGACATAGCAACTCCGAAGATCATTGGGTCTCTCAAGCAGGACCACTGGATTCTTGACAAGAAGAACAAGCAGCTCACCCGTGTGCGCATGACGCCTAGAAAGGCACTGTTCACTCCGAATGGAGCCAAGGAATGTCCAGTGCCTCTTGACAACATCAGCCGAGAACGTACAACTGAATTCATTGATGCATCCAAGGGCGGAGAGATCCTAGAAGACAATTGGCGTCTCACATCCCAGGCGAACAAACCTTTGGTCAACCTGTGGACAGGTAAGACCATCTTCACCTTCGCGGACAACTCACTCAAGGATGAGGAAGCAGGTTCCGGATCGGCAGCAGATAGGATCATCGACAAGAGAGGTCAGTCGACTGTTGAGCCAGATCCTAAGGCACCACCCAAAGAAGAACCAACATCACTTCCACTTGCCTTAGGCAGAATCCATCAGCGATTGTCCAAACCCGAAGAGTTGAAGAAACTCCACCTTCAGCATCATCACATGACAACCGATCAATTTCGATTCAGAACTCGAGCGCTTCACTTGCCAAAATCAACATACGATCTATTTGACAAGATCCGAGATGAATGCGAAGTTTGCCAAGCGGCAAAACAAGCACCATCCAGAGGCAAAACAAGTGGACTTCGAGCGGACACATTCGGTGACATGACTTTCATTGATCACTGCCAAGTTCCTCTTGGAACAGGAGAGCATATCATTGTTTTTGTCATCCTGGATGGAGCAACAACATTGCTCACTGCAGAGGCAGTGACAACTACTCAGGAATCCAAGAACACCACTGTCCTCAGCTCAGGAACTACTTTGACCAGTACCACTTGCTGCCAAAATCAGTTGTCGCAGATCAAGCCTTCATGACGGAGACATGGGAACATTTCTATCAATCCCTTGACATCACACCGATTTCATTGGGACCGAATACACCATGGCCAAATCGAACTGAATCCGCAGTTCGACTCCTGAAGGCGCAACTCAAGATCATGCTTAGTTCCAGCAAGGCAGGCGCAGCGCCTGCATCACTGAAGAAGGTGACACACAGACAACTTGTGAAGGCAGCTGCAACTGTCAGGAATCAACCCGTCACCTACGGGGTGTGACACCGTTGGAACTTGCATTCGGAAGACGACCAGCAGATCTCATCCAACTTGATGTCGCAACACCAACTCAGTTGACGATTGACCGGAATGAGGAAGAGCTTACAGCCATCCAGATCAAGCAGCTGTCCAAGCAAGCATTCCAAGAAGCTCGTCAATCCGAAGACATCCGACGAGACCTTGCTCAGAATCTCCGGATGAGTTCTAAGCCTCTCCAGTTGAAGCACAAGGTGTTTTACTGGCAGAAAGACAAATCCAAGATTCGTTCCGATGGAAGCAAAGGAGGTATTTGGTTAAGGGGAAAAGTCATTTCCCTCGAAGGAGCAATGGTTGGACTTGACCTTGGAACCCGTCTCATCAAGGTCAACATGACGAAGGTCAGAAAGGATGAAACCATCCCTCCAGGGGAAACCTGGAATCGACTTCCTTCTCCCCCGATGAGAAGGAATCTTTGCAGAAAGAACAGGGCGGCCTTCATCCGAATCCAAAAAAGGATCATCCATGCCAGCTCTCAAGCCAGCATCCTCCAAGTCACTACGCATTGCGGGCAAGACGACTCCCAAACCTGCAGCACCTGAGCCAGCAGAGACCATGTTCGTGGAGGATCTCACATCCATTCCTGAAGAAGCGCATTGGAACTGTGCACGAAAGGGAAAGATCCACGTTCTAGAGATCTTTGCGGGAGAAGCAAGATTCAGTCAATGTTGTGCGCTCACAGGTCTAAAGGTTGGGACACCCGTTGACATCCGCAGCGGATTCGACGTAATGACATCCAAGGGGCGACACATGGTCATGGAGATCATCAAGGAGCAAGCTCCTGATCTCATACTCATGGCACCAGTCTGTGGACCATGGTCAAACATGCAGAACATCCAGCAAGACCAGAAGAAAGTCTGGGAGAAGCGAAAGCGCTATCTCCCAATGGTTGAGTTCGTGGCATCCATTGCGCGGTATCAGTTGAAGCACAGAAGATACTTCATCATCGATAATCCTCAGACATCCAGGATCTGGTATCTGCAATGTATGCAGCAGCTATTCTCAGATCCATCCGTGACCTGGGGAGATTTCCATTTCTGTGCGTATGGACTAAAAGATCCTGAATCCGGACTCAGATGTCTCAAGCCCACAAGCTTGATGCACTGCTTACCTCCCGAGGTAATGAGACCGATCTTCAGAAGGTGTAAAAAATTTTCCAGCTCAGTCAAGCATGAACACCAGCCCCTAGAGGGAAATGCTGGCACTTTCGGAAGCAGGACCAAACTGGCACAGGTCTATCCTTACCAGTTCTGCCAGGGTCTCGCGCACATCCTCCTACGACATTTGAAGGTGAAACCGCTTGACAATGAAGTGTACCTTCTAGAGGACATCTTCGAGCCGTTCACCGACAAGCAGGTTGACATCCTCAGAAAGGAGATGGAAGCCATCGACAAAGAGTTCAACCTGACTAGCAGCGCCACAGCTGTTAGAATCCAAGAACTCCCGTTCAATCAGAATGTTCAACCACTGGTCATCAACGATTCGCTAGTCCAGAAGTTTCAGAAAACGATGAAACAGCACCCTCCAGGGACTGAGATCGATATCTTTAAACAAGACCCTAACGACTGGCGATGTCAGAACATGTGGTATGGTTGCAAGAAGTTGAGACAACTGTGCATTTCATCCACTCAGTATGATGCATGCACAGAATACGTCCACACGATTGGCATCAATATGCCTATCAATTCACCTCCGGACGATGCGATCATATCATTCTGGCAACCAGATCAGCTGAATAGAATTTTGGTCTTGCCAGCATCAAAGTGCAATTGGGAGAGCTATAATCCGAAGACGTGGCACGCAGTGATGTTTTCATCAGTTCACCACTCATTTTCCGATGCGCCAGCCATTCGGCCAATGCCCATCGAGGTGGATCCCACAGATCTGATCCAAGACCAACAACACCACTGGACGAGAACATGTTGGATCCTCCTGATCAGAATGATCGACCCGATCATCCTATGACGCCAGCACCACCAGGTGTATCACCAGACAGTCCATCCACCGCTGCCGCCACATGACAAGCCGAGCGGGGATGACCCTACTTTCAAACGGCAAAGGCAGTCAATTTCGTCCTCAAGTGGACTCAATCGACTGGGGGGTGATGTCTATTTGCCGTCTCAGTCGCAACCCTCTCAACCGATTCTTCCGACTGTCGTGGTACCCACACCACCTGCAACTCTAACGAATCCCGAAGCAGAAGAAAATGATGAAGACCTTGAACTACCTCACCTTGAAGAAGAAGAAGCGACTGCACCTATGCAGGGTAGTTCACCCAAGAAGCAGAAGACCGGGAAGAAGAAGTCAGATGATGATGACGAAGAACATCCTCCCGGAAACGTACCTGCAGCTTCATCCAACTTGAATCCGAACAATCCAGTTACACTGCCGATGCAATCCGACAGTGAGGAAGAACTCATTCCTCACGTTCCAACAGCATCCGGCACTGGAAGTTCACAGAGACCAGTTCAGTACACTGACCAAGAAGACGGAGAATCTGAAGACCCGCAGAGGACAAGAGCATATGACGACCAGGAAGCAGACCTCGTCCTTGACGAAGCACACTGGTCATTCATGACAGCCGAACAGAAGATCTGTGCTAATACAGGATCCTTCACGGTTCCAAGAGACATCGAAGGCAACCCTGTCCTCTTTGGACGCATCAAGGGGACCTTCAGACCATCCGCTCAATGCGGATTCTCTCACCAGAAGTACACAGACAAGAATCATGTTGACCGGCTCTGCAAGAACATGACCGACGATGACTGAGCACTCTTAGTCTTGTACTCATCCAAACAAGAATCCTTGAAGGCTTCACCCACGTCCGCTCTCATCGGCAAGAAGCGGAAGGAAGCGACAGCCACAAAGACAAGAGCTTATCAGAAGCAATTCCTAGAAGCTAAGCTTCTGGAGTGCAACTCTTGGCTTGAGAACGAAGTGTTCGACCTAGTCGATACACGAAAGATTCATGTCAGGAATTGGGTCACTGGTCGCTAGGTCCTTACCCTAAAGCGAGACAAGGACGGTAACTTCCTAAAAGCCAAGGCTCGTTGGGTCCTCCGGGGCTTCCAAGACAAGCAGAAGAACGATCAGCAGACTGACAGTCCTGCTGCATCCAGGAGTGGTTTCCGCCTTGCGATCCAAGCAGCCGCGAACAAAGGCTGGGACATATCGCACATGGATTTGAAGACAGCATTCCTCCAGGGCGAAGCCTACGATCAAAACCGTGATGTCATTTGTCAAACCCCTGCAGAAATGGGACATCCACCATACATAGGTGCGCGCATGAAGAAGCCTGCCTACGGGCTGAACGACGCACCGCGCAGATGGTGGAACATCCTAGATGGAGCGCTCCGTTCTTACGGATTAGTGCCAACCAGGGCAGATCGTTGTACATATGTTTATGTTTACTACGGTAAACAACTTCCGAAACCCACCTCGATACATGAGAAGAAATCGTCCAATGCATTCGATCTTGAAGGAGCAGTTGATTACCTCATGGATCCAGTTTCCGGTAACAATGCCAAGAATCGACAAGTTCATGGAGCACTTTCACTTCATGTAGATGACCTTCTTATGACAGGTGATAGTGTGTTTGAGAACGAAATCATCGGACGACTTCGTAAAGATTTTCAGGTTGGTTCCGAAGACAAGAATGATTGCCTTTTCGTAGGACAACGCATCCAGGGGAAGAACGACGACAAACACGGTTGATACATCAATGTCCATCAGAACGTTGCCATTGACGAACTTCAGGAGATCACTTTCGACAAGTACCTGAAGGATGACACACCACTCACTCCTCAAATGCACACTTCATATAGGAGCGTCTTAGGTCAGATCAACTGGTTACAATCGCGAACACAATTCCACATTGGTTATCAATTCTCCAGGTGCGCATCCAAGGCAGCATCACCGACCATTGAGGATGTTCGCGCAATCAATAAGACAGTAAGAACCATCAAGAGCATCCCGCTTAGCATGCGATTCTGGCCCCTCCGTGGGAAGACACGCATTGTTGGTTATCCAGATGCATCCTATCGCAACAATGAAGACAAGTCATCCCAGCGTGCACATGTTATCTGTCTGGCAGAACAACGAGATCTTCGTCAGCGCACATCTCATTCGAGAGGCTCATTGGTCGATTACGAGACGCACAAGATCACCGCGACAACAATGTCAACCACTGTTGCAGAATTGCACGGTTTAATGCGTTGTTACGGTTCTGCATTATTTCTGCCCGGTTTCTGGTCGGACCTCACAGGCGAAATTGCAGATGTTCACATTCGAGCCGATGCCAACAATCTTGTTACAACGGCATCCACAACTCATCAACCTGAACAGAAGGAAGCAATGCACCTAATCCAAATGTTGCGAAAGGAAAGCAATAGCGGGCAGATGCACGACCTTGCACATGTACGAAGTGAAGACTGCCTGGCCGACTCGCTGACCAAGCATTCAGCAAAGGCGGACGAGCTCATTAAAGCCGTCCTCACAGGCAACCTATTGAATGTTGACGCACATCCACCTTTCCGTACCATGTTGCAGAACAAAGCATTTTTGGTTGAATGGTTAGCACACAATACCAAGCACAGACCCGACATCGTTGCATTCGCAGGAGTCGGTATTGCAGAATCCATGTTTGCTTACTGGGGAACCTGGGCATGATCCGCATGTCCATGAATCCAATGCATGAGTTTTCCATTTTAGTGATTTTTAATTCCTCAATTCCCTGATGAGCATTTTGCATGTGACCTTTCTTGAGTCTCAAGAAATATGTTATCCATCGATCAACATGCCAATTATGAGCATGCTTTGGAATCCCGGCGGCATCATCCAATGCACCGAAGGCAGCACCCAAACGGAGATGTTCACCTCTCAAGGAACCCCCTACGGGAGAACCTGACATCGAGGAAACATCCGACTACGTCATGGAGGAGATCAATGAAGATCCGACCATCCAGGGTGAAGTCCACATGGAAGAGGCCGACTACGACCGGGACACCGACTCTGAAGAAGAGAAGAAAAGAGGTCGTCCTCACGAGGAAAGACCAAGGTCGAAGGCAATGCCCATGCAACCGTCACATCCTCCACTCTTGAGGCTGACATCCAAGGCGCGGGCAAGGCCAAACAACGACATGGACGAGGAGTCAGAATCAGACTATCCACAGGACAACAAGAATCGATCGCCATTGCCGCGACGTCCTGCGGTGAAATCACCTCCTCCATCCATTGATCAATCACAACGGATCACGGAAGAAAGGTCGACGATGGACATCCAGCTTCTGAAGGAGACCACGGATCCCTTGCCACATCTCAACAATGATTTCCTGAAGTTCGTGGAACCGTGCTCTAAAGAATGCTCAACAATCCTTGAAGAGCATCCGGACTTCGTGTACGATCCAGAACACGAAAGAGCATATCATGAGAAGGTGTTCTGGTTGAAGGCAAGATTCGATCAGTACTGGGATCCAACCTTCCGAAAGAACCATCGCGCCGATCAGGACTACATGACTTTCATCAAAAGGATCTACACATACTGTTGCTATGTCCACCAAGATCCTAAAGGGTACAGCACCAACATCATCCCGATTGTGAGCCACAACGGACAGATTGACATGACGAGGACCATCAAGAACGTCAAGAATATCTGCAGATACTACCAGATGGACCCAGCATTGGCCAAGCCAATTGCAGACCTAATCCTCTGGCGGATTGAAAGAACAAGCAGAACGTTCACAGATTGCCTACGGCACTTTCCCCGAGAAGGATCCAAGAACCAAGAACTTCGAGAAGGAATTACATCCAACGAAGATGGATCATGCGAGCTCTACCAGGCGATGTTGGCGATCCCACATGCAAGAAATTTCCTGGGCAACAAGCCGATTTTATTCTTGATGACTATGTTCCCAACATTCGGCAAATCCCGTTTTGAGATTGCCTTTGTCTACCCAGATTTCGACGGAACATACGAACAGAGGAAGGAACGGGGAGAAATTGTCCCTCGAGACCGATGGATCAGTACTACAAACAACATGGAATCCAGAACCGCACACAAGGCACTCCGACCTGATGGCCATTCCTTTTACAACGACAAGGAGATGGAGGTCTATGTGAGATGCATCAGCAGACATACCAGGTCAGAAAATATTAAATCCATTGGAGGGCCGATGCAGCAACAGGACCGCGACGATCAAGGACCATCCTACGACCTCCCAACATCATCAAGGAAGCAAGAAGATGATACCACAGGTCATCGCCCGCACAGGATGAGACGACCGGCTCCTGAACACATCGAACAAGAACGACTAATCAAGCCCTTCTCCAAGCATGCGCTGACATTCATGTTCCATGCGACGTATGCGAACAACCTCGGAGGCATCCTGGAAGAAGGCGTCAAGCCGGGAAAAGATTCAGCCCATGTTCATCTTGCAAGCATCGATGACATCATCTTCAATGATCAACCGCCAGGAAAAGCAAATTCCCACATTCCTAGCGGTCGTGATGCCCTTGTGATCCTTGCATTCAAGCAAGACAATCGGTACGACTTCCGGATGAGTGAAGACCGAACGGTACTGACAGAACATACCATCAACAACGCGAACATTGTCGCCGCATATGACTCTGGAGGAGCTTCTAAATACAAGAATTCTTGGTTGATGAAGAAACATCTCAGCAGAGAAGACCATGAGGCGTGCGAGACTGTGATCCAAGAGTTCGCAGACAATGTCTACAAGCATGTCGCCTCATCGTCAACCACAGAAAGAGCAATCCTCTGAGACCAAGAAGAGAAGGCATTCAACCGATCTTGAGGAAGAAGAACAAGAAGAACCTCAAGGAGATCAATCCGTGAAGCCAAAGGTCACAGTATACAACCAATTTCCGGGAGCGGCAAAGGTGGTTGCATTCAACGAGGATTTCGCTCAAGTTTATCTGGACAGAGACACGACGAAGGGGCATCCGAAGAATTTCAGGAACACAAGGAGAGATTCGTAGACTTCATGCAACGACTCTACAACAACCCGAAGTCTCTGCCATCCGACCTTCCCGAGTGCGAGAAGAGATCCCTATGGCGTGTCGATCCAAGCGAAACCTTCAAGGAGGAAGAGTTTTACTTTTACCACAAGGGAAAGAAGCCGACCATGCAAGAGTTCAGAGATGCTCAGCATCCCACAGGGTATCCAATCAAAATCCCAATCGGATTGAAGAAGCTAACTGGAAACGACGATCCGTCAGTTATCAAGGCCTTCACCGACATTCTGGGATCCCTAACGCACGCATCCGACCGAGGAGACGTTGACCGTTCCAGGCATGATTTCAAATCATCCTCGACACTCAACATCCTGACAGTGAACTTCGGAGACCTCACGAGGAACCCGAGACTGAATGAAAAAGAACTCAAGGGCCTCCCAGTGAACCAAAGGCCACTCGTAATGATGCTTTTGCAGAACAGTGCACACATCATACGCCTCAATGAAGCAGATGCCTTTTTCGTCACCGATAGTGAGAAATCCAAGAATCTCATCAAGCTGTTCATCCGATTCGGATACAAAGGTATCGTATTGAAGAATTGGACGGCAAGGCCGATTGCGTGTTTCGTCCGCGGTGGTCCGCATGCAAGAGTCGAACTCCTGGCACGATACATAGGTCTGAAGAGTCACTGCTGGAGTACAACATTTGGAATGTTCAGATGCTTTTTCGGATTGGAAGAACACTGCGCCGATCCTGAATACGACATTCCAACATCCGACTGTCTTGCAACAACCGGATCTGACATCTTCATTGACAAGTCGAAGTACATCAATAGAAGATTGCCACCTCGCACAGTGGTCCAGGCCCACGGCAAGAACCACGAGGTCATTGTGATCCGAATCGAGCACCAGAATGAATTGCGCGGCGATTTTCCGAAAACAGAAGATGTACCAAGACAGTACTACGACACCCGCCATGTGACTCGAGCTGACATCCCATTTGCGACTGTTGGAGTGTTCCACATCCATCCTAGCATAACCCACGGCGCAGCCATCCTCACAGGTGATGCAAACAAATTTGCCAACACCTACAGCAAGCTTCAAGAGGTCTTCAATCCAGAGAATGGCATCATGTACTATGCCATGCAGAATTTCAAAAGAGTCTGGAATGAGACAAGGGACATGCCCATTGAAGAGCGCCTGGACGTTGCTATGACAACCTCACGCGCCATGAAATCCGTCGGACATCACCTGCATACGAAGACTGGATCAGGATACGATCGGACATTTCCGGACTGTATGATGACGTTCGTTTTCGGCTGGGGCAAAACCAACATTCAAGAAGAATACCGAAGGCAAGAGATGGAAAAGATGAGTCACAAGGATACGTGTGAATTGCAAGACGATCCAAGAAAGTCAATTGCAGATTACCAGGTATCGTCGGCGGAACGTTTCAAACACATCAACAACGACATGCTAATGCTTGGAATGTGCGACTCGGACTCCCACAGTCCATTGCTGGTGTATATCCGAAGCAATGCAGCCCGACAGGAACGGAACTACATCCGATCCAAGGAATATCAGAACAAGATGATGGAGACGAACTGGGGCACATATTCCACGTGGAGTTCATGGAATCAATCCGCTGACCACCGACAAGGATATGAAATGGCACGACTACGACGCAGAAGTGCAGAGCCAAGCCAGCAGCATTTACTGGTACAAGCAGAAATGATTCTCTGCAAGGATCGCCTCCTTTGGCAAAATCCGGACCTCCTTTGGTCAGCCTAATTTGCCATGGAATGGAGTTTTCAGAACCACGATCAAGAGAATGATCATACGACATCGTCACGACGAATATCGACCAATTGATCCTCACCGACGACAAGAATATTTTTCTTTGAGAGATCAATAGTTTCACACTCATCCAGATGTACATAGCGTTGTGCACTTTTCGATACAATTAGGTATCAAACCGCAGTAGTACAGAATGTTTACCAAGACAATTCATCCTCGCCAAAAAGGATGAATCAATTTAATGATATACATGGCTACGGCATAATCATATTTCAATGGCTACGGTCAAAGACCAAGAAGCCAGCATTACTCCGTAATTCAGTGCTGGTGATCAAAAGAAATTTGTGTCTGTTTTGTGTTCTGTTTTCTCAGTTGATCACCATGCAACATTTGGCTCAAGGCCTCTCTGTATGTAAATAGTCTACCATGACATTGCATCATTGAAAAGGCATTGCACACCGCTTCCAGCAGGTATAACAGCAATCCATACAACCAGGACTGTCCATTCTCAACTCAATCCACTGTTGGCACATTGGACCTCCTTGCGGAATAGATCCGGGGACCATATATACGACTTCTACTACCACAAGGTATCGGTTCCCTTCTGGGATAAGATACCCCCGGCAGTGGGGCTCACCCTGTGTTTGGTTTGTTTGTTACACAATTGATCTCCTGCAACCATTTAGCTCAAGGCCCTTTTTGTGTATCATCGCACACTCATGATCGCGTGAGAGAAAGGAACCTTTGCAGGCCGCTTACAGGATTATATCACAATACAATCCACCAGGGACAATCCATCCTCCAATCATCCATATTGGCATATTGGACTCTCTCCGGAATAGATCTAGGGGCCAAATCAACGACCTCAACTACCACAAGGGTACCAGTTCCCTTCGGGGATAGGCACCCCGGCAGTGGGCCTCAATTTGTGGTAGCGAAGCGGGGAGATCCAAGGGAAGATGTCATCAGATGGAGAAGGCTTCATGGAAGCCTATTCAAGTATGGCCAAATCAAATGGCTATACGGAGGAAACACTAAATTTATCGATGACCGCCAAGCAGCCGCCATCGTACGACGGAAAAGTCAGCTGGTTCAGGTATGAAGAACTTGTGGGCGACTGGGTAACCATCACAACGGTGTAAGAGCAGACTCACTGGAGATGCTTACATGTACAAGGCCGTCCTCCAGAATGACCTTTTGCAAGATCCTGATGAAGGAGTCAACTATTTCAAGAACACGCTGAAGAAGTACTTTTTGAAAGGTGCGACCAACGTGTATCTGTACAGACTCCTCAGTTTCTTCAATCATAGAAGGCAGAACCAAGAGTTCCTCATTTTTACCTCAAAATTCGAGATTCTTCTTATGAGACTGAAGGCAGCATGGATGGATTTGATGCCAATTTTTACGGCACAATCCCCATCATATCGCCAGTCCGTACAGGAAGCAAATGCAACAACAATTGCTCGACATCAGCAAGCAGCCGGTGTTCGAACACCGCCTCCAGCCCTGCTAAATGAGGATGATCCTACAGTCCTCAGACAGTGTATCAACGGAATGCAGGACAGACAGCGGGACGCTTTTTTTTCGGGGATAATCTCATTGCGCAGTTTTTCATCATCCAAATTAATTGTCAGCAGAGAGAAAGACTGACAAGTGCAATGTCACTCAGGAACATATCACTAGAGAATTACTCCTATGAGATGCTGAAGACTCACTACCATGAACTCTTCATCACGACAAGGACATCGATCCAAGATCCATCCATCCGACCTCAAGGAGACAACCGAAGCAACACTTTCTTCATCATCGAGCAAGGTGAATACGAAGGAGAAGAAGGCTTCTGGGTTGAGGATGAAGAAGGACTTGAAGGATTCATGTCAAACAACGATGAAGAGACGTTCTAGATCCTCGAGGAGAACGATGCGTTCATAGCAAGGAAAGTGTCGGGGCGGAACTTCAAATTCAAGAAGAGAAAAGGAAAAGGAAAATCAGGAAACAAAAAGGGCAGTCACCAACGAGGTGGCTTCAAACCCTTTCGGAAAAGCGGTTCTGGCGGGAAGGCCAATATGGCCAATGAAAATTGTGATCCCTACGACCAGGCATATTGGGGAAAAGGCAAAGGAAAGAAGGGAAAGAAAGGAAAATCAAAATTCCAATATCCCTATGATGGTGTCCATCCTATGAGAATCGCAAGGGAAAGGGCGGACATGACAAAGGAAAGTCCAAAACGTTCGCAGCCACCTCAGAGAAGACGGAGGAGCAGCCCGCCATCCAGCAGACTGCACCATCCACAGAGCCTACCTATGCCGGTCCAAGATTGGGATCAATCATGGACATGGAACGAACAGGCCATCCACGGGAAGCTGATCCAATCAGATACAGTTTCTGAACACAATCTGTCCGTCACAACAAATCACAGCCTTCTGTTGCCAAGCTGATGGCGCCTGTCATCAACCCTCAGCACAATCCTACCTATGCAATTCCGGACAATTGATGTACCAGATCTATGGGCAGCTGGCATGCAATCCAGCGTTTTACTCAGGCCATCGAACCAATGAAGGACATCATCTCCTATCAGTACATCCCGGCCGAGACCAAGTTCACTTTTGCAAACGGAGAGACAGCCAGGGTAAATTGGACCCTGCATCTTCGATATCACACAACTCCTCCATGCAGTACCAACATCAACGTCCTTGAACAAGGAACTGTACCGATCCTCCTCAGCATCAGTCAGATGCGGAACCTCTACATGACCATCGAGCACACACCTCAATGTGACAAGATCACATGCAAGGCCTTTGGCATGAACCGTCAAGCAGTTCCAGTATCCGGTACAGGACATGCACTCGTTGACCTCGCTGGAGTTGCAAGAGTGAAGGCACATGGAGAAATTGCTCACCAAGGCCTCACAAACTATGTCTACGATGATGACAATAGCATTAAGTTTCCTTCCGGGGATCTCTCCCAGAGTGAACTGTTTGTGCAGCAAAATCATCCGAGACAAGGGAGGACCTAGCAACTCCTAAAATCATCGGGTCTCAGAAGCAGGACCGTTGGATCCTTGACAAGAAGAACAAGCAGCTCATCCGTGTGCGCATCACGCCCCGCAAGGCGTTGTTCACACCAAATGGAGCCAAGGAATGTCATCCTAGAAGACCATTGGAGACTTACATCCCAGGCAAACAAACCAATGATCAAGCTGTGGAAGGGTAAGACCATTTTCACCTTCGCGGACAATTCGCTTAAAGAAGAGGAAGCAGGTTCAGGATCGGCTGCAGACAGGATCATCGACAAGAAGGGCCGGTCGACCATTGAGCCAGATCCAATCGCACCATCCTCAGAAGAACCAACATCGCTTCCGCTTGCCCTAGGCAGAATCCACAAGCGATTGTCAAATCCCGAAGAGCTGAAGAAGCTCCACCTCCAGCATCATCACATGTCAACAGATCAATTTCGATTTAGAACTCGCTCACTTCATTTGCCGAAATCAACATTCGATCTATTTGACAAAATCCGAAGTGAATGTGAAGTTTGCCAAGCGGCAAAACATGCACCATCACGAAGCAAGACGAGTGGACTTCGGGCGGACACCTTTGGTGACATGACATTCATTGATCACTGTCAAGTTCCTCTTGGAACAGGAGAACACATCATTGTTTTTGTCATCCTGGATGGAGCAACAACATTGCTCACTGCAGAGGCAGTGACCACTACGCAGGAAGTCGAGAACATCACTGTCCTCAGGAACTATTTTGACCAGTACCACTTGCAGCCCAAGTCAGTTGTCGCAGATCAAGCCTTCATGACAGAGACATGGGAACATTTCCATCAGTCCCTGGACATCACACCGATATCCTTGGGACCGAATACCCCATGGCCCAATCGAGCTGAAGCAGCAGTTCGACTCCTGAAGGCACAACTCAAGATCATGCTAAGTTCCATCAAGGCAGGAACTGCACCTGCAACACTGAAGAAAGGGACATACAGACAGCTGGTGAAGGCCGCTGCAACTGTCAGGAATCAGAGTGTCACGTACGGGGGTGTAACACCATTAGAGCTCGCATTCGGAAGACGACCAGCAGATCTCATCCAACTTGATGTCGCAACACCAACGCAGTTGACGATTGACAGGAATGAAGAAGAGCTGACAGCCATCCAGATCAAGCAGCTGTCAAAGCAAGCGTTCCAAGAAGCACGTCAATCCGAAGACATCCGACAAGACCTAGCTCAAAATCTCCGAATGAGTTCTAAGCCTCTTCAGGTGAAGGACAAGGTATTCTATTGGCAGGAAGACAAATCCAAGATCCGTTCCGATGGAAGCAAAGGAGGAATATGGCTGAAAGGAAAAGTCATTTCCATTGAAGGAGCAATGGTAGGACTTGATCTTGGGACTCGACTCATCAAGGTTAACATGACGAAGGTCAGGAAGGATGAAACCATCCCTCCGGGGAAACCTGGAATTGATCTTCTATTGCCAGAAGAGCGAGAATCCTTGCAGAAGGAGCAACCTGGCTCCTCTGCAGACACCAAGAAGCAAGAGTCATCCGCACCAGCTCCTAAGCCAAAAGCCTCAGTGCCGTTACGTATCGCGGGAAAAACAACTCCCAAACCTGCAGCACCTCATCCGGCAGAGAACATGTTCGTCGAGGACCTCACATCTGTTCCTGAACAAGCACATTGGAACTGTGTACGTAAAGGAAAGATCCACGTTCTCGAGATCTTTGCAGGAAGTGCCAGATTCAGCCAATGCTGTGCACTATCAGGTCTTAAGGTTGGGACTCCCGTAGACATCCAAACCGGATTCGACGTAATGACATCCAAGGGACGACACATGGTCATGGAGATCATCAGGGAACAAGCGCCTGATGTCATCCTAATGGCACCGGTCTGTGGACCATGGTCAAATATGCAGAACATCCAACAAGACCAACAAAAGGTCGGGGAAGAGCGGAGACGCTATCTCCCCATGGTTGAATTTGTGGCATCCATTGCGCGATATCAGTTGAAGCACGGAAGATACTTCATCATTGAAAATCCCCAGACATCCAGGATATGGTATCTGCATTGCGTGCAACAGTTGTTTTCAGATCCATCCGTGACCTGGGGAGATTTCCATTTCTGTGCATACGGACTGAAAGATCCTGAATCCGGGCTCAGAAGTCTCAAGCCCACAAGCTTGATGCTCCCGAGGTAATGAGACCGATCTTCAGAAGGTGTAAAAATTTTCCAGCTCAGTCAAGCATGAACACCAGCCCCTAGAGGGAAATGCTGGCACTTTCGGAAGCAGGACCTACCAGTTCTGTCAGGATCTCGCGCACATCCTCCTACGACATTTGAAGGTGAAACTAAGAGTGCACGATCATCATCGGTCATGTTCTTGCATAACTGGTCAACATGATGCTGATCTGTGTATTTCTGATGAGAGAATCCACATCGTGGTGATGGGCCGGAGGTCACTCGTCCAAGAAGGATAGGGTTGCCTTCAATATCTCTCAGAACCGCGAAGGATCCGGTGTTCGCACAGATCTTCTGTTCGGCTGTCATGAGTGACAAATGTGCTTCATCAAGAACGAGATCAGCTTGGTGATCTTCGTAGGACCTGGTCCTCTGAGAGTTCTGATTCTCCACCTTCCTGGTCAGTATAGCTCATGGTTCTTTCTGAACTTCCAGTGCCGGATGAGGTTGGAACATGAGGGATCAGTTCTTCATCACTCTCATATTGTACCGGCAAGTTAGCTGGAGGAGAATGCTCAGGTGACTCATCATTGTCATCTGGCTTCTTCTTCTTCTTCTTCTTCCCAGTCTTCTGCTTCTTAGTTGGACTGCCAGTTGGTTCTTCTTGCACAAGTGTTGGCAGTTCAAGAGCTTCATCTTGGTCTTCTGCTTCGGGATTCGTAAGAATCGCAGGTGGTGAAGGTACCACGACAGTCGGAAAAATTGGCTGAGATGATTGCGACTGTGACGGCAAAGAGACATCACCCCCCAGTCGATTGAGTCCGCTTGAGGATGAAATGGACTGTTTTTGCCGTTTAAGCGCTCCGCCAGGCTTGTCGTGCGGATCCACTGGACTGTCTGGTGATACACTGCGTGGTGCTGGCGGTATGGGATGATCAGGCTGATGTGGAGGATCCGGAGGAGGATCTGAGATGTTCTCGTCCGGAGGTGTTGGTGGTCTTGGATCAGGCATGGGATGGTCCGGTTGATCAGGTGGCAGCTGTGCGTCGGGTCTTGGAGGTTCATCCGTTGGATCCGATGGATCCGTCGCGATGGGCATCGGCCTGATAGCCGGCGCATCCGTGAACGACTGATGAACGGATGAAAACATCACAGCATGCCAGGTCTGCGGATCGTAGTTCTCCCAATTGCATTTTGATGCCGGCAAGACCCAAATTCTATTCAGCTGATCAGGTTGCCAGAAGGATATGATCGCATCGTCCGGAGGTGACGTAATTGGCATGTTGATGCCAATGGTGTGGACGTATGCGGTGCATGCATCATACTGAGTGGATGAGATGCACAATTGTCTCAACTTCTTGCAACCATTCCACATGTTCTGACATCGCCAGTCATTAGGATCGAGCAAGCTGAGTTGAGAGGCGCAGAGAAGCCGCATGTTTGCCGCATGTTTTTCTCAACACGTGGCCGGTCGGCGCAGTGAGAGGCTATCGCGGCTGCAGGAAAGCCCGCGGCCGGACCCCAATGATGCGGACAAGGTTTGATCTAAAGCTCTACAGGACACATGCCAGTCCGAGCGCAGTCCCAGCGCGGCAGCGTGAACGCTAGCCAAGAAGGAGCTTGCGGCCCAGCCTTCTTCCCGCGGGCCGTGCGCTTGGATAGCTTGCCGCTCTCCGCCTGCTGGGCGGCCTTGGCCACATTAGCTTCGGATCGGGCAGCTTTGACAAGCGCTCGAGCTTGCTTCAGCGCCGCGGATGACCTTGAGAAGGCGACAACCTTGCTCTCAGCAGCCAAGCCACTTTGCTTCAGCAAGTGAAGCGCATCCGTGCTGGCCTTCGCCCACGTGGCCAACTGGGCTTGGCACTCAGTGAGCTGCGGGATTCTCGATGCCCAGCTTTTTGAAGCTGTCAAATACACTTTGCACGCCCGCATTCGCCGGATTGAGCGCGACAGCCTTGGCAGCAAGCTTCTTCTGCTTCGCATTGTGGCTGGCTGCAGCAGCTGTGGCCTTGGCCTCTTTCTTCGCGAGCGGGCGGGGCAGCTCTAGAGCGGCCCTTTTTCGAGGCAGGCTGGGCGGGCAGCGTGGGAGGCTCTGGCACGTCCAACTTGCAGTCGTCCATCGCCGCGCCAGCGGAGGCCTCGGCTCCCTTCCGCTTGCCCAGGAACTTGCGCTCTCGAAGGACGCGCTCCTTTTCCATGAGCTGCTGCTGCACTTGTTCGATGATATCTCGGAGAACTTCGCGATGCGCCGGGACCTGGAACACCTCGCCGAGCACAGGGCAGTTCCAGGACGGGCAGCGAGAAAGAGTTCCTAGCTGCAGTCCGCAGCCAGCCGCACCAACTTTGGCTTGGAGTCCATGATAGCGCCGTGCTCCTGCGACTTGACCACCCTCTTCACAGTTTGGTCGATCAAGACGCAGCGGACAGTTGCGAGAGCCGCCGGCGCAAGACTCCTGATCTTTTTCCCCACATTCTTGCGCGGGGTTCTTACTTTTACTGTCGTCATCCGTGTCTCGCGTTGCCCGTCGTCGCCCTCCTCCTCCTCCTCCTCCTGGCCGCCGTCGGGACCCTGTCTGTTTGCGTGGCAGGCGCAGCACTTTCTGCATGTCAATGCTGTTTTGCATCTTCCTCTCACACACTCAACTTAAACTTACTGCTCTCACTCACTGAACTTAAGCTTACTGACTTTGTCATACTTAGTCTCACTCACTCAAATTACACTGACTTGGTCACACTTACTCTCACATACTCAACTTAGACTCCCTGACTTTGTCATGCTTACTCTCACATACTCAACTCAGACTCAGTGGCTTTGCCACACTTACTCTCACACACTTAACTTGCACTCACTGACTTTGTCACACATATTCTCACATACTCAACTTAGACTCAATGCTGTTTTGCGTGGCAGGCGCAGCGCTTTCTGCGTGTCAATGCTGTTTTGCGTGGCAGGCGCATCACTTTCTGCATGTCGATGCTGTTTTGCGTGGCAGGCGCAGCGCTTTATACTAGTCTGCGCAAGCGGGCCGCCGTCGGGACCCTTTCTGTTTGCGTGGCAGGCGCAGCACTTTCTGCATGTCAATGCTGTTTCTTTGCGTGGCAGGCGCAGTACTTTCTGCACGCGGATGCTGTTTTGCATGGCAGGCGCAGTACCTCAAACTACCTTGCGCAAGCGGGTGCGACTTGGAAAAGCTTCCGCGGACAGGGCGGGGATGGAACCCGTGCCCCGGCGATCCCAAAAGCAAGTGCGCAAGGCATGAGGCAACTTCCACAACCCAGCCCCAGCTCCAAAGAGTCTCAAAAACCGTTCAGTTCTTGCATGTCGACCACGCGATCCCCTCAGGGTCGTGCGCGAAACGCAGCAACCGCAAAAAACTCCAGTTTTTGCACCTCGACGACGCCAATACCCGCAAAGGGTTGATCCGCGCATGCTCAAATCCAAAAAAAATGAAAGCCCTCAGTTTTTGCATTTCGAGCACGCCGATCCGCAGAGGGTCGCAATCTCGATCGATGACAACAACCCCACCCCCCGCCAAAGTAGAAGATTCTTCTTGCCGAGCTCTTTCTAACTTTCTCTCTTTCACGCGCGTTAAGAATCTGTTCTATGAACATTTGACCTTAACGTACAAAGCTGCGGACGCCGAGCCTCTTCACTTGGCCCTGTACACTTGGCTCTACGCACCTGGCTTCATGCGCCTGGCCTCATGCGCCTGGCTTCCTGCACTTGGCTCCATGCACTTGGCTCTATGCACTTGGCTATACACTGGGCTGTGTGCACTTAGCTCTGTATATTTGGCTGTGTGCAAGCGGCTCTGTGCAAGTTGGTCCAAGGGCTCCGCACGGAAGAGCCCTTCGCGATGAATTCGAGAATCGTGTTTTTCGCGGTCAATCTAAAGCAACGCGCTCTTGACCACCCACCTGGCGCCTGGCGTTCCACATTTAAGGTTGTTGGGTCTCCCATGTGAATCAGGAGGGGAAACTGGACCTTGAGCCCCACCCACCTCTTCATCTGCGTTGAGCTTGCTGTAACTTCGCTGCTGCGCTAAAACCCTGGCTTTTCATTACTCGTTCAATGTCTGGGATTGGTGCTTAGCACATGCGGGCTCATAACAGAACTGAATTGCAGCTTGTTGTTTTGCAACGGGTTGGAGGCTCACATATTGGCGGGATCTTCGCTAGGTGATGCTTATCGACTTTGGCCTCTCAACCGTCGTGCCGGAAGGGCACAAACTGAAAGGCGGCCTTGTCGGCTCCGCTGCCTACTTGTCGCCCGAGATTGTGGGCTTGCAGGATCACACAGCATTACCCTCAGATGTGTGGGCACTGGGCATCGTGCTCTACGTGTTGCTGTGTGGCTCTTTCCCTTTTGGCTTCGACACGACCTGCCGGACTGATTGGAAGCTTCAACTGCCCGACGCAATGGCCGGGGGCACCAGAAGGGTCCTCCACAGATCGCTACATGAGGAGGAGGCAGGCAGGGCCACAGCAGCCGCACTACTCGTGGACCAGTGGCTCAAACCACTCACGGAAAGCCTGCCTTGCTGAAATGGCAGCGCCGGCGATGACTGTTGTGAATGCTGCCATGACATCATGTATGTCGCTGCTGGGGATGCTAAAGCCTTTCAAGGAAGGCGTCCTGTGGCGTGTCAATAGGCGCCTGCGCTGGCTGCAAGTGTCAGGGTGCCTTGGTCATGTTGTAACGATGAACAGCATGCGACTTCACGCGAACCCAATCTTTTACAATACTGGCATTGCGCAGAGCTTCCCTTCCTTCTGAGCAGTGGCGATTGGGCATGGTTTTTTCCGGCAGATTAAAACGCTGAAGTTACAGCTGACAATGGAATATGGAAGCAAGCAATTCAGCCGTCGCCTCTCAGTGGCAAGCAGCAGTATGGCTGTACATCACGCTCCGAGCGACGTGATGGCTACAGCGCCGTGGGTCTAGATTGCAGAGATTTGGCTCGGTCCTGTGAGCCTATATTGCTAGGCTGAGGCACTGGCGACTGGGTGACTGGGGTGTGTTTCACCAATCATGAAAGCCAGTCTGACCGGTTCAATCAGGGCCGCTCCACTACAGGCACACCCCCGCCAAAAGCTATGCAACACTATGAAGGGCCCGTCAGAGGGGGGAGTGCTTTCTGCTGTTTCTGCATATGCCAGCTGAAAGCCATAATCATCTTGAGTTGGCTTTTCCACAGTCGGCAGTTGCAAGCCAGAATCAAAAGCTTCTTTGCGCCAGTCGTGCTTGTTTGCGGCAGATTGAAATTCGCGAGTCCCTTTGGTTGCTACAATGGCCGCAGCGCCGATTCCATCTTGCACAGTGGTTGATTTCGCTGGCTCACAGCGTCTTTGTTTGACTCAAAGGCATCTAACACCAATGGCAGGAGTTATTTTCCTGGCAATGGCCGCGAGCTGTGCATCGGCTGCGCGCGAGGACATTTGTTTATCGTTTTGCACACAGAGAAGCTGCCTGTTCTGACTGAACGTTGAACAGCGTGGGAGGAGCCTTTTCGCTTCCTTCCGAGTGTGGGAACTTGGTGACCTGCTGCTAAAGCGCCATGGCTGTGGCGTCTCAAGTCTTGCCGCGACAGGTACGCGCCGCTTGTGCCCTGCACGCCCGTGACGTCTGCCCCGGACACGGGCTCGGGGCAGGGCCTCCCAAGAAGCACACACAACATCTCCGGAATCAGAATCGTGCTTGGATTCTTTAATCAACAGCCAGGCAGAGCATGTTGTGACCATGCCTGGGAGACAAATTAACAGCCGAGCAGATCAGGTGGCCAGGCGTTAGTAAGGAAACCAGCGGGGAGACAACCTAATAGCCGAGCAGGGCAATTCGTGATCAGATCCCACACCATTTCGTGACCTCGTCTGATTCTATGTGTGAGTTCAGAACCCCAGGAGGAAATTGTTTGGAAAACAAACCAGCAAACAAACAAACGTCTCTGACAAACAAAGGAACAGGCTTCTGTTCTCCATTGGCCTTTGCTTTTGCGGGTTTGTGGCTTTGAGCTTCTCGGCTTGTTTGTTCCATGCCTTGTCGTCTTTGGCTTCTTGGCCTCGTTGCTTCACGGTTTTTTGGCTTCAGGGCATCGGTGGCGGCCGCGCAGGATGATGCACCTGAAGCTTCGGCCGGGCCTCACGAGGCCATTCTGAACATTCGTGTTGTTGGCCGTGGGCCTTTCGTGGCATCGCTGGGTCGTGGCCCGACTCTTTTCTGGGCACTTGTGCTTGGACACTTTTTGGGCTTTGTTTGCCGTTGTGGCCAGCTACATCCAGTTGAGTTGCGGGTACTGAGGACTAGCTTCTTGTTTTTGTGATTCATTCACGAGTGTCATGCATCATACTGCAAATGCCGAATCGCATCTGGCTCAAGTCGTAACTGCCTCCCTCCCTGGTAGGACAGCATCACCTGACTCACGGCGGAAAAGCCATTCCTTGCTGCCATCTGGGCAAGGGTTACTACTGGGTTTACTTTTTGCACACCAACCCCATTTCATCTACTACTCCAACCTCACGATCCTTAACCTGGCCAACATCTCAGTCCACTGAGTTGTGTTTACTGGGTGCCTCCACTTGGCTTCGTGAATATCAATCCAGTGGGCTGATTCCCGGGGTATAACATTTCCACCCCAAACCGCAGGTTATCAGCCGTGGCAAATCGCTGGGCTGTTGGCCGGTCACAGATCGTGATCCCACCTGCTTGTCCTTCATCGTCCCCAACGACTTCACCATGGCGACTTCGAGGACTACTTCGTCACAGGCCGAGCTGGGCAACGGTGACCGACGCAAATCGCGTCCGGAGCCGTTTGTCCCAGCCATGCCCTTCATGGACGACCCCATTGTCATCGACGATAGCTGGATCCTGGACCAGGCTCGCGTCGAAGAGGATGACAACACGTCCGTCTTCCCCAACTTCCTGGGCATGGATCCCGGCCAACTTGACAAGGGACATGCCTTAATGGGAAACAGCCAGGACGAGGACCACGTCGAGATCTCGGAGACCATCCCGTTCAGGCTCTCAACCAATCTGCGGGACCCGCCCAACGAAGCCTTGTCGATCGAAGACGCCTACTCCATCACGTGGGACAGCCACCCTGGATTCGGGGCTGGCCCGCTAGGCGAAACTTTGCAGGGCGCCGGCAAACCTCGACGACTTAAGCCAGATCCTCGGTGATTTGCAGGTTCCCGTCATCATCCCCGACCTCGATCTGACGCTGAAGAAGCTCGGTCGGGAGGTTTTTCAGGTGATTTGCTGAGCTTGAGGATAACCCGAACATCCGTGATCCGTTGTCAGGTACTTTCGTTGGTCCTGTTTCAGCATCACACACAAACACACAAGCGTCAGGATGCCGAACGAGGATCAAATGACCCGGAGGCTTCTGACTAGGAATCGATCGCAAATCGCTGGTCGAGACCTAATCCGAGCTGCCTACAGTCTGAACCTGCCCAACGAGGTTCATCCTGAGAGGACTCAAATCGACTCCTCCGGATCACAGGACCAGACTGATGGCGAGTTTTCACCACCATGGCAGACGATCCCGTCGAGCATTTTGACTCCCCTGTCATGGAGCCAAGAAAGGATGGGACACGAAGGCCAAATCGGCCCGCCCCCAGCCTCACGGACATTCCTTTCAACCAGCCAGTGACCGACGTCTTCGACACCGAGACTGTGCCTGGCGATGCGTTTGACCTCATGTTTGAGAGGACTCAGCCAACGCCCCGGACCACGTCACTGCCACCAAGCAGGGTTAAGTCTATTACGTCTCCCAAACCTAATATTCTGTTGACTGCTTGGCAGGTCTGCCGCCTGTGGTCGGGGGCTGGAAGTCTTCAGGCGCTTGGAGCGGTCATGGAGAATCGAGGAGGACGGCAGTGTCAGCTTTGCGCGACCTCCTGCCTGGTGGCCGGCTTTGTTCCTATAGAGGAAAAAGCGAGGCACTTTGGGGGTTCTCCAAAGGAGGGATGGTGCCGGCGACGGGCCTTGTGGCTTGCTTCCGGCAACAGTCGAGGTTCTAAAGGGGATCATCGTGATGATGAGCGCGAAAGGACGAGGCAACAGAGGTCGGCGAGATGAACGGGAATTCATCATCATCCAGCAGACAGACCGCAACGAAAGCGCAACGTAGGTCTCTTCGGTGGTTTGGCCGGCTGAGATCTTGCACATGGAGCGCAGGCGGTGGCGGGAAGGGTCGTTTCCCAAAGCATTCGGGGCGGTGTGGGAATCTCTATCGGCGGGACGTCGAAGGTGTCCTTTGCAACATGTCAAACAAAGGCCCCAGCTACGAAAGGGCGCGTCCCGGAGGGGGCAGTCGGCGGCGGGTTTCGGGGATTGGGCCGCTGGCTTGTGGATTCTGAAAACTGCTATCCAAGGGCTTTGCCCACACCAGCTGCGCTGGGTGTTGTTCTTTGCGCCTCAATGCCAGCCAAGATGCTCACCCAAGCCCTTGACTATGGAAGCTAAAAACGGCTTCTTGGAGCTAGATGCTCTAGAGGATAGGGTAGGGGTCCTTGGATCCCTTGCCGTGTGTGCATGCGTTGGACGGCGCTAAGTGCGCCCACCCATGCCGAAAAAGGCGGAAAACCACGTGCCTTTGCGCCGTATGAACAAATTTCCGTACGAAAGGCCCGAGATGCCCACCCAAGCCTTTGATAAGGCTAGATTGAAGCTGAAAACGGCTCTTGGGACTAGAAAGGCGTAGGTCTCTGGGTAGGTATTTGCAAGGCTTTTCCGCCAAATCGGCTCCGAGACATCCCAAGATCCAGCCAAGCCGCGCCGGCGATGCCGCCGGATCGTCAATGCCCTGCAGCCCCATTCCCCGCCGCGGGCTGCCCCCAGTGTTGCGATTTCGGAAGATTCTGGAAGGTTGGGTTAATGCTGATGACGCTGGGCCTTGTCCAGCGCCTTACTGGCCGCAGGTGCCGGCGATGATGCTGCGCATGACCAGTGCCCTCTCTGGCCGCAGATGCTGGCGACGCTGGCGGCGCGCCAAACTTAACGGTATTTACAATGTGGGATGTCGGGGGCATGCTGGGGCGAAATTCCCGGGCCAGCTTTTGTGCAGACGATGCTGGGGCCGTAAAGATGCAACGCAACTTGTCAGCCGTATACCCTACGGGTACGGCGCCGCTATTTGATAACTTTTGCGGGGGAAGTTTGCTGTCGTGGTCGGTTATGTCCAGCTGAGTTGCGGGCGTGTTGTACTAAACATTATAACGGCCTTGGCTTAGTCAGGCAGTCCCATTTGCAATCGTTTTTCCCGACGGAGGTCACACTTGGGCTGGAGCAGGAGTTTACAACGCTTGTAGCCGAGGACAGCAGGGGTTGGTCTCGTGAAAGGGATGTTGATTGTTTTCTTTTTCGGGTTTGTTGGAATGCTTTGGCGAGCGCCCACAAGCGTGCCAGCGCCGGTAGGATTTGCCAAGAATATTGCCCCAATCCCGTGGATGCCAATGTTTTGGCGGGTCCCGTGTTCAGGGCCGTGTGCCAATGTGATTTGACTGCCGGGGTGGCGGTTTGGCGGTGTTTGCCCTGTTAGTCAGAAGCAGTTCCGCGCTTTGACTGTAAGCTGGCAAAAGCCCAAAATCACACAGGCGCTTCAGTCAAGTAGGAATTTTGATCATGTGCCATTGCCTTCGGCAAGGAAACAGCCGACACTGCAGCGCCAGTTGGCACGCAGACGCCAGCCGCCGGGCAGGCAGGAAATTGCAGGCCAGCAATTCCTCAGTGATTTCAATCACACCCTTCTCAGAAACCATTCGCTTGCCCGAGCAGCAGCCCTCATTGAAAGTGTTTTGTTCACTACTCTGGTTCGCTCTCAATTCACACCATGTTGCCCTAGTCCTTCTCTTTCCCTCTCTTTCTCTCTCTCTTTTTCTCTCTCTCTCTCTCTCTCTCTCTCGTCAAACTACAGTGAGTGCATGTTACAGTTGCGTGTGCACTACACTGATAGTTGTATACTTGCCATATACCGCAGGCCTTGAGCCCGAACCATACTACAGCCTGGAGAAAAGAATGGCAGCGGCAGACCACATTTGTTTGTGATAGAAACAGCACTACAATACAATTCGCACTTGTATTTTAACGTGGTAGCGGAGCTGAGATCCTACCCAAAGGGGAGCTCCAGTAGTAACGACTACAGTAGCGCCCAGTATGCCCAACTACTACGACATGTCAGCAGGAGACCAACAGACAACATCAGCAGGCATACCGCCAGGACCTACAGCAAGACAGCCTCGACAACAAGGAGGAACACCAGCAGCACCACAAGCGCAAACTACGGGAACGATAGTTGCAACAACAACAGAAGCACAGGCAGCAAGCGACGTACAAAGACTGCACAAGTACAAACTACCACCACCATACTTCAATGGTGACTACTCCAACTACGACGCATGGAGATTCAAGCTACAAGCCTACCTAGGACTCATCGACAACGAGTTCGACCAGATACTACGAGCAGCAGATGTGGCTACAAGCACAGTGGTAGACCAACACCTGATCAATGAGGTACAACCCGACACTGCAAGAGGCAACAAGTTGTCAATCTTGCACGTGATCTACACTACATCCTCATCAGCATCTGTCAAGGCCCCGCAGCTACAGTGGTTAGACAAAGCCGCTACACAGCCAATGGTTGCGAAATATTACGACTTTTGAACAACCGGTTCAGCCTACCAGTTGGCGCAAGAAGCGTTGGCTACTTGACCAAACTACTGAAACCTTCATTCAGCAACAGTTTGAAGAGCAGTTTCTACAGTGGGAGTACGAACTCAACAGGTACGAGCGCGACAACGGAGCAGCGCTACCAGATGGAGTAAAGATTGCAGTACTATTCAATGCGGTGATCGAGTACTACAAGACTATCTCAGCATTTTCCAAAATGAATGCAACTACATCTTCATCAGCCGTTGGCAGCAACTACGGTGGACCAGCAGCAATGGATGTTGACAACTTGTGGAGGAAAGGAAGCTACAAAGTTAGCTAAATTCGAGAGTCATGAAAGAGCCTTCCATGATAGGGGGCTACCGTATGTGTACGGTGGGGTGCGCGTACAGTGCGCGATGCGTGCGTGCAGTTGGCGCGCGACGCGCGTACGGTACGCGTACGGTGCGCGTACGGTGCGCGTACGGTGCGCATACGGTGTGCGCAGTGTGTGCGCGGCGCGCGTGCGACGCGCGTGCGGTGTGCGCGCGGTGCGCGCACGGCGCGCGATGCCGCATCCGGGCGGCGCACGTGCGATGCGCGCGCGATGCTTGCGCGGTGCATGCAAGCGCAGCGCGCGTGTGGCGGGCGCGCAGTGTGGTCCACTTAGGTCTAGCACACCCAGACTTTGCGGCGAAAGTGTGTGTGTGCCGAGATGTTTTGTTTTTCCAAACCTGATTTGTTTGTCCAAATATCGGTTGTGCGTTTTCACGCGCAGCTGCGCACGCAACCACTTGCGTATGAATTAAATATCGCACGTGTTACATGAGTGTATGAACTATAATTTGATAAAATGATCGCGATTGATTGACATATATCATGTGGCACATGTTTCTGCTCACATGCCGGTCAGCTGGCATCAGGCCCAGCAAAAACAAGCAGAGCTTGCGCACCGCAAAACCAGGCCACACAAATCTCATCTCTTTTTCAGCCCAGCCGCAACTCAGACTCAACCTTGGCTTTGTGGAGTGGTCTGCCAAAAGACATGCAGTTTGTCACAGGGCCGGCCGCGCATACTGTACTACTTACTACTTATCTTGCCTGAGCTGAGTGTTGACGAGAGTTTCTCAAGCGCCAAGCACGCAAACAGCCAGGAGCTGATCTCGAGTGTCATGTTTCTGTAGCCTTGGCTGCTGTGGGAAAATGGGCATAAACTCATAACACAACCACATGACAGAACAAATCACAACGCTAACAAAGATAACGAACGACCCTAGTACAGGATTGGGATCATCGAGTGAAAAAGCAAGAAAAGTCCATTGTTTCCTGAGGGACTATGACCCTTTGGACCATTTTTGAGCGACGAACGACGGAACCGTCAAAACAATGAACACTCTTTCACCAAAGCGTCCAGATCTTCTTCTTCCTCCTCCTCCTGGGCCATTGCGTAGGATAGTTCAATCACGCTAGCAATGAAGATGCTCAAGCACATGCTGGTCTCAAATCTCGCAGGGGAGACAAATTGAAGGCAAGGTTGCGTTTGACAGTTTTTTGGGAGCTGTTGAATGAAGGTGAGGGGAAGCTGCAATTAACGAGCTAAGTAGGAATTGTAGCCAATGTGTCTCAAAGTTTTGAAGTCTCTGTAGATTCAACGTCAGCGGTTGCTGTGCAGTTACAGTGTCCGCAGACCCCTCCTTCAAAAAGAAAGGGCGGTCGCTTCATTAATTCTCTCCATTCTCTGTCCAGCTCAGACTCAAAATTCAGCTTTATGTGTTTGCTGCCAGCGATGAGTCCGGCATCCATGTAGGACCCGCGTCATTACTGTACTTCACTCTCCATCCAGAATAGCTTTTAGCTGCGCCGCTGGCTCTCTTGGCTCTTAATGGTAAGGGATTTCTTGATGGCTGAGCAGACCTTCCGAGCGCATTGCTCGGAAACGGGCTTCTTTTTGCTTGGCCCCCAAGGCACGTAGGGCTAAACAGAACGTCGAGAATTAAGTAGGTCAAATTTGGCAACGTTGGCAAGACACTGAACGAAAGCAGGCTATTGCCAAACAAGAAGTTTGAGGCTTGTTATAGCATGATGCCCAAGAAAAGGTCCTATGATCTTGAGCGCATGCCCAATCTCACATCAGGTCTTCCCCAGCATCACTTGTGTTTTGGTCCAGGGAATGCTTGCGCTGGTGGTGTTGAGGATGCTGCTGCTGCGTTCCTGTTATGTCCACACACATACATATATGCATATAGATCGGAATCATAAGTGACGCAGCGCAAACTGTCCTTTGGGGTTCGATTCCTTCTAGGCCACCGTAGACTAGAGTAGGTCCCTCAGCATCACCAATGCTTTAGCAAAATAAACGATTTGTTGTGTTTACTTACAGAGGTCATCACCCTGAGCATCACCAGTGTTTTTTAGTCAAGAAAACGATTTCAACACATTGCGCGGGATACTCAACTGGAATACTCGACAGACACAGCCGCCCAAACTTCGCTAGTCTCAATTTGTTTCTTTAGTTTTGTTTCTACAATTCAAATGTCATGTTTGGATTTGCTGGTGACGCTGGCGACGCAAAGGGGCAACATTTTGAGAGCGTTTTGTCCCAGACGCTAATGGTGTTTTTTTGCACGTGTACTAGCGCCTGACATTCCCAGCGCCTGTCCGCTTATTGAGAGTTGATGTTGCAGTGATCCGCAGACTAGAGTGCATCAACAGATCTTTAAGAAAGATAACGGTTTATTGTTTGCTTGAAGTGGTCATCACCACCAATATCACCGGCGTTTAGCTAAGAAACAACCCGATAAGCCCCTTGCAAGGGATTCAGCTTAGACGTTTCACAAGCTTCAGGCTTAAGTACCCATGCATTTACACATACACATGCCTTTGGCGTGGGGTTGGCAGCCCTTAAATCATCAATCTCACGTATGTTTCGGACCAGTGTGAATCGGACCAGTATGAAGTTCGGGCTCCAGATTCTAGAGTAGAGTGATTCTTTTTAGGTTCTGCAATCTGAAAAGTCTACTGAAAAGAAAGATTCAAGCAACAATCGCCACGGTTGTCAAGTGTCAAAGCCTACATACTATATTTTGATGTCCGGGGACCAGTTTCCAGCCAGGTTTGTCATCTGATTTCTGAGAAGCGTCCAAAACCTTTTTTTGAAACCCCAACGCCTGCATTTGGAGCAGCTCGCGCCCTTAAGTGTATGCTTGTGGAAAACCGGCGCGTCCTCAAATTGGAGTCAATGAGTGTGGGTGTTTCTTGTTACTGAGAAAGCAAAGCAAACCCAATGACCTGAAGCTGGGTTCAAATGCATCAGCAGCTAAACGCGCTGGCTGCGCAACAGACATGAGTCTCACGCGCGCCACGCACGCGCACTGCGCGCTCCGCACACGTACAGCGCGAGCGTGCGCTGTCCACCGTACACGCGCGCGCCGCACGTACGTACACACCGTACGCGCGCGCGCGCACGCGCGCCGTTCCGTACGACCGCCGTATGCGCGGACCGTACGTGCGAAAAGAACACCGCAGATTTGAAAAAAAACACGCAACAGATAATGAAAAAAACACATCAGGTTTTGAGAAAAACGCAGCAGAATTTGGCACACGCGTTTTGCGTACAGTCCGCGGGAACGGTTCGCGCGTGCAGTACGTACAGCGCGCGCGCGCGCACGGTGCGCGCGCGTGCGGTTCGCGCGCGCGCGCGCGCGTCGCACGTACGTACGCGCGCACCGTGCCGTACGGCCACCGTACGCGCGGGCCGTACGTACAAAAAACACAGCAGATTTTGAGAAAAATCACAACAGATTTTGAAAAAAACACAGCAGATTTTGAATAAAACACAGCAGATTTTAGCGCACACTTTTTCTTTTTGCGTACAGTCCGGGCGTACGGTTCGCGTACGGTGCGTACAGTGCGCGCGCACGGTGCGTACGTACAGCCCGCGCGCGCGGTCCGCGCGTACGGTTCGCGTGTGCGCGCGCGCGTGCGTGCACACCCGCGTGCACACCGTACGCGCGCGCGCGCGCCCCGTACCGTACGGCCACGATATGTGTGGACCGCGCGTGTAAAAAATCACAGCAGATGTTGAAACACCTCAACAGATTTTCAAGAAAAGGCACAGTCCGCGCGTACGGTTCGCGTACAGCGCGCGCAGAGCGCGCGTACGGTGCGGCAGTGCGCGCGTGCAGTGCGCGCGTACGGCGCGCGCGTGCGCGCGTACGGCGCGCGCGTGCGCCCGCGCGTATAGTTCGCACGCGCGCGCGCAACGCGCACACACACGCGCACACCCGCACGCTGCGCGACGTGACACACTTGTTCGCTGAGGGGGGGGTAGTTTGCAGACGATGTGTGTCCATGGGCAGGTATACATTTTTGGTTTTGTACGGCGTTATGGCCAGACCAGCTGATGGCATTCCACTTTGCGTTTCTTTCTTCAACACACCGTGTCGCCAGAAATACAAGCTTGACACGCTGCTGCGTCGGCAGCCTCAAAGCGTGCGGTAGCTGTTGATGCGTGAGCGCCAGTCTGTCACCGACGCTGAGAACTAAACGAACCTCCAGCACCACTTGGCGGGTGGTTTATTTGGCCCGAATACTTGCACTCTGGTAACTTGTCGTACTACATTGTATCACCCGTCATGAATCAGGTACACGATTTTGCCAAATCAACATGCTGCCCACGCTTCACATATTGATTTGGCAAGTTTCAGACTGGCTCAGCCGCGGCAGCGCAATAGTCGCACGCATGTCGCCAATTTCTAGTCGCATCTGCGGAAAGATGGAAACAAAATCAGAACCCATCGTGTGAATGCAAGTCAAGCATCAAATAAATCAATCAAACGCTATGGTTTACATGTTTGGGGCCAGTTTGTGCGTGTTGCGTCCCATCAATGCTTCATCATCTCAACTATTCATCATTGGTGGCGCAGGATTCCGCCCAAGCTAAATGTTAGAAATACTATTGACTTGGTGAAGAAACTGCTGGCCCCGCAAAAAAACAGCGTCTGATGTGGCAGGCAGACGCTGGGCCACGGAGCTTGAGTCACATGCAATGTTTCACCACACCCGCTGTCTACCTTGCGCTCGGAAATGTGCATTGCTTGCGTAATGCAACAATGTGGTGTCAACTGCCAACCAGGTAACCGCCAGGCAAGCATTTTGAAACAACAAACCACACTGACACTTTTCATCTGCGCAATGATTTGTTTGTCCGGAGGACTGAACGCTGCACCCAGTGGTGGTTGGTTTAAGCTACATATGTTGCCGTGATTTACCCATCTTGGGCCTTGGGATTTTTGCCTCAGCTATCCAGTGTCGCTGTCAGTTCAACTTCAGCTAGTGATGGCTGGCGTGTCATCTGATGACTCGTACCTGCAGAGTCATGTGATTTGAACGATGCTGCCGTGCTGCCGTACAAGGACCAGTCAAAATTTCGAACAACACATCTCGCAAGCTACTACTTGTGTCGTCAACTGGCAAGTGGTTTCCACCCAATTATATACAGCTGTTTGTTGCGCACTGGCTCACACGGGGCAACATCTAGCGCATGAGCTACTGCAAGCGGAAAGGCGGTAAGCTTCAAAAACCAAACACTCATGGCCCATCTCAGGGTCGTCATTCGCAGATCCGATTCGCACGCAGTCGGGTAGTGGTCCTGGGTTGCCCAAACGCGTCCGCAATCTACAACTAGGGAAAAACCTTCGCCGCGCCCTACGGCCCTATATTGTTAGTCATCGTGATTCATGCGACTCATGATGTTGAGCAACCCAATGGGACTGGCCGCCCGGAACCACCATGCAGTGGCCCCTTCCAACGTAATGCTGGGCTACCTGCGACACCCACGCGGAAACAAGATTGCTGGCGCACCAAGCGCTCGAGTCTGTTTGATGTGAGGCGTGAGTCATGAGTCATGTCACGAGTGACACTGACACTGCTCATGGACCAATCGGTGCGACGCAGGTCAAGTAGCGTTACATTACATCATATGACATTGCTTGCGGCGATCTCGCAAAGTTTTATGTTTAAGGTTCACTCTTTCAACCGTCAAGAGTCAAAAGTGAAGTTTCCAGCTAAAGTTGAAATGAAGGTGGCACCAGTCAACTATTCCGTTCCCACATGTTCACAGGTGCTTCTCTCAGCCTCTCAGATCTCGCGCACGTACACCCGATGGACCATAGGAGTCACCGCGGTGCTTAGGGCAAGCCACCAAAGGAAAGGGCCCCCCGAACACCAGGGCTTGTTGCAGAAGGGCGTGTGGTAAAAGAGTGGCAGTGACATTGAGACTGACATCATCCTCACAAATCGGCGGGCCTGAACAATCGTGCCCACTTCATAGACGCACGCTGCTTAAGCTGCTTGACTGACTGGGGCCTGAACGCACAGTGCGCAAGCTCTATTTGACCATATTCGGCCAGCGCAGAGACCTGCGGGCGTGTGTCAAACTCATATCGATCCGATCCTGATCTGATGTCCAAAGACAAACTGGGCCAAAACTGCTATTGGCGCGCACGTCATGAGGGTGAGCTCATGATTGATCCATCGCGACGATTCCTGATCCATGGTTTTTCCTTCCTGGCTCTGCTACGGCTACAAATTGCCAAAATGCAAATATGGACATCGCATCAACTCTGATGAGATGATGACACTCATGGGTGGGGCAGCCCGAACTTGTGACTTGCTTGACTCATTGTTTAACGACTTGCGCTTGCAACTGGTAATGCTGGTTGCAACCTGCAACTTGAAACACATGCCACTCCATCTTTGGATGAGTTTTGCTAGGAGCGACCTTGAACTTGCAACATCTTAAGTGTGGAACCTGGGCTATTTCTCTTCGAGCACCAGTGGTCGACTTCTTCTGTCTTTGAGCTCGAGCGATGCCCTCATCTTGCGTCGGTCTTGTTACTGTTTGCGTATAGCGCCGGCTCCGACCAACTCTTCAAAACCAAGCAAACGCCCTGAACCAGCTTGAGACTTTTGGATTCGCGCGCGCCGCCGCTCACTGCTCGCGCGTCGCTGGCTCGTTGCGCGCTCGCCGCGCGCATTCCGCGCGTGCCGCCGCGCACCGCTCGCGCGCTGCTCGCTCATTGCGCGCTTGTTGCGCGCTCGCCGCGCGCGCGACGCGCGCACGCCGCGCGTACATTGCGCATAGCGCGCGCGCGTGACCGCGCGCCCTCGCCGCTACTGTTTTTTAAGGCCTCTCATAGCATGATTCTCGGGCTTAGATAACTACAAAGGAAAACACAAAGGAAGCTACAAAGGACACAGAGGAAAAGGAAAAGGCAACTACAAAGGAAAAGTCAAAGGAGCACCACAATGGCCCTTTAGAGAAAGATGGGGCAACAAAGGAAAAGGAAACTACAGCCACGACTACAACAAAGGCAAAGGAAACAAAGGTTCATACTACCAAGGAGGCAAAAGCAAAAGCAAAGGAAAAGGAAAAGGAAACTACAACAACAGCCAAGGAAAAGGAACATGCTACAAATGCGGCAGATTCGGACACTACGCTTCAGAATGCAGAATGGCAATTTGGCAACTACATGAAGGAGAGGCCTCAAGAAGATTACGACTGCAAGACTGAAGAGATCTACACACAAGAATGGGAAGACTACGCAACTGCCGAAGATACAGGAGATAGGCAAGAAAAAAGAGAGGGACTACGATCAAGCAGAACAAGATTGGTGGAACTACGACGACCAATCAGGAGACTACGACACAACCCGCGACATCAGTGGAATCAACGAGAGACTGGTCATTGGACACTACGAAGACAAGAGCCAGGACTACTACTACAGAAATATGAGCAACAGCGCACATGGAAGCAAGTGCTACAACAGGTGCTACAAGTACCCGATGCAAAGCAACAACCAACAACATCAGGACCAACTTCACCATTTACTACTAGACTCTGGAGCATCCACGCATGTTTGTCCCAGAGACTACGCACCAGATATACCACTTCGACCCTGCACTACCACTCCACAACCCTACACAGTCACAAACAGGTAGATCCCTGTCTACGGAATCAAGTACGTGCCCTACCAGAAGGACAACTTCAAGATCATGATTCCCTACTACGTTAGTGATGTGATGTACCCGATCCTTAGTGCACCAAGACTACTGGACCGAGGTTACAGCCTGAAACTGGACACACAACACTGTTCACTTTCACATGGTGACGACGCAGCGCCACTACTTTGACAGAGAGGACTCTTCTACTTGGCCATCAATCGGATCTACATTCCCAAAGATCACGAACTACCACCAATGATGGACCACGACGGAGTCATGAGAGCTGTGATACAACCAATCACTACGAACAAGCGCTGGCCACAACACAACACCATAGCACCACTGACTCACACTGACCAAGGACTGCAAAGGATCCTTGGAGGAAACACAGACTACTGGCAACTCGATGGTGACCACGCCATCCGAGCACACAATCGCCCACGAAAAGCGCTCTACACACCAGAAGACTCCGGATGCCCAATACCTACAGAACAACTAGACGACTGGAGACAAACTACAGTTGTCAGAACTGGCAAAGAGCCGGAGATACTACAAGACTTCATGAAGCAGATCTCCAAAACCGAGCTTCACAAACGACTACCCGGTGACGACTGGGTTGGTGAAACTAGGTTCAGGAGAAAGATGAATCCTACACAAAGGACCAAAGGCAAAACTACAATCGAACGACAAAGCTCAAGCTCACAACCTGAACAACAACCAACAACTACAGCCAGGACTTCACTTAAAATGCGCACTCCACAAAAGGCCTGGAGACCTAAAGCACAACAAGCGCCACCAGCCAGCATTGACACACCAGCCCCTACATCCAAGATAACTAGACCACCAACACAACAGGAAGACAAGCAAGACTACTGGGAACGACAAGGAGAGTACTGGATCAGACATCACCTGCTACCACGCGCTACAATGTTCATTCCAACAGATGGACCAGGACACCCACCAATTGGCTCACTCGAACCTTACAGAACTACAATCGCCGCCAACAACTTTAACGAAGTCAAACAACACAAGGACGAACGGGCCGCAGCAGGTAACACTTACCTACCTTACACATGGACCGGCGCAACAAGTGTGAAGGCAGGATACCACTACATGGATGACAACATCTTTGCAGATGATGAACCACACGTAGAAGCACAACGAGCTAAAGGACTACGACAACCTCGCAAACCTACACCACAAGAAGTTCATGAACATGAACTCACCCATCTTCCCTACAGAGATTGGTGCCCAATCTGTGCACAAGGAAAAGGACGACAAGACAACTACAAAACACAACGATCACGACTACCTGTCATTCAGGTCGACTTCGCCTACATCAAGGCCAACCAGGAGCAGCGACCTACAGCAGTACTGACAGCAGTCGACGTGACTACACAACTGTGCATGGCATGCCTCGTTCCAGACAAGCCCTCGATGATGGACTACATGATCAACAACCTACAAGCATTCATTCTGGAATGCGGTCGCATAAGTGGAATCCTACAAAGCGACAACGAGGACACACTCAATGCACTACTGAAAGCCACAGCAGCAAAACTAGGATCCATGACAGTACGACATTCACCAGCCTACAGCAGTAACAGCCAAGGAAGTGTAGAACGACTACACCGAACACTACTTGGCCAAATACGCACCTTCAAGGCACAAGTCGAACGCAACTACGACGGGATCACAGTCAACGTGAAACATCCCTTACTACCATGGATCATACGACATGCTGCATGGACTATCAACCGCTACGTTGTACACAACGACGCTGGGGACGCAGCTACGAACGAGCAAGCGTAGAATTCGGAGAAACACTACTGCACATGCCACCACAGCACAAGAGCCTACCTAAAGCCGAACTACGCATGCAGAAATGCATTTGGCTAGGTAAAGTTTCAGAAACAGGTGAGAACTACGTGGCTACAGAACAAGGAGTGACGAAAGTACGCACGGTGAGGAGACTACAACCGGACCTCAAATACGACCTCGCACTACTGAACAAGATCAATGGGACTCCATGGTCACCAAAGCGTAACACCTACGACCCGAAGTCCACTACAACCAACGTCTCAACCTTCACGACTATCTCAACGGGATGCAGGACAACAGACCAACGCTGAAGACGACGTACCACAACCACCGCCGAGCAAACGAGCGCGAACTACTGCAGGACCAGCGCTACCTTCAACGAGACCTACGACAGGATCTTCAAGTTCGCAGCACGACGACACCCGCCACTACCAGCACCACCAACAACAACAACACAACCGCTACGACGACTGAACCAAGATGAAGTAATACAACCAGCAAAGGCGCAAAAGACGAAAGAAGGAACTACTGTCAGGACAACCGAACAAGACACCACAGAACCACAACCACAACGACAAAGGATCAACATGATCGCAGCAATCGAACTACGCAATGGAACAACAATCCAATCACACACTAACGACGAACCCAACGAACAACAACAGCCAATCATTTTCGACAACAAAGGATTCGATGAATCCAAACTACTGGAAGGAATGAAAACAGAGGCAGCACAAATGAAACTACACGAAGTCTACGAAGAAGTAGACGTTTCCACACTCGACCCCACTACCATCAGGGAAGCAATCCCTACACGATGGGCGCACCGTGAGAAAGGACTAAAAGTTCGCTCACGCATCGTCGCAAAAGGCTACAGCGAGAAAGTCGACAATGAGGGCTCTGTGTACGCATCTACACCAATGTTCACCATACTACGAGTACTCCTACTACTACTACTACTACTAGCACGACCAGGATGGATAGCACGACTAGGAGATGTATCCACAGCATTTCTACACGCACCGCTTTGAAAGCACAACGAAAGACCAACCTACATTTGGCCACCAAAGGAACTCTGCCCACGACAAGACAAGCTATGGCGACTACTCAAAGCCATGTATGGACTACGCAGTTCGCCAAAGGCATGGCAAGACTACTTAGCACAAATTCTACAAGAACTACAGTTCAAACGACTCAAGTCCGAACCCTCGCCTACAAGAGACTGCTACCTCATGGTCTACGTTGACGATCTACTTGTTCTTGGCAACCCAACTACAGTCTACAAGACCTTTGAGGCAATCCAACAACGAGTGCTACTCAAACACATTGGCTACATCGAACCGCAACAACCGCAACAATATCTTGGGAGAATCGAGCACAACGGTGATCACATCACCATTGGATTGAACGACTCCTACATCAACAACATCATTGAGGAAGCAAGCCTCAAGAACTGCAACCCCGTGGCTACACCTGGAATAGCGCACTACAAGCCCACGGTGGAAGATGAAGCACTACTCGACACAGAACAACACAAGAGGTACAGACGTGTTGTAGGAAAACTACAATGGCTAGCCTACACACGACCAGACATCGCCTACTCCACCAAAGAACTTGCAAGAGACCTCGCAGCACCTACAGAACTTTCAAACAAAAGAGCCAAGCACCTACTACGATACCTTCAAGGAACCAAGCACTACAAGTTCATCACACAACCAACCACGACACTCAACTCTGACACCAACAACTGTCTCGACCTCGAGATCCACGTTGATGCCGACTGGGCAGGATGCCCAACTACACGCAAATCAACATACTCAACTCAACAATAGCATTTGGAAGCCGAACACAAGCTACAGTTGCTTTGAGCCCAGCAGAATCAGGGCTCTACGCAATTTGCACAGGAGTAAATGAAGGACTACACCTGAAATCCTTCCTCCTGGAAACAATCATACGCACTACAGTCAACATTCGCATTCACACCGACTCAACAGCAGGCAAGAGCATAGCTACACGACAAGGCTCAAGCAAACGAGCAAAACACATCGACCTCAAATTCCTCTACACACAAGACCTCATCAAGAACAACACCATCAAAATAGCAAAGATCAACACACTTCACACCAGTGCAGACATCTTAACAAAGTACACCACGAAGGACACACTAACACGACTTGTTCAGTCACTGAGCATTAGTGTGTAACTACCGACAGCAACAACAACGACAGTTTCACAACACGCCATTCCTCTTTTGGCGGCTTTTACAACGCGCGTTGACTACATGTTTTGTATCACCTTTTGACTACCGGTACCCCAACTTAATTATTTGTAAGTGTAACTACATGTGTAGCACTTGCACGTTGGCGGCATTCAGGCGGCTCGGACAACACTACATTTGTTGATTGTCTGCTCGCGCCTACAGCCATTTTTTTGCTCACTACACTGCCCCATGTTTCACTACATTTGTACATTAGTGTTCACTACAGCCATGGGCCCTGGACCTTCGAGCATGGACACTACTATGGGTGTGACTACACCTGACCGAGCTTCGAATCCACTCGCTGTGGAGACTACAGACTCAAGCGACCAAGGGTCACTACCACCACCAAGCTACAACGAGAGCAACTACAACTTCGACCATCCAACACCCAGTGCTACACCTTACTACCAACCAACAGCAATCCTTGAACAACTACACATCACCGAGTACCAGATCACGGCTACACCGCCACTCGACAACCACTCTCACTACGTTCAACTCTTCATTGCATTCACTCTTGAAGAGTATCAGCTACTTTCTTTACAACGCTCGACCACCACGATGCGTCCCAGGCGATCTGAGGTTTCCGCACTACGACTCAGCGCTACTGAGCATCACACTCGCAGAAGCCTGCTCTTTCCACACCACAAGTCACCCTGACAACTACATCGTTGTCAAGCTCTACATTGAGCAGGAACTACTACTGAGGCACTTCACCTCAGGAGAAGTTTGCCACTTCACCCGCGACTACATTTCCTACATGCTTTCCATTTAGATACCGAGACCTTCCAACCTCGCACCTTCCACAACACATCTACAAGGTGGACTATGACATGAACAGGTTCACAGAGGTCTACAGCTTGAAGAACAATTACATCTGGAACTACCACATGCCCTTGCTTCTACCTGACCTACTCCACTACCTCAACAACAAAGACCAACTCCAGGACTACCAGTACAAATCAATCACTACCATCATTCACAAGAGCATCCGCTACTATGGACTCACACCACTCACCATGACCAACCTCACTCCAGCTCAACGACTTCAAATCAACAACTACCTCATCGACTACAAACTTTCACTGGCTACACCAGAGATTGACTATGATCGACTACGCGGTTCGCCAGACTACAACACCTATTTCACCATTTACTACTTCAGCTCAATCGGCAGCCGGCTGAAGGCAGTACATGACTACAGGCTCCAAAACTGGCAGCGCTATGCCTAAGCACTACATCCGGGACTACAACATTTGAGTCACTACGACTCCTGAGGGTCAACTAGGACCCAGCCACTACAATCTTTTGACCTTTTGAGGGTTAGATAAGCTACAGCCAGCAGCGCTGTGGTAGGCCTACCTTCGGTCAACTTTTGCAAGACTACATTTCAGTTTCTTTGAGAATCCCCCTTTTCTCAATTACGGTTGCGCAACACCTTCTGGTTGTACAACCGAGGGGGCGTGTCAAACTACAGTGAGTGCATGTTACAGTTGCATGTGCGCTACACTGATAGTTGTATACTTGCCATATGCGGCAGACCACATTTGTTTGTGCTAGAAACAACACTACAATTCGCACTTTTATTTTAACGTCTCTCGGACCCTGGCCTTGCCTTTTGACGCGGCGCCGGCAAGGAAAAGAACATTATCAAGTTGCAATTGATGCTGTTGGAACAAAAGGGTTGGAAATCACTCACGCGCAAGGCCTACACACGGCAAGAGTTGACGGGAGAGGTTGAAACAAGTTTGGCGGTTCAGAAAGCCGCCTGCGCGCTTGAGGCCTGGTGCTCGCCGTGGTCGCCGTGGATGTTTGCTGCTGGCCCAGCCGGCGATGGGCGCTTTTCGTTTGTCATTTGGCCATGATCATGTCATGCGCGCTGAGTCCTTTGGGCTGGGCCTCAACTAGCTGACGCAGAGGTGGCGCGTTGGTGATGTGGAACAGAGGCCATGACACGCTTCCATTCGGCTGCCAGGTACGGTGCTGTGATAGCTCCGTGGGTGGTGCCTTCCAATGTTTACTTATTTTCACACCTTCTTGGAAGATGGCCACGTTGACTTTTTTTGTTAAAGTTTGAAATCACCACCTCGCTCCAGTGGTGCGAATTCAGTGGCCAATGCCGCTACCTGGTGCGCTGTGAAGGTGGGAAAAGCAGCGCTGCGTAGCGGGACGAAGAAAATGCAAAGCAGGAACGTTTAGCAAGTGTTATTGCAAACCGCTGGTTCCAGTTCCAGCTGGCGAGGCTGTGCTGTCAGTCAACGGCCGTCGTTTGCGTGACTTCATGATGGCCAGCAAAACCGCTCATGACTGCGTCTGCTGATGCTGCGTTGTGTGTGCAAACTCATTTGAAACACACTGCAAAACCGGCAGGTCCGTTGGTACAAGCTCGCAATCAGTTTCATTGCTGACGTCAAACCAAGAACAATTGCTTCTGTCTGTGTGTGTGCTGCGCTGGATGGTTGTACTGAATGTCAATCTCATCACATGTTTCAGAGCTGAGAGGCTCAAAGATCACAACGCGATTAATGTGTGTGATCATGGCCATGAAACCTCTGTTCACCCTCTGCTGTGCTCTGAGGCATGCAATCTGTTGTGAAAGTCGTGTGTGGTGTTGACTCCTTTGCATCACCTCTGACAGTCCGCTTGTTGTGCAATGGTTCTCTTTGTCATGTTTAATTCGTAAAATGGCCAACATGTTCCGCCTTCTAGTTTCCATAACAGCCAAAGCCTCTTTGATTATCGCCTTTTTGCTTTCCGACAAACCATCGTGTTCTTGCGTGGCTCAAGAACGCACCTGTGTGTGAGGACGATGATCTTGTACCCTCTCAGGGTAGGAACACTTCAGGGAAGACTGGGGCGTTGTTGCACGTCGGCGCGTCAGAGTAGAGAAGCCTACCTAGGAAGTAGGAAGGCAGCAGTTTTTTCACACAAGCTAAGCATTTGTCCTTCTCGCGCTTGCGTTGGCAGATGCGGAAAGAGGAGGCAGGGGGCAGCAGCAGTCGCCTTGACCGCGCCGTGTCGCTTGCAGGAAAGCCGCGTACGGCGTTGAGCGGCGATGGCGTGCGATGGGTGTGCAGCATGTGTTCAAGATCTGCCAAAATACCGAATACTGCACCGCATTCCATGTGCTTGGCTTGGCCATTCTGGACAACCCACTGTTTGCTGTGCTTCAGGGAAAGGCAGAGAGTGAACGGATCTTGTAGTTGATAAGTGATGGGTTATGCAGTTGATTGCAGCCGTATTTCTGCCAGGCGCTGACAAGCCTGAAGATATACTGCAATGTTCGGTATAGACATCAACAGGAGTCATGTGTTTGCAAATCTTGAGACGCGCTGAAGATGTACCATATCCTTTAGATCAACATCGCTAGCTGAGCATTGGCGTGTGGTTCTGTGGCAGTTTTTTACCTGTGTCATCTTTGAATCTGCCGAGGTCTCAGCCGATTCAGCGTGCTTGGAGTAGAAAGGCATGGGCCTTCACGGCTGAGGTTCCCAATGGAGGTGGCGTTGGCGCTGGCCGGCTTTCACACAGGTGCTCGCGCGCTTGCTTCTAATTGGTTGATGGGCAAAGAGCTTGCAGGCGCCGGGACTGCTGTGGCAGCCCTTCCTGCTGCGGGAGTGGCAGCCTCAAAGGTAGTCCTCACGTCAAATGGTCGCAAATGGGCCATTCTCCTTTGTGGCTTTGTCGCCTGGCGGCATCGTCCATTCCTGAGAGCCGGTGTGCGCAATGAGCAATGGAGCAGCGGCGCCGGTGCGTGAGGTGGGTGTATGGGCTGCAGTGTCTGCGCCCTTGGTTGTGCCACTTGCTTTCCTGCCATGGCCCTGGCTTTTCAGCTGGCTGGATCTCTTTCGCATTGGTTTTCGGCAAGGTATGGGCTCCAAGGTGACCAAGGCCAGTCACAGGCAGGGAGACAGCGACCGTGTCGTAGGAAGAGCACGCACGTGCGCGGGCACGCGTTCGCCTGCGCGTGTGCTGGTGCGTGTGTCTCTGTCTCTTTGTTTGTCTCTGTCTTTGGCTCTGTCTTTTGTGCGCGAGTGTGTGTGCGTGTGTGTCTGTGTGTATGTGTGTTTGTGTATGTCTGTGTCTGTTTTTGCTAATGCCTTCGTGTTTGTGTCAGCGTTTCTGTGATTGTGTCTTTTTGTGTCTCTCTGTGCCTCTCTGAGTTTTTGAGAGTGTGTCTTCTTTAGGTTATTGTTTCGTGGTCTCAGGCCAAGCTGGAGGAGAAGCAAGCAAACCAAGCGGCTGTGCAGAATGCTGCCGAGGAGAACAAGGTGCGATCGGGCACATGTTGCGGCTGAGGCGCCTTTCACAGCGTTTGTTTCTACCTGTGCGCTGTGCCCTTGGCTTGCGCTAAATTGTCTGGACGGATCACTGTCAATCCTTGATATGTGGACAGTCCTTGCAGAAAATGATCTGATTGCTTCTGCTCATTGGAGCCTATGCTCACCACTGAACGTGCTAGCGGGCGACACTAGTGTTCGCAATGGTCTGAAATATCCCTAGCCATGAAGACACGCGTCCCACATGTTTTTTCGGTTTCAGATCGTTGCGCCAGAAGCTCGTGCGCCTGCCAGAATGACATTGAACAGAAAAAACTATTGCTAGTGTAAGCAGGACGTTCCAAACCATTCTACTTGGAGAGAATCCTCCTGATCCGGAAAAAGCATGTGGCCCCAGAAGCTTCCTGCAGATTCCGGTGATACGGGTGACAAAAACGGGCTGGCAGGTAGTTGTTGGCGATGCTGATTCTGCAGACATTAAGTAAAGGAAGGCGATAACATCGCGCAACCTAGCACCTCACAGCACATTCGTAAAACATAGCTTGAAACGCAGACAGTGCAGAAACAAGATGTCCAGGCCTGGAATACATTCCCTGAATGCTCGGCGCTGGCCGCTGCTTAAGACCCGCCAAGTCATGATGACACGGAAATGCGCCCCTGTTCAAGATGAATCCATTTTTTTGGCTGAAGCGCAGGAGGAGGTCCAGGTGCCGCAGCTGGGGTCCACCCAGGGCGTGCGGAAGTTGGACCTTGACAACAGCGAGGCGTCAATGAGGGTTGAGTGGCTGGCGTCAAAGGCAGCGCTTCAAAGATTTGGTTGCCATGTAGGAAGTGCGTGATGTGATTTTGGGAAACATGTTCAGACGCAGTCAGGCCTGGTTTCATTGGGAAATAGCGGGCGTGTTTTCTCGAATGCGCAGTGGAAGTACGCCGCAGTCACATAGGGTCTGAGGGTAAGGTCGTGTTCGCTTGCGCGCTTGCAAGCGCCTGCAAGTGTCCGTTCATGGTGCGCAAGTGGTCGCATGTGGAAAAATCTGTCGCCGCGCCTTCAGGAAGTGCGTTTGAAATGCTCTTCGCTTTTCCAGGTTGTTCGAGAGCGTGATTTGATTCTCAGCGTCGTGGTTTGCAGACGCGGGCGTGTCCACTGCCATCGCACTTCGCGAGGTGATCCCAGTTGGGAATGTGTCAAGAATAGAGACCGCGATCTGCCTGTGCAATCTCTTCTGTGTGACTGTGAAGCTGCTCTGCTCTGCAAGCTCTCTTTGCCGTCTATCGGCGCAGTCTCTCCGCGCCATCTCCGCGCGCACCCTCTCTGGTCCGATCGCATTTTTGCATGCAGTTGCCTTGTACGCCCAACTGTTAGAGTCGTTGCGTTTGGTCTGGGTGGCGTGTTTCCCATGTAATACGCGCTAAAAACGCATCGGGTAGGGTCGTTGCGACTCTGTGTGCCATTGGGGTTTGGCCCAGCATGGTCTCCAGAATAGGTCATCTCCATGAAGGTGAGGTCTTTGGATAGGCCAATCACAGTGGCAGACGATTGTTTCCTGAGCAGGTTGCTTTCATGAAGTTGAGGTTGTTTGGGCAGGCCAATCGCATTGGCACACACGCACGAAACACACTTATCCCCTGCATGGGTTCCTGAGATGGTTATCTCCATGAAGGTGAGGTCTTTGGATAGGCCAATCGTAGTGGCAGACACATGAAAACAGATATCTTGAACATCGTTTCCTGAGCAGGTTGCTTCCATGAAGTTGAGGTTGCTTGTGCAATCGCATTGACACACACACATGCGCAAAACACCTACCCTTAACATGGTTTCCTGAGCAGGTTGCCTCGAGTGAGGTCTTTTGGGTAGGCGAATCTCAGCGGCGCGCACACACGCAACACAGCCAGGCGAAATCAGGGCACGCTAAACCCTTGCTTTAGGTGCTGTGTCGTATTACAGGGCTCCAATGGGCAAGTTGGGCAGAGACGTAGCAGAATAGGAAGCGTGCGCAGGCCTCGTGTCCCTCAGTGTCCCCTCAGTGTCTTGCTTGCGTGGACAGTGCTTTTTGCACAAGTGCTGGCCTTTGAGCGGCGCTGTGCAAAAAGGCAGCGGGTGATGTTTGCGGGGTGCCGGACCTCGTTTGGGACCTCGTTTGGGACCTCGTTCGGATCCCCTTTGCAAACTTTGCTTGTTCGTTAGTGACGGCTCCAAGTTCCACATGCCACGCGGCGCCCTGTTGAGTTTGGTTTTTTCAGGTACTCCCATCATTTGATGTTTTTAGCAGTTGTACTTCCCAGTGTGTCTCCTGAGGATGTAGGCATGTTACACCCAAAATGGTGCTTGAACATTGGTATCTTGACGTGCTGCGTCCCATGCGGGTGTACAGTGTACATGTCCCTTTCCCAAAGCGCGTGATTTCTGACTACTTGACTTGAAGCACGGTCCCAAGTGTGGCTTGCGCTTACATGCGGGGAAGGCCGAAAGGCGTGACTTCAGCCTGACTTTTCAGAACAGTTGCATGGACCCTCCTGTTTGCCGGTGTTCAACACGTTGAGTTTCAGGAGGTGTTTGGCTACATCTGGCGTTCGGTGTGCCATGGGGATTGTTTCCTTACTGGCGGTCAACACATATGATGTCAAGAGCGACGGGGTGCATTTGATATGCTATGTGCTACGGGGATTGACTTCTATGATGCATGGTTTCAAGAAGCGTCTTTGGCGCATGTGGCATGCGCTGCGCCAATGGGATTGCCTTTCTACTGGTGCTCAAACACGTGATTTCCACAAGGGCGCGGGCGCTTTTGGAATGCGATGCGCCATGGAGATTGCCTTCAGACATCTGCAAACAGCCCCTGTGCCATCTGGATCGCCTGACAGATCCTATTCCCAAACGCTAAAGTCCTTGCACTTTTGGCTTCTAGCTTGAAAACCAGGCCAAGGAAAACAGCGCAACGAGGGGTGCTTTCCCCACTGGCACACCGCACCCAAACGCCATTCGAAACCGGTACGCTTAAGGGCCCGGAAGAAGGCAATCCCCACGGCACATCGCGCGCCAGTCGCACAAAAGGCGCTTCTTGAAATCATATGATTGAACACCAGTAAGAAGACAATCCCCATGGCAAATCGCATGCCAAATGCACCCAAACGTTCCGCGAAACCCATGTGTTTGAGCATCCGTTAGAATGCAATCCGCATGGCGCATCGCGTGCCAATCGCACCAAAGGCGCTTCTTGAAATCATATGATTGAACACCAGTAAGAAGACAACCCCCATGGCAAATCGCATACACATGCACCCAAACGTTCCCCGAAACCCATGTGTTTGAGGATCCGTTAGAAGGGCTCAGTTCAAGCGCTTAGCGTCGTTCAAGTGTCAGCCAGAAGTGTCGCTTAGAAACGAGGTCAGAAGCGTTGCTTGGAGGCGCCGTTCAACAGTGTGAGTCGCGCGTGTCTCTCAGACGCATCGCCCGGAGGTCTCGCAGAGAGGTGTCGTTCAGATGTGTTCAGACGCGCCGCCCTGAGAAGCAAAAGGAGGTGAAAGCGTAACTCGTCAGGAAAAACTTCCGCAGCTCCGGCTCGCGTCGCAATTGTTGAGCGCAGTGCTGTGCGAGAAGTGCGTTGTCGCAGCTCCGGCGAGCGCGCAAAGCGAAAGTTTGTAACTCCGGCTCGAATTTTGTCTTGCGCGCGTGTGGAACGCGCGATTTCCAGCTCGAAACTTGTGTTGAAAAATGCACGTGTAGAACGCGAAGAGCAGTTGCCTTCCCCTGGCTCGCTAATTCGCGTTCGCCCAAATGTAACACGCGAGGATCAAAAGGTTTTGCTCCAGCGCGAAATTTGGCATGCTTGCAGCGCCGAGGAAGCGCGCGAAACACACGCAAAATCGCGCTTCCGCTGTGCAACCGCAGTCGCCTGCGATTGCTCCGGCTTGAAAGTCATGCTGTTGCGGGGTAAACGATAGCGCACCAAAATGAATGCCCACGATCCGGCAAAGGCTTGGCTTCTGCAACGCAGTGCAGTACGCGGTGAGCTTCCCTTACTCTGGCTGAGCTGATCGTGCTACCCTGTATTCGGCGCGTTGGAAGGATAGGGCCCACACTCCTTGCTGAGATCAACTTCCATCCGCTTTTTGAAACCAACAAGACGCGCAAAAAACGTGATAGAGGCCATGGATTTGTAGCCTGAGTTGCGCCGCTGAGAATAGTTCTGCCTCGCCTTTTGGCAAAAGAATAGATTTTTAATTTTGCTGGGCACACGTCAGGCGCTGGGCGGCTACCAGATTGTTGCTGAGATTGGGCAAGGCGCTTTTGCTACAGTGTTTTCCGCAGTGCGCAAGCAGACCAACGAGAAGGTCGCCATAAAGGTGTTCGAAGCTTGGCCGGCAAGGAGATCGTGCGTTTTGCAGGCCATGATCAGGAAGCCCTTTGCAAGGGCTCGCGCCGCCCATCATAGAAGTACTTTGTTTGTTGGCGTTTGCTGGGCCACGGAGAGTCTCCTGACAGGTGGCAGGTCCAATTCAACTTGTCACAGCGATGAATAACGAACTCTGGATCATGAACTTCGGCGTATGTTTCATGGGGTTTTCTTCGTCCAGGCAAGCGGCGTTTTCCAAACCGGGAAGTAGCAACCATGGAAGAAGCTATCGCCTCCTGCCATGGCCCGTGCCAATATTGAGTTCATGGCAAAACTGGTCTATGCCCTCTTCACAAACAGGAAATCCCTTCGTTTCCCTTGTGCACGCATCGCCGCCTTTGAATCACGAAGCGTGGCCTCCGATTGCAAAGATCATACTTCTTACCGAGCATTTCGTGCACAGGTGTGCGTGTGTGTTAGCCGTCCTGGAACACGGACGTTAAGCCTTGCATGTGCGTTTCCGAGTTTTGACAGCAGGGGGCAGGAGCGCCATGACAAGTCTCCTGCCAACGAAGACACTTGTCACTGGCGGTGATACTGGGAATGATCATCCCAGCATTGCCGCAATCTGCGGAGATCTGCGGAGCCTTGTGAGGGAGGCTTCGCGGAGGGTTTTAGGTTGCGTCCTCACGCACAAGGGACAGGACGGTCACACACCGTCCTTGAGATTTACTGGCTCAGTTGCTTGACGCTGTGTTGCGTCAGCCTAATTAATTTCATTCAGAGCGCAGGGGCATTAGAGATCCTCCAAGCCAAACCTCAACCCATCTTGTCCCCGCAGGCATCAAGGTCCAGGTTGATGCATCCTCAGGCAAGACGTAGTTCTGCAGGGCGGACCACCAATGATCACCCTCAGCCAGCTTTCCGGCCGTCGCCAACTTTCAGAGGAATCCCCACAGCCGGTCGATGTAGATCAAATTGGGAACCGTTCGCCGTGTCGACTGAGAGGAGCTCCATGGCTCAACACCGGGAAGGTGCCGCCGAAGGTGGAGCAAGGATATCACGAAAGGAGGCTGAGAAAGTCAACGTACCTCCATGGCCGAAGATCACGAAGCTGGACAGCTGGAAGATGGCACTCACCATGAACGTCACCAGCGCTTCAGCAGATCCTGATATCGAAGTATGGATGTCATGGCTGGCATGTGCTTTCGTGGTGAATCCTGACCTTGATTTCTGAGCCGATTCGGGAGGCGAACGATTTGCAATGATGGATATCAAACTGGCCCTTTCGCTCCAGACGATGCTCAGAAGTGCGCCTGACGACGCGAAGGACGTGGTACACGATATTCAGCTACATGCCGAACGACGCCAAAGAGAAAACAGATTGATCAAGGGAAGGGAGATCATTGCCATCATATTACAATCTTTCAGATCAAGTCACCTAATTTTCACAATCGAGCGTTTGATCAGACTGGAACACCCCGGCTGGTTGCCCTTGCCCGCCGTCTACGAGGCTCGGGCAGAGTGATCACCCTCCCTTCCCCAACAAACCTTCGGCTGCGGCTTCCACTTCGCCTCCATGACCAGACGAAGCAGCACAAGCGGCCGCCCCTTCGCCCCTCAGACCTGACGAAGCAGAGGTCACTCCTGCTGCTCAGGAATCATGTTGCGCTGTCACCTCCTCTCCAATTTTCAACGTGGCCAAGGTACTCCGGGACGGAGTTCCACCCTCTGCACGCCGCCAGCTAGGGTGCAGTGCCCACCTGGAACTTCCCTGGTTGACCACCTTCAGCTCCCACTTCAAATGCTTCCACCCCTACGGGTCACTGCGCACAGGAGCCTGATGATGAACAGGTTGAAATAGAAGCTTTCGTGGTCAGCAGTGCACCTTAATGACGTGGTCCCTGACCTCCATCAGTCCATCGGTCCTTGCCGTGGCTGGTGGCAGCCAGAACTGAGGTTGGATCATGTTGCCAGACTGTCCAGCGGTCGCCGAAGTTGTTGGTCTGGCTGAAGAGCTCGAAGCCCATCCAAGGTTGTCGTACCCCGCAGCGATCCCGTCGCCAGCTGCCAGGAACGATCTCTCCTCGACGACCATCTTCGATGGAAGCTCTGAACGCTCCTCCTCTGCGTGACAACACTCTACCACCTTGCAGGAATTCCACCACCATCCAGTGAAGGACGCCAGCAACCGGGCAGCCATTGGGGGGCCAGGTTCATGTTGCCTCATCCAGGTTCACATTCCCTTGGTTGGGGGGGCCCAGTCAGGTTCATGCTCCCTTGACGGGATCTCTGTCAGGCAGGCTTCATCTTCCCTCAGCCTGATGGACCAGCCGGGTTCATCTCCCCTCAACCAGGGTTCATTCTCCCTCAGCCATCTTGAAGGTTCTCGGAGAATCTTAACTTTCTTGATCTCCAGGCCCTGAATTTCCGGTGTCCCCTTTTCCACATCATGTTTGAACAGGGGACCGCAGACCTGAGCTAACCCTAATCCCTACCTAATCGCCTTCAAGGTTGCCGTCGACGTTGCAAGGCCCATCAGCGTGCCCGCCAAGGCGATCGCCACCTTCTTCAAGTAGACCCTCTTCACCTCCGGCACATCGGTGATCGCCATGCCCAGGGTACTGCGGAACTTCTCCCAGTCCACTCTCATAGTTTTCGGCTTCGTGAGATGATCTGCAGAATCCCGAATCCTTTCAACACGGCTCTGCAAAGGCGAAGATGACCATCAGAGCCACGCGCTCAATGATGCCACCATCCTGCAGGATATCCACCCACGGCGAGCCCCCCATGACCATGCCGTCGACGTGACGCACCCCGCAATTTTCTCCGACATGGAAAGCGTAAAAGGTTGTCGCCGGGTTTCCCGTTGGACATGAGAGCCACCATAAAGCCTAACCAGAGCTTGGATACTGCGAAGGCCCTGGTGCAAAAGAAATGTCGGACTGAATCTCCACCCTGTTCATGCTCCTTGGGAAGGCCACTCGCAATCTAGATTGCACCTTTTCTTGGCAAGGTCCGTGCCTCCGGCAGGCGCCCCTTGTTTCCTTCACGTAGCCCACATGGCGAGCTCCACCACTCTCGACCCCAGCCAGGACGGGTTCGGATCGCCATCCACAAAATCTCCCGCACAAGGGTCGGCGGCTGCTTGGTGGTCTCTTCCTTCCTCTTCCCGGCCCTCCTTCCTCCCTTTTCCGCCTCTCGGCTTCTCCCGCCCCCTCCCTTGCTCCTGCGCGGCTGCTTCGCCCAGCTGCCGCCTTCACACCTTCCGACCGCCGTTTATGATCACCCGCGCGCCGTTGCACACACACATGACTATTGGATTTTGGCGCCAAGCCTCGCGCCGGCGCTGACTCATCCCCCACCCCTGACCCCGCCTGGTTCCAGTAGGCAACTGCCTGCCGCTTCCACCGCATCTCCTCCGCCTTTCCCCCCGCCCTGTCACCCTGCCCAGGCCAACGGCTTGTGAATAACTTGCCCGCCAACACCGCTGATACAAAGATCCAGCGCTGGGTCAGCTACCACGACCTGCTGATCAGGCACTACAAGCATGGACGACTGAATGTGCCTGTGAGCCTTGAACCACACTTGACCTTTTACATGATTGACTCAAGGAAACTAGACCACGGTTGGCCCGAAAGCATAAAAGAACGATTCCAAGGCAGCGCCATGGTCTCGTACAAGTTTCTCTCTCTGTGCACGATTTGCTTGCGCGAGCGTGCTGCGCAAGTTGTTCTGCGCAAGTTCTTTGTGAAAGTGTCTCTGTTTAAATGCTCTGCGCAAGTTGCATTCTCCATTCGCCCTGCGCAAGTTACTTTACGCAAGTTGCTTGGCGCAAATTCTTTGCGCAAGATGCGCTGTGACAGTGTCTTTGCGCAAGATCGTGGAAGCTACTCTGCGCTTTTGAGCGCAAGTTACTCTGCACAAGTTTCCTTCGTAAGTATCCTGCGCAAGTTGCTTTGCGCAAGTTCTTTGCACAAATGTCTCTGCGCAAGGGCTCTGCGCAAGAAGTTCTGCGCAAGTGCTCTGCGCAAGCTCTATGTGCAAGTATCTCCGCCCAAGCGCTCCGTGCAAGCTACTCTTGCGCAAGTCTGAGCGTCGCTGTCTGCGAAGGCTCTGAGCAAGTTGCTTTGCGCGCGCTCCGCGGGCAAACGCTACGCTTGCGCTGAGAAGCTGCGACTTTCCGGCTGAGCTGCAGGAGTGTGCTACTACGTTCGTGCTGAAAAGTTGCGCTCCGCATCACACTTTCGCACTTAAGAGTTGTGATTTTTCAGCCGCTGCGTGCTACTTTCGTCTTATAAAAAGTTACGATTTTCCAGTCGGAGCTGCCGCGGACCAGGCGGGGATCGAACCCGCGACCCTTCGACCCCAAGAGCAAGCGCGCAAGCCACGGGGCAACTTTCAAACACCAGCCCGCAACCCAAAAAAGCCGCAAAAGCTCTCAGTTTTTGCACATCGGCCGCGTCGATCCGCGCAGAGGGTCGAGCGCGCGCGCCCGAGAAATCACAAAACACCCTCAGCTTTTGCACATCGACCGCGCCAATCCCCGCAGCAGGTCGCTTTTTGTACAGCGTCGTCGGCCCAAGCCCGCCGCCCTAAATAAAGAATAGAATGAAAATTTAACTTCTCGCAAGTGACTCTCATGAGCATGACTCCTTGCAAGTGGCTCTCATGAGCATGACCCCTTGCAAGTGACTCTCATGAGCATGACTCCCCGCAAGTGACTCTTGTGGGCATGACATTTTGCAAGCGGCTCTCATGATGGTCACTCCTTGCAATGACTCTCATGATGACGACTCTCGCAAGTGGCTCTCATGAGCATGACTCCTCGCAAGTAACTCTCATGATGATGACTCCTTGCGTGGGCTCGACTTCCCTCACCTTGACGGTGTCCGGCTTGACCATGATGTCCCGGACCTCCTTCACCAGCCTGACGCTCTAAGGTGGTAGTTCTGGTAGCTCAAAAAATGGCGGTTGACCCGCAAGCTCTGTAGTGAGCCGAGCTCGAGGAGCAGTGGGGTGGCGGGGATCCTGTTCAAGCTCTTGACAGATCTATACTCTCCTCAAAAGCCTGGTGGAGGCCAAACCTGCGCCCTTGGTGGGGGAGCCTCTGGCTACAATCCGGCGGTGGGGCGGTCAACTCGGGCGGACGAGCTGAAGCTTTTTAAGCTGGAGGCTCCCAGGTCGCCCTCCAGACCGAGACAGGAGCTGGGATTGGAAAGGTGGCCTACAATGGAGCAAGTGTGGGTGTTTGCAGAGCACTTGCAAGCCAAAGCGGAAGAAGCTTTGGACTTGGGGCCGGCCGACACAAAGCTTCATCGGCTTCTTCTTCCGAGCGATGCTTCACGCCCCGGCCAAGCTTCTTTGCAGCATGGTGCAGGTGGCCTGCCCACAGGCTTTCTCAGGCGGTGATCTTTTCGACCTGATGCGATCTCTCCGTTCATTCCTTCGGCTCGGCCACACCGATCTCACGTATGGGAATCAGGACCTTGCCAGGTTCTTTACCTCGATTGAGAAGATGCGTTTGCCTCATTGTGGCGCATCTTGCCGCAGTGGCGCTAACAACGACAGCCGCAGGCCCGCGGCGTCCACTTCGCTGTTCCTTCCTCGGCCACTCGTGTCTTTGATGCGCGCTGCAAGCGCAATCAACCACTCCAGCGGACCATCTGGCTCCAGGATGTCGAAGACCTCATCCAAACTACGTTGCAATCTCGGGGCGCCCCGATGGGGTAGCCAGCTAGCCCCGCTCTCGCCCGAACAAATCTAGTCCAACGCGCACCCCGCAGCTCCGCCCGCCGTCCACGACGACGTGACGCGCCTTTGCTGCGCTGCGTGGAAACTAGGCATTGTGGCCAGCTGCCGCTGGTTCTCACCACCCCTGCCACGCATGTGTTGTGCGACGATCATTTCTATTCTGGCGACATCCTTTGCCGGCTCGATCTGAACACAGGCAGCGGGTTGCAAGGCGTGTTGGTCATAACATTCGAACGCACCGCCCCTGATGGGGCAATGTGTGTGTGAGCTGTCCTGGAACACGGACGTTAAGCCTTGCGCATTTCCGACTTTTGACAGCAGGGGGCAGGAGAGCCATGACAAGTCTGCTGCCAATTTGTCGCTGGCGGTGATACTGGGAGTGATCATCCCAGCGTACCTGCGATGTTTTCCACTTCTCCGCGACTTCTCGGATCGAATGTCTTGTGCTGTTGCTTGCTGGCTTGATGGCTTTGATGTGTTTGTGTCCTGGTTCGCGTGCAGTAGATTTGCACCTGCAGTGTGGTTTCGTGCCTGCTAGTGAGACTGCTCTTCATAAGTGCGTGCGTGTGTGTGTGTGCGCGCGTGTGAGCGTGTGTGCGCGTGTGTGTGTGTGTGTGCGCGTGTGTGTCTGTGTGTGTGAGGTGTGTGTGTGTGTGTGTGTGTGTGTGTGTGCTTGTGTGTGTGCTTGTGTGTGTGCTTGTGTGTGTGCTTGTGTGTGTGCTTGTGTGTGTGCTTGTGTGTGTGTGTGTGTGTGTGTGTGTGTGTGTGTGTGTGTGTGTGTGGTGTGTGTGTGTGTGGTGTGTGGTGTGTGTGTGTGTGTGTGTGTGTGTGTGTGTGTGTGTGTGTGTGTGTGTGTGTGTGTGTGTGTGTGTGTGTGTGTGTGTGTGTGTGTGTGTGTGTGTGTTGTGTGTGTGTGTGTGTGTGTGTGTGTGTGTGTGTGTGTGTGTGTGTGTGTGTGTGTGTGTGTGTGTGTGTGTGTGTGTGTGTGTGTGTGTGTGTGTGTGTGTGTGTGTGTGTGTGTGTGTGTGTGTGTGTGTGTGTGTGTGTGTGTGTGTGTGTGTGTGTGTGTGTGTGCTAAGAATCTCCGAGCCGCAGGCTAAAATCCTAAGGGCAGGTTCTGAGGGTCACCCTGTTCTTTCCCCTCCTTTTAGGTCCCTTGAACCTTTGGGGAAATGTTGTTTTGAGAGCAGCCGACATGTGCATGTGAATGCATTTGGCTCAAGTCCTTGATAAGAGATTCAAGGTAAACATCCAATATACAGCTGTGAAGCGAAGCAAAAGGTCAGTGTTCCGTCGTCGCTGAGAGTCGTGAGACAACGCAGACCATTTTCCTTACAACCCCCTATTTACAACGAGCAATACTATACGACTCCATTGTCGAGGGTATTGGTCACCCCACGGGAGTCGAACCCCAACTGCCTTGTCATTGACTACGTGGTTGACTCGCCTCCTGGCAGGTTATCAGCCGTAAGCCTACAATTGGTCCCAGCGGTGGATTGCAACTGCGATACAATACAACCTTTTGAAAACATATTTACAGCCGTACAATGGATTCTTCCGGAAGCCCAGGAACTGCAACCTTTGGGAATGACAGTTCCAGCGGTTCCACAGGTATGATTGCTGTGCCGGCAATCGCGGACTCTCCGGACACTCAACAAAGTGCAAGTTCTGGTATTAGCCACGACCAATCACATTCATCCTGGAAAGAAGCTGGTCATGCTGCGTGGTCCAAGGACGGAGAAAAGAAGAGATCGTCATCGGCTTCATTATCGACACCGAGAAGGAGTGTGAAAGGCGTGACGAGTCCTGCGAGAAAGGAAAAAGAGCGATCCAAATCGCCTACAGGCTCCAATCCGTCAAAGATCACTCAGGAGAACAAGACCCTCAGACAGGAAGTGGAAGAGGCTACGCGCAATTTGGCTATGCTACAGGAGTCATATGAACGTGACGACCATGGCAATGTCACGCGCATTCAGCAACTGGAACGGAGAGCTGGTGTGTCGGAACAACACGCAGCCCATATCCTCAGAAGATCCGACGAACAACTTCGAGAAGCTGCTCAACACATTGACATCCAACGTGGGAAGACAAGACTATCCGAAGATCAGGCGCAACATCTTGTGAGGATCTACGGAGAATATCAAGAGGAAGCCCGACTCAAGGTCCTCGAGCACGAGAAGCGACACCAAGGAATGGCCGCAACCGTTGATCTACTTGAACATCGTATCAGATACGAGGAGGAAAGCTCATTGGTTAGCAAAAACAAGGCTGAGCAAGAGAGGAAGAGTGTTTCTTCCGAGATCGCACAGTATCAATCGATGATCAACTCCTACCAGGTGAAGATCACTACGGACTCGCAGAACGAGGAGCTATTCGTGGTTTGAGATTGGAAACAGCATTGTTGCCACAACCAACAATGGCGATTGATGACGAGCCACAAGGTACATTGGTGAGCAAAGCAAATGACGCCATCAGGCACGCCGAACAAGAAGCCCATTGCGCACGGGTTGCCGTGAGCGAACGGGATGAGATGTATCTGATCGGACAACACGCAGTGCAGGAACGTGACGCAAACATGAATGAGGAGATCAAGATTGCAAGAGATCGAGCTCATCAAGGAAATCCATTACATGATCGCGCCGCGCTGAGGGATCGGGAGTTCGTCGACGTGACTCGCGAACTCGCCGCATCAAGGCAGAAGGCCAGTGACGCGCAATCCGACTACCTCAATCAGATCGCTGCAATGTCCGAAGAGATTGAAGAGACACGGCGAGAGCTCAAGATCCAAGAGAGCTTTGTATATCAGCTGGCAGAGACGAACAAGGAACTCGAAAGCGAGAACGCCACCCAAAGCATCATCGCGGCGGACTCCAATGATCGTGGACGAGCTCTACTGAGGGATGATACTGTTAGGACCAGTAAATGCCATAATTCGAAGACCCGTAAGAGTGACACCACGAATGGGCCTCAACAACAAGGTCAGGTAATGCTCTATCAGGCTACTGTGGCGGCTTCTAGTTCTAATGCACAGTTATATCCCCAATGTTCCAAAGCCAACTGGCTACAGCCTCGGACCGGGTTCTGTTTTGTTTCCTGTTTACCAAGATCCAATGATACAGGCTCATATTGACCAACTCCATGAGGCAGTAGGATCTATGACAAGTATGAGGTTTGGTCCAACCGGCAATAATGGAGGTGGTGGTGGTCGCGGAGATGGCGGCCATTCTGGTCTCGGTTAGATGGAAATGCGGGGAGTCTAGGACGTGCTCCTGTCCCAGCCGCAGCAGGAGGACCAAGTCCACCTGATCCACCTGACGACGATGATGATGGAGACGAGGACGAAGAAGAAGAACCGTCCGACGATGATGATGATGATGACCGTCGTCGCAACAGAGGATCATCACGAAGAAGGAGATCGAGAGATCGAAGAGATCATGACAATGGTCGACCAAGGATATCACGAAAGGAGGCTGAGAAAGTCAACGTACCTCCATGGCCGAAGATCACGAAGCTGGACAGCTGGAAGATGGCACTCACCATGAACGTCACCAGCGCTTCAGCAGATCCTGATATCGAAGTATGGATGTCATGGCTGGCATGTGCTTTCGTGGTGAATCCTGACCTTGATTTCTGAGCCGGTTCGGGAGGCGAACGAGTTGCAATGATGGATATCAAACTGGCCCTTTCGCTCCAGACGATGCTCAGAAGTGCGCCTGACGATGCGAAGGACGTGGCACACGATATTCAGCTACATGCCGAACGACGCCAAAGAGAAAACAGATTGATCAAGGGAAGGGAGATCATTGCCATCATATTACAATCTTTCAGATCAAGTGACCTGGTTCCGCAACAAATGGTATGACATATTGCTCAACCTGAGGATGGAGGACACGCCCAGAGAGATCACACTCCGGGACATCCTATATCACAAGATCAAAGGAAGCAGGAAGCTGGAATTTGGCCTCAATACCTATGCGCGGTTACCGGATGCACACCCCGAGAAGACCTACCGTTTATTGATCGACAACTTCGGACTGACCGCGAGGACTACGTCTACGACATGAAAGAGAAGTCAGTCAAGAATTTGCTGAGCGGCAACAAGAGCGCTGCGCCGGCAGAAAAGAAGAAGGGAAAAGGTAAGGGGGGGAATTCCGGGAAAGATGATGATGGAAACACAGCAGCACCAGTGCTACCCAAAGCAAAAGCGAAAGACCACGACAAGAAGGGCAAAGGAAAAGGAGAAGGGAAAAGCATGAGCCCAGAACAGAAGAAGGAATGGCCGTGCGTCTTCCACTACACAAAAGAAGCAGGATGTCTCAAAGGAAAGGATTGTCCATATTCGCACAACCCCAAACATAAGCACAAATTGGACAACAACAAAGGAAAGGGCAAGGGCGACGGCAAGGCAGCAAGGACTCCTTCACCCAAGAGGGATGGGGTCTGCTACGCGTGGAGGGAAGGAAAGTGCACGAAAGGGGATCAATGCAAACACAAGCACGTTGAACCAGCAAACCCCAAAGCATCCGCTCCAGCACCAAACGCCAAGCAACAGGCAAAGGCGCAAGCCAAGCCCAAAGCAGCAGCTCCGGCAATTATGAGAAAGGTTCACATCGCGATGCCCGCCATCACTGTCAAGAGGGCCGCGACTTCGGAAGCCAAAAAGAGCGACAAGCGCGCTGAGGAGAGTGAAGCTGAGGTCGAGACCGTGTATCACGATCGTGATGCAGAAGACGCCACGAGTGAATCTTCGCGGTGGTCAGGCGAGAATGAGATACCCGAGAAGTACGTGTGGTTTCAAGAGATTCTTGACAATGATGCGAGCGAAGAGGTGGAGTACCTAAAGAATGAAGATGAGCAGTGGCGGACCAATTCGACGTGGCGCAAGGGATTCTATGAAGACATGTCCCAAACATCCTCGAAACCGGTCAACGCCAAGACGTTCAAGACATATGATCATCGACGACACCACGCGTATAGTCACAAGAAGGCACTCATCAGGGCCGAGATTGTGAGCGAGGCAGCAAATGACACATAGCGTACTCACAAGATGCCAATGAACAAGGAGCGAACCTTCACTTTCGAGTATGACAAGGAGGACGATGAGATTACGGAAGGAGTCGCGCAATGGAAAAAGGCCTATCAGTCTCTTCGCCCTGTCTGCGAACCAATGCAAAGGAGTAAAATGGCTGATGGACACAGGGTGCGGTCATGATTTGATCGGCAAATCCAAGGCGGCCTCCCTCGGTGTTGACATTGTTCAGGACCAGGACGAGATTGTCTTCCAAACGGCAAATGGTACTACACCCACTTCGGATTCTATCAAGTACTACGTGAATGAGCTGAAGGAGACAGTCCACCCTTTTGTTCTGGATGAGACGCCGACGGTGTTATCTATTGGTCGACGATGCATGAAGATTGGATATTCTTTTCACTGGATTTGTGGGAAGTTGCCGTTCATGATAACACCTGAGAAAGAGATCGTTCATCTACACGTCAAAGATGATATTCCCTATTTGGTTGGAGATCGAAGCGCAAGGAGCAATCGCCATCGACCCATATCTGAGGACATATATTGGAGCACATGAAGTTGCTCAAAGAAGTCATCGGTGTTGAAAAGGATGGTGATGAAGCAGAAGCGGAAGAAGAAGTCGGAGGGCCCCGATACGCACTTGCTGGGGAAGAGGATGGCGTCGAAGCCGTGGATTTCGGTCCGCCTGGTGGAGCGGGACCCGCACCGCCTAGAGTCGAAGAACCTGGTGAAGAGGCTCGTGGACGTGGGCCCGAGCCGGGTGAAGACGAAGCTGAGGGTGAAGATGATGATGCTGATCCCGAAGCAGGCATAGAAGTCGACATCTACGAAGGTGCATCCATCAAGAGGAGAACTGGCGCATCGAAGGACGATGCCAACACATTGACACATTTGCTAACGCACAGGTATCGAAACCCATTCTGCGAGTCATGCGTGAAAGCGAAGATGAGGCATTTCAGATCCAAGTCTGGTGCGTTTCAACGTGAAGTCAAGACGTTCGGTGACTTGATCACTTTCGATCTGGTTGAAGCCGCAGGAGATGCCGAGAACAATGACAAGTACGTCGTGATCATTTGAGACATATACACGGGCATCATCATGGGCTATCCAATTGGTCGCAAAAATACCGTCACGGTGATCAACAGCATAAAGCATTTTGCTGGCAGACGGAAGATCAAGCAAGTTGCGCCGGAGTTCATCAACGCATGTTCTGAACTGAAGATACCTCATCTCATGATTTATCGCTTCCGGGCAAGAAGCAGAACAATTCGCTTGCCGAGCGCACGAACCAGTTCATCGTGGCGTGGATCAAACAACCGCATGTCTTGTCCATGCTGGACTCCCAACATGCTACTGGACACATGCAATCACTGCATTGTGACACCTGATGAACGTTGAAGAGATCAACGGTTCGAGTGCGTGGTTTCGGTTACATGGAGAGCATTTCAAGGGTGAGAAGATCCCGTTTGGCGCATTGGTTGAATTCAAACCGAGCGATGCGAGAGGTGACAAGAGAGAGAAGTTTGAACCGAAAGGGGAAACTGGCATCTTTGCTGGTTACAACCTGAGTTCTGGTCTTCACTGGGCACGCAAATATCGAGCCTGGACCCTCACAAGCTTCGCCGGCGCCGACCTTTCCATAAGGAAGGCGGAAATTCCACCTCGACTACGCCAACCGCATCAGACCGAGAGGATCGTATTGAAGATACCAATTACTTTTCCCGTTCAAGAGAAGTACAAGAAGAGGAATGAGACTCTTGAAGGTGTCGAGGAGATCAGAGGGGAAGATGGTAGAGGCGTTCATCTAGAGCAACCGGCCGAGGTGAGGACCCCGATCCCACTCTCTTGCAGGATATAGATCAGGGACAACTCGATGAGGTCGAGGTGATCGCTGGGATCGTGCACGATGAGAAGGGAGAGGATGTCGAAGTCGCCAAGCCGGGGAGTACGGAAGAGAAAGATGCTGTTGATGATGTTGCTGACCTACCCCATGTATCTACAGGGAAAGCAAAAGATGGCATCGTTTACAGGAACGATCTAGGCAAAACGGTCAAGCTTGATGCTCGTGGGAGACCCTATCCCGTCGGTACAGATGGATTCAGGACGATGAAGACAACTCGACCGGCAGGATTCACACCTGAAGAATGGGCAACATTACGGAATGCAATTGATGTCGACGACGAAGGAATGATTCATCCAAAGAAAAGGCTGGCACCGGCAGTTCGAAGGACGCAGCACCTGCAGAAAGTACAAAGATCAACGCTCCGAGTGCAAAGAGGATAAAAGCAATGCTCAAAGAGCGATGGGGTGGTGATCAATGGATGTACAACTGGGCATACGGAAGAACACAAACAAGGTCAAGAAACCGGTTGAGGGAAAGTTCTTGGCGGACCTGGATTGGATGAGGATTATTGTCAATCCGGTCGATGGGTCAGTTTTATGCATGGGCTCCAAACGTCTTCAAGTTCTCGGCGCAGGCAATGTGACGTTGGACGAGGTCTATGGGATTCTGGTAGTTCTCTACGCATGGAAGTTCACCCCAAGGGAAGGTCTTGCATCTATCCCAAAGGACGACCGTGATGGGGAAATGCCGGAGAACTTTGATGACTTTTGTTCAGAAAGCGCCATGACGGGCGATTACCCCATGATGCCTTGTGTTCCGGCCGAGGAGGATCATCGAGAGAACGTCGTCAAGGTGGCAAGAATCATCAACGCAATGGTGTCACGACCCGTTGGCCGGGCCGAGATGCTCACCAACACCAAGGCGATGGACTCAATGAAGAAGGAATGGAAAGGTCTCATTGACCAAGGAGTGTTCGATCTATCTGTAATCCGTGAGTACTATGATGTCGCTCGCGAGGCAAAACAGAAGAGCGAAGAAGTGCGCATGGCCAGGGCGCATGGTGTTATAGTTGAGAAACATTCCCAACTTTCGGAAGAAGACCCACGCAGAAAATACAAAGGTCGTGGGGTGGTGCTCGGGAACCAGATTAAGAACCAGACGTCGGACGCGGCATTGTTTCAAGATCTGGGGAATTCTCCTGCAACTTTCGAAGCCTCCAGATGGGCCGACTTTTTGGGTTGCCTTGACGGATGGGATGTGCAGATGGCTGATGCGGTGCAGGCATATATCCAAGCCACACTACGGGGTACACCTTGTTGGATCGAGCTTCCATCCGAAGCCGGTCCTGAGGATGACGAAGAACGATGGAATCAGTTCAAAAGACCAGTGGTTCGTTTGGTGAAGGCTTTGTACGGTCATCCTGATGCTGGTACATTTTGGGAACAGCACTGCGATGAGTCGGTGCGTGCAATGGGTTTTGAGCCGGTTGGTGAAGAATGGCCTTCTGTCTATACCCATCCTGAACTACAATTAGTTCTTGTGGTCTACGTGGACGACTTTAAGATGGCTGGTCCAAAGAACAACCTCAAAAAGGGATCATTGAGCCGGAAAGCGGCCTGGATTTTTATCTGGGATGCAATCAGTCCAAAGGTTCTGTGGTTCTCGGCAACGGCCATAAGGTCACCACTGTGACGTACGACATGGAGCAGTTCCTGCGCTCTTGTGTCGATCGCTACCTTGAAGTAGCTGGCAACGTTGAGTTGAAGAAGGTTCCTACACCTGGTCCCCATGAAGAGACCAAGGACCACCCGTCGAGGGCTCCTATACAGACCGGACCGTCGGTCGAATGCAATTGGTGTGGAAACAGAGTTCCCGCGAAAGGTTATGAAACTCCATCACGCCAAGCAGGAGGGACTTCGGAAGGAGCTCATCCGGAGCCTGTTCGTGGACAACTCGCGCCTCACGCAGCAAGTGTGCTCATGAAAATATTATATGGTGCTAGGATGGCACGTTTTGACTTGCTCAGGCAGGTCAACCGTCTGGCAAGGAACATCGCCAGATGGACAACTGACGACAACAAGAAACTCCATCGCTTGATGTGTTACATTCATCACACCAAGCACTGGAGGATGATCGGCTGGGTTGGAGATTCAGTCGAGGACATGTATTTGGCAGTTTATGCTGATGCTGACTTTTCTGGATGCGCGGATTCTTTGCGGTCGACATCTGGCGGTCACATGAACCTACAGGGTCCCAATACAAGATTTCCTTTGTCCGGAAGCTCTAATCGACAGGGATGTGTGAGTCATTCCACCCCTAAACCTGAAATCGTCGCTGCCGATGTCGCAATGAGAGCTATGGGCATGCCTGCGCTCAGATTGATGGAGCGTATCTTGGGTAAAGAGCCGAAGTTTGTGTCTTCGATGACAACAAGGTTATTACATGGATGCGTGATATGTTCGAGCGGGACTACATGTACCTAGCCTATGAGGTCACGGACCGTATGGCTGCTGACATCTATACCAAAGCTTTCAGTGATTCCATGCAGAAAGTGGAAATATGCGTGTATGCAGATTGGATTGCTCGAGCCGGAAATGCTGATTGACCCGGAAACCCTCAAGATGGTCACATCTTCTTTTGACCCCAAGAAGGGAACCGTACAGGCGGCCACTGGTTCGATCGATGGCATACCCACTTTTCCGTACACGAAGGCGCCGATCATGCCTCCCAACCTTTGGTGGCAAGGATTATGATTATCCTCAAAGGAAGGTCTTCATGAACACGAAGGGCATGATCCGGTCGTCGTGGCAAAGGTTCCGAAACTCATGCGGTACCAGCCACCACCCACGGTGCAATGTCCTATTCGCACAAGGTGGTTGCGTTCCACTTGGTTTCTGTGCGGTGGATCATGGGAGAAGGTTGAGGATCGAGTTGAACCCGCGTTGCAATGGGAGCGCGTCGACAAGTACGTCGAGCGTGCGGTGTGGCAATTTCATCCGGCACAGCCTGCTGCACCGGCCCCCCAGGTTATTCAGCCTAGACAACATTTCGGACGGGACGATTCTTTTCAACTGTTCATTCAGGAAGTCGATGGCAAGGACATCCTGGAAACGCCTCTCAACTCTCTACCTGCACGTGTTTTACGGTGTTTCAAGACTATGATGCGTCGAATGCATCCTCACCACCGTGAACAAGACAATCATCGTTTCTTTGTCCCATACAGAATTGCAGTTCGCAACCATTTGCAACCTGCTGATCCCAATGCAAATATTACTTTTCGTTTCGTGAATCACAATGGCACTGTACTTGACTTGCCTGGCTATGCCTATGTACCTGGTTTGGCTACTGGCACAGAGGTCACCCTCGTGGCATTGGACCCCAACTTAAGCCTACGGTTGTCATGGCGTGTTCCGAATCGCACAACTGGTTTACTGCGCTTGCGCAACGCTGGCACGTACAGGTTGTTACGATTACACTTGAGGGCCAAGCACGCCAGTACCAAAACGAGTGACGTGTTATTTTTTGCTGGACCCTGCGCGGGAGGATCATCATGGGCGAGATTGAACATAACACGAAGACCAACAACAAGCAAACTCATCCAAAACAAACAGCTTGAATTTTGGAAGTTGTTCAAAGTGTTTTCCCAACTGAAGCAGCATGCCGAATCCAAGAAAGCCGCCATACTCTTTGAACTTCCCAAAAACTGTAGTACTGGAACGACGAGAGGTTGAAGAAGCAGATCATGCTCGGAGAGTCGCATGAATTTGACGGGTGCGGCTTGAAGCAAAGGTGTGCCAAGAAACCCCTGCCGATTCGGAAACCCTGGCGTGTCATTTCTTGGAACTTTGACCTGGGGGAATCTCTTGCTAAGAAGTGCAATGGCAACCATAGTCATGGACCTTGCGCCGGTAGGGAAACCAAGGATACCCAACCGTACACTTCATTAATTGTCAATGCTATTCTGCGCCGTTTTGCTGCTCGAGCCAAATGTTCGCGACATGGCTTCGCCTTGCGTATTCAAAGGCTTCGCTGAGAAGAAGAGGAAACTGCAAGGTGAGAGATCTTCTACCTCCACATCGCCGTCTACCCTTCGTACACATTGCAGCTTCATTTCTGCTTCAAGACGAAGAGGACAAGGTGAGTGTTGGTTGCATATCGCTCTCGGATTAAGGTGGCGGTCGTGTACCCCACCTGAATCAGGGAAATCTGGACTACCTGTTGAAGGGTGGTGGTCGTGTACCCCATCCGGATCAGGGAAATCTGGAGTGATTGGATCATTTCTACAGTGGTGCTTTTGCATATTCCTTGGTCTACGACTTTGCTGGATCGCGGAGCTGTAAATCTTCAAGATGGGGGATGACTTCATCAACTCGGAAGAGTACCTTTTCGTTTCTCCATCGAAGGCTAGACATGGGGCTTTCTATTGCGCGTCATTGGTTGAAAAGTATGTGGCGGGGATACGAGTGGGTAGGCCCCCCCAAGAATCGACGAAGAATGCTCGGAATCGACTGCAGTGAGGTGGATTGCGGAGGCCGGCGTTCCTGCATTGTACGCTACATCTGCGTACTTCTCCATGAGGACCACACAAGTCCAAAAGGGCTCCGGATACTCGGTATCCTGGTGCAGCGACTTCGTGAAGGCAATCATGAACTTTCTCTCCCAACGGGAATGTTTGATGAAGTGGAATGATTTCTGTGGGAAAGGGAGAAGGTTGACGCAGACGCTCGCTGTCGTGGCCTTGAGAGCTCGATGAAGGAGAAGGCCGCACCCATCCTCAAGCACTTCATCGACCCCGAGGTCGTGAAGGTCATCACCAACATTTGGGAGTTGATGACAGCGCTCACGAAGGACATCGACGGACAACCTCGATCCAACGTTGTTAGCGAGGACCAGACCGTCGGCGATGTCTACCGATACTTCCATGAGCGCCATGGACCGGCGCGAACAAGAGCGAAAAGAGGTTTACCGCGTTTCGGGATGCATACTGGGTTCAGACCTATTGCGCTCCAAAAGCGAGGGTATGCGCTGTGGTCAATGGCGTCCTGGACAAGGATGAAGTCCGAAGGAACCATGAATGCGTGCAGATACACCAAGAATTGCTCACCCTCTCCGCCAAGTACGTGGCATTTGCTGCCAGACGCGAACCCCGACGCACGATCAAGAACATCTTGGAGCTGACGATCACTGGGAAGATCAAGCAGATTCCCATTATCCCCCGATGCCTTGATTGCTGCGTCAATTGCTATGGGATGTGTCCTATTCCTACATGCAAGACTCAGAGAGATCTTTGGGGAAGCGATCGTGAGAGAGTCGGGTACGTTGGTGGCGACAAGACCATCGTCAGGGAAGTCGAAGCACAACTCAACAACCTCAACAAGGCATTCCCTAAGGCGTGGGAGTCGAAGCTCCCGGCCATCAACATGTACGCCATATCTGTTGCACCGCGTGGCGAAGATCGCACGAGGGAAACCGCGAATCGCCTGATGTGGGAATCGTTCATCGTGCTTCAGGACAACCAAACCAAAGATGAACAGCAACAGCGGGCCTTCACCAACAATTTGCTGTACTCCAAGGATGACACCAAGCAGTTAATCGATGTCTTCGACGAGAACTTCGGCGAAGAAGGGACACCAGCATGGTGGAGGATCTCAGGGAAAGCGCACGTTGCCCCAGAGCCCAAGGCGATGCCGAGGCCTAGCGCCGGAAGTGAGCAGCCTGGTGTTCCACCAAGCGCGAGCCAGCGGCGACACCACTGGTCGTGCACCGTGGTGGGCGTCATATCAGCCGACTGGGAACACGCGTGATGATGGATCGGTAGTCAACCAGACCATCCAAGCGATCCTGGAGATTTCCGCAAAAGGGGAAGACGACCGATGGATCATGCCGGAGAAGCATGACGTGAATGAATCGGTCACCATCATCGAACAGTGCACTGCTTTCGGCAACCTCAACATCGGGGTTAGCTTTGTAATGCGCAGGAAATCCGGAGTCGTCGTGCCCACTACAAAGTTTGGACCGGAAGTCAAAGCGGGGAACACTGCGTCCTATTGGGAGCGGTATTTGCGGCGTTTGGTGACAACATTGCTCATCTTCGACAAGAGGAGAAAAGCTGACCGTATTGTCGCCGCCTACCTCAACAAGCCCAAATCGCCTGGCCCCAACTTTATGCATACATCTGCGCAAAGACAGGGTGTCTTTACTCTGCAAAGCTACCCGGAGCAATCGCGTTGAAGGCTCTCATCGACGGTCATGACAATCCCGACACGGCCAGTGCTGGAATTTCAAAGATCACCAAGAGGTCAGGACGTTCCAATCCCACATGCATGACAATGGGTGGAACAACGTCACCGAGATGTCGTACTACGCGTCCGACGATATGAAGCGTGGCACAAACACCCCACTTGTTGCTCGTGTCAGAGGACTGATCAACACGCTCAAGGGTGGCGGCAAGTGGATGCAACCCGTTGCAAACTGCTCGGTACACATTTGGATGTCGTTGTATGACTGCATCCACAAGCAAGGTTTCGAGTGGAAGATCAACGCCAACTACGAGTGCTCGAAGTTCTGAGCGAACTATCAAGCATGTGCGGCGGAGGAGTATTCGTGAGTATCAACAACCACCCAGAATTCCATCAGAGCACTGGCAACCTGATGTTGACCGCAATAAAAGTGATGGAGGTGCGCGCGAATGCGGGCGTCATTGTCACCGACAATGACCTCATTTGGAAGCAAGTATCTGGACTGACGGATCGCAACTACAGCAGCGCCGGAGAATCCAAACTCTTCCATGTGTTGCAAAAGAAGCTGATCGTCGAGATGATCATGGACGTGCTTTCGCTTGACGCACAAACAGTTACCGACCTGGAAGATGCATGTGTGGGCGTGTCCCCACTGCAGTTCAATGTGCCACAGGGCGCAACAGGTGGTAACGTTCGCTATCACTACAAGCCGGACTTCACTGCTCACTTCAACAAGCAAAAGAAGTACCATGAAGAGCAACGAAGAGAAGGCAAGGCGTTTGACACAGCGGACGGCGATGACATGCTTTCGAAGTGGTATCTCCTCGAGGACGTTGCAGATTTAATTTGCACACAATGTCAAACGGGGGGAGCTCAAACCATTGCCGACCAACTGTACAATGCAGATACATGCATCAATTGCCACGCCAACGGGCTAATCGAGCAGAATACCATGTACAAGGGAGCTGACCGTGAAAAGGTTCTTTGCTGAATGCAGCCTGGTGCTCGGTGACATCAACGAGCTTGAGAACACATTCGACGGGGACATGGATGCTTTTGTACAACACCTCATCGTGAATCTGTTCAACAAGAAGTTCGCGAAGGAGCTGTCGCAGATCGGAGGCATCACGCTCGATCGAGACGCCTTTGCTGACTATTTCCGCAGTAGCAATGGGAAGCAACTGTGGGTCGACAAGCTGTCGTACATCGTCACCCGATCCGATGGAACGAAAGAGAGAAAGACCAAATTCCGTGTATGGCGTGACTACGGAAACGCTGTATACGCTTCGTGGATGCGTTGGTTCGTCGGTCAAGAGCAGGCGTACCGTGTTTTCTCCACCGGCAATGAAGAGAAGTTGGGAGATGGATTGGAGACCGTTCTCGGATTCTTCGACGTCATATCCTACTTCGGACAGGAATTGCCAAAGTGGGGGAACGTTTGCCAATACCGACCAATGCTGGAAGCCACATTCCTGAAGTTCGTCAGGGAGAACATGACCACACATATGACGGGCCTCAACAGAAAAGAAATGGCGCTGTGAAGTACATGGAGGTCCCCAACAAGAACGTCAGGGACATCATCTGGCCGGTCATTAAGGACATGCTTTTTATGCCTTTTTGTTTGGTGCTTTTTTTGGACCGAAAACCTTGTTTTTTCGCGTGCGCGTTCTTTGTCAAAACAATCCGTTTTTCGGAAGTGTTTTTTTTGCCGAAAATCTTGGGGAGGGAGGGGGGGGGGAAGAATTTTGGGATGCGCTCTTACTCCGAGGTGGCTTGAACTTGACTTGCGTTGCTGCATGGCCAAAAGGACCCCAAAGAAGAAGTCAAGAGGGAAGGGGCGGGATCCGCTTGGGCAGAAACATGCAGCAGGGGAACTTGGCAGCCTACTGGTTACAATCGTTGGCCACCTTAGCAGCCGATAAGCAAGAAGCAAAAAGGCCGTGAACGCGCAGCTGCTCTCTTTTTTTCCGGCATTGCCCCATGCCAATGGAAAAGTCCCCGTCATATGGCAGCTGCCAGGTTTGCCTCAGGCACTGGCGCTGGCTGCTTTCGCCTCAAAACAAACTGCGCGAGCGCAGTTTGTCATAAGGGCAAGCTGGTCCAACTTGCTGTTTAAATCACGCAGGGCCTCTTCAAGCCGCGCGTTCTTTTCAGCTGCTTCACGGAATTTCTGCTCAGCCTGGCGGAGACGGTCACACCAGTCCCGTGCACCCATGGTAGTGCTTTTGGTCCAGAAATCTAATTCTTTCTTCATGGAGTCATTGTCCAGCCGCAGCCGATCTACTTCAGCAAGCAACTCATCATGGTTTTGGAGATTCAATAGTTCTTCCTTGGTGAGTCGCACACGGATGTTGCAGCGCCGGCTGTTCTCGTACCTGGCCCAGTGCAGTTTGCAAAGATGTTTGGGCAGGCTCAAGAACACAGTTGAAGAGATAATAAAACACATACTACAATTATTGACTGAACTGTTATTCCAAGCTGCCGTCTCTTAGTTGCAGTTTTGACATTCACGGGGTCGGCCTGCAGCTTCTTGGTGTTCTTCATCTCCCCCAGCTCGCTCTTTATTATCACAACCATGGCACGCCCCCTTTGGCAACGGCGACGTGAAGTCAGGCGGCTGGAGCTTGACAAAGAAAGTAGCGAGAGTCCACCCCCTGCCCAGATCTTTTCAATGCTGGCCCATAAGAGTTTGTCAATGGTCGAAAGGTTCAACTACCGGCAAGTCAAGCTTTAGATCCCCCAAAAACAAAAAAGTCCAACTTGCACAAAGTATTCAAGCACCACAAGAAAAAAACTACCATTCGGGCACTGGGCTCGGGCCCCAAAAAGTCATTCCATTCGGGCCCCGAAAAGATGGCTGGTGAACACAAATGTGCAGATTGAAACGGTGGCCTCCAAAGAGCCCCTGGAGGAACATCCACAGCCAAGAGCCCCGGGCCCCGAAAAGTTGTTCGATTCGGGCCCCGATTCGGGCCCCGAAAAGCTGTTCCATTCGGGTCCCGGATTCGGGCCCCGAAAAGTCGTATACCATTCGAGCCCCGAAAAGATGGCTGGTGGACACAAATGTGCAGATTGAAACGGTGGCCTCCAAAGAGCCCCTGGAAAAACATCCAAAGCCAAGAGCCCCGGGCCGAAAAGTCGTTCGATTCGGGTCCTGGATTCGGGCCCCGAAAAGCTGTTCCATTCGGTTCCGGATTCGGGTCCCGGATTCGGGCCCCGAAAAGTCGTATACCATTCGGGCTCCGAAAAGATGGCTGGTGGACACAAATGTGCAAATTGAAACAGTGGCATCCAAAGAGTCCCTGGAGAAACATCCACAGCCAAGAGCCCCGGGCCCCGAAAAGTTGTTCGATTCGGGCCCCGATTCGGGCCCCGAAAAGCTGTTCCATTCGGGTCCCGGATTCGGGCCCCGAAAAGTCGTATACCATTCGAGCCCCGAAAAGATGGCTGGTGGACACAAATGTGCAGATTGAAACGGTGGCCTCCAAAGAGCCCCCAGAAACATCCACAGCCAAGAGCCCCGGGCCACGAAAAGTTGTTCGATTCGGGCCCCGATTCGGGCCCCGAAAAGCTGTTCCTTTCGGGTCCCGGATTCGGGCCCCGAAAAGTGTTTGATTCGGGCCCCGATTCGGGCCCCGAAAATGTTCCATTCGGGTCCCGGATTCGGGCCCCGAAAAGCTGTTCCATTTGGGCCCCGGGTTCAGGCTCTAAATTGTTTTCAAGCTGGAAAAACTCTCCGTGTTGGCTCCGAAGACTTGTTCAAAATTTGGGCCGGGTTCAGGCCCCGAAGTTGCCACAGAGGGAGCAAGGGGCGGTGGCGCAATGGCAGCGTGCCCGGACCAGCCTGTGGACACACGGGCTGGTGGGGAGGTCGCGGGTTCAAATCCCGCCTGCCCTATTCTTTTGCGCAGAGTGACCCCCTCATCTTTTGCGCAGAGTGACTCGGGGGGCTTCAACATGGCCACGCAGTGGCTGTTGAAACTCACGCGGGCTCCTTTTTCAGACTCTCAGCTTTCCCCGCGACATGTCAATTGCATGTCTCCCCGACCATGTTGCTGCTAAGAAGCAAGCAGCAATTGCAGCTTGCAAAAACCACCGTTTGGGAAAACAGCAAGGCATCCAACTGCGGGGGCGCAGTTGTTTGAACACCTGATCCAATCTGTACTGGAGTCAAAGTCGATCAGGGCTGAACTGCCCCCAAGCCAGTGTTGTTTCGCTTCCGGAAGAGGCATCCTTGGGGGATGGCTCAGTTGTTGCATCGCAGCTGGGCGAGACATCAGGTTGCTCGGAATCTTTCTTCTGCTGCCACTTCCTTGCCAGGACCTGGGCCTCTGCCCAAGCCACTGCGACAAGCCCTGGCATAACTCGCTCACTCAGTGGCAAATCGTCGGCACTCCCCACGTAGAACTTCATCCCGAAGCCAAACTTCTGTGATTGTCCAAGGCCTTTCACCACAAAGCTTGAGTTGTCCAGTTTAACCATAATCTTGCAGCATCCTGCAGGCTTGACCGTGTAGGAATGGTTGCCAACAGGCGGTGTCTCAGGCATGGCACCCGCAGGTAAATGGAGGAGCGTGGGGTAATACTTCATCAAAATGTTTCCAAGCCGCTCCTTCTGCTGCAGAATGCTCCGCAAGTCTGGGTGGCTAAGCTTGTCCCAGTCCCCCGACTCATCACGCTTGCGTTTCCGCTCTGCGCGAAGGTCAGCCCGACTGCCGAAAATCACCGTGCTCTCGTGTTCAGACGACATGTTTGGAAACCTTCGGCAAAACTCGGGCCTTAATGACTGCGGCGATGCAAGTCAAGGGCAGGACGACAAGCAGCAGCAATGCCCGTGCACTCACACCACAACAAAGCCTAGCAGTGCTCATGCACATGCGAACACCACACTCCGTGGCTCGATGCATTTTTTTCAATCCAAGGCCACACAACTTCAGCCTCAAAAACACTGTGCGTTGTGGCTGGCGGCGGGCCTGTCTCAGTCTCTACTCAGAGGAGAACACAGTGACTGGTTTTGAAGTTCCAGCAGCTGCGTTTCCGCAGCTGGCGGCAGCACGCTGCTTTGCGCGCTGATCTTGGTGCCATGGCGAATTGTTGATGATGGGTCCAACTTGGACACGGCCAATTTGATCGCACTCGGTGCCAGGGACCTGGTCGGCGGTGTCGACCAATAGAAACTCCGGATCCTCAACCTGCATGTCAGCGTCCTCTCCTTCTGCATCAGATTCATGCTGTACTGCAGTGATCTGCTCGATGTCATCAGGATGCCAGATGGCGTTGCCAGGAAAGAGAGAAAGTGGCATGAACCTGCGAATCATGTCAACGTCTCGTCTGTGAAGGGCCTTCAGCATCACCCGTGGTTTTGGCACGGGGTCACTGATTGGCAGGCAAAGTATCGAGGAATAGTCCTGGGACCACTCAACCAGGTCAGGCACGCGATCGAGCTCGTCCTGCCAGCCCCAAATCAAGAAGCGCTTCTCCCAGGAAGCATGGGAAATCGGCCCATAATTTCCACCATAAGGGGCACGTTGAATGTCATACACCACACACCGCAACTGATAATGCTTCCTCTTGTACTCGTTGATGGCACATATCAGGTTCTTCGTGGGCCCTGGCACCAGCTGAACCCAAGGCCGATGCTCGATCCACTGCTGCACTGAGGAAGTGCGAGTTTCGTGATTGCACCAGTCTGCAGTTTCCTCTGTGTAATGTCTTTCCAGATAATCGTCGCTGTTCACATGAATGAACACTCGCAGATCCCTGAACTCCTCCATGCAGATGGGGCTCCCTTTGCGAAACACGATGGCTTGCTCCAACTTTTCCAGTATCTCCGAATGAAGCTGATAGAGCGGGAAGAAGCTGGACTTCCACGTCACCAAGCAAGCGTGGTCGCCTGGCTGAAACCGTGCCTCCTGACGGCCCATGCCGTCCAACCATGACGACATAATTACTGTGGTAGCACAGTAATGTCTGTGGGAAGTGGGACTGACGCGCAGTTTTCTAGATGTGAAGCGAAAACAGCTGCAGGGCAATAACATCAATCAACAACATCGCAACTTTCAAGGACAGTCGCAACTTGCAAGGTCCAACACGCAATGCTTGCTCTTTTGTTTCTTTGCCCATCACGCGGTGCCATGGTCTGCTGCGCGCCCGCAGCAGACATTGCCACAAGGTCTAGTTTACATCATCAGCGGGAGGAGGTTTCACAAATTTGCGTTGCCTTCTCTCAGGACTTGGCATTGAAGCTATCGCATTCTTCCTCTCTGTGCTCTCAAGCCAGGCGTTCCGGGCAGCATTACTATCCAGGCCGTTCTCGGCAGCGTTGTCAAAGAAAGCTTTTCGGGTATTTTCATAATTTGTGGTTTTCTTTGACGCGCCCTTGGCTTTGGCCTTGCCTTTGGCTTTGGCCTTGGCTTTGACCTTGGCCTTGGCTTTGGGCTCTTTCTTGGCCTTGGCTTTGGCCTTGGCTTTGGCCTTGGCCTTGGCTTTGGCCTTGGCTTTGGCCTTCGCTACTGGACATGGAGGATCTTCTCCTGCGTCTTTGTCTTCTTCTTCTGCTTCTTCTTCTTCATTCATATCTTCGTTCTCGTCCTCCGGCTCATCAGAATCATCCCATCCCCCCGCCTCGCCGAAGAGCTGCTCGATGGAAGGCTCAGCCTCCTGGTTGCCAGAGTCAGGCTCATCGCAATTGTCGTTCTTCCTCAGGCTCGGGAAAAAGTTGCCTTCTTCGATGCCGCCGCTCATGAATGGCAATGCTACTTACTGGCTTGAGGGGCTCATGGTTGGGCTCTCAAGAGCACAGGTCGTGGACTGCAAATGGTTCTCCGTGCACTGTCAGTTCAAAAGACAGGACACTCACAATTGCAGCAGCGTGTTTATCCCATTTTCCTCCCAGCGCTCCGAACTGCAATCTGCCCTGGGTCTGTGATTGCTTCGCTGCCAACAGACATGTCCCGCTATCATCATTATTGTCATGCGCTGGCTAAACAAAAGAATGCACAAACTGTGGCACCACAGTTTGTTTAGTCATCACTACCCACAGAGTCTTCACTCAGATTCTCCTCCTCGACGTCCTCTTCATCTTCAATTTCTTCGTCTTCTTCGTCTTCTGCAATCAGATCCTTCTCCGACTTCTTCTTCGGAGCCGCCTTCATCTTTGCAGCCTTCTTTGGCTTCGGCTTTGCATTGGCACCTCCCCGCGACTTTCGCTTCTTGCCTGTCACCGTGGACGTGGAAGGCTCAGGGGTGCTGCTGCTCTGCGCATGCGGAAGGTGCAAAAGTTTTCCCAGCTTTGCGTTGAAAATCTTGTCGTTGGCAGGGTCAGTCATCGCCGCGAGGAGCTGTGTGCAGACCTGGGCCTTGAACCACTTGGCGTGCTTTTGTGAGAAGCCTGGCGTGCTCTTCTTGGGCACCAGAACCAAACTCGAGCAAAAGGACATCAAACTGCGATGCAGCCAAGGAGCAAATTGCTGTCACTGGAATTCTTTTTGTCAAAATCACGCTGGCTGTCGCAGGCTCTGCTGCTGTCATGAGTGTGACAGCCCGTGGCCGATACCGGTGCAACAATTCCTCGATCATGTGCGAATGCCTTGGATTCCAAGTGATCGGTTCTCCTGCCACGTTGTCCTTTGCACTTCCATCTGTTCGCTGTTGGTTGTTCGGTGCACCAGCCACGCGGAAGCTTCCAAGCAACTCGTGCTTGAACACAGGTGCCAGCCTTGTCAGCCCTGCCAAATCATGCCGGGGGACCCCGTAGACCTCAGAAACTCGCACGCAAACAAGGGGCGCAAGCTGAGCGCGCCAAACAACCGCGCACTGTTTGGTTTATCCAAGGCGCAGCATCTGAACACACGGTCCCCTCAAAATGTAGGTTCTTCCGGCTTCCCGTGATAGCTTGCAGCTTTTGCACATCCGTGGTGGTCACCAAGACCTTTTCTGCCAAGTTAATCACGTTGACCTCATTATCAGCCCCCGCGCCTCCGAGGAAATCACATTAAAACACTGAGGCCCTGGCCCCACGCTCAATCGCCGTCCCTGACAGATTCCTGGCCTTCCTGTTCGCAGTTGTCGAGGCCTCACTGTGGATTAAATTCCACATCTTAGTCACGCCGATGCCCTTGAACAGGTTGTTCCAATGAGAATGCAGGCCTGACCGGCCTCCGTCAAAGAACAAGAACCTAAGATGAGCAACGCATGGACGGCGCACGCATCCTGTGTTTATCTAATAAGCTAGGCAACACATCCGAAGCGTCTGGGGGAGGCGGCCCGTCCGAGTCGTCAAAGGTCAAAGTGGATTGCCTGTTTCGTGCAAAAAGCACGCCCTTGACCACTTTCTCGAAGTGTTCTTTCTGAAACGGAGGGGGTGACCTCCGAGCGTCGGTTTTATGCTCTCCTGCCTGCTCAACGTCCCAAATGAAAAGTTGGGAACCCTCCTGGCTTCGCGTGTTTAGGAATTCCACCTTCGACAAAGCAAGGATGAGTTTGTCAATCTCTTGGTCAGCCACCGCGACCTGCAAAAGGGAATTGACAAGGTCCTTGGCGGTTGTCTCAGTTTCTAGCAGAAACTCTTTGTCTTCAGTCTTCAGAGCTTCAACTGCATGGACAGCCTCAGTTGCCTTGGCTTCATTGGGCTCTGAAAGGCGGATGGCGGCTTTCACAAGGGCGGCGTCATCCAACGCACCTTCGTCCGCTGACTCCGCCTGCGTTGCCGCAGCCGTTTGTCGGCTTTCTTGGTTAGCTTGTCCCAGATGGGCTTCAGCACCTCGCGCTCGAGAAGGGCATTCACGTCAAAGTTGGTGTGCAACACGCTCTTCACCTTCTCGTCGTACTTCTTGGTGTAAATGAGATCTGCCAGAAATTCCGCAGCCTCTTGACTGGCTGGCTGCAGCGCCCCCAGCCACGATTTGTTGGCCACGACTTTCACGGATTTGCCTCGGCGCCATGTCCAGATCATTACAATGTCATGGGCGACACTTGAATCACCAATTGCAGTCAAAATGCTAGGGTCAAGTTCATTGTCAGGGATATTGTCGAGCGTCTCCCGCGAGAAGAGAAGGCCACCAGCCATTGCCTTGCGCCACGTCTCCTGAGTGGAGAGTTTCTCCCGGATGCGTTTTGCGTCCTCACATGGCAGGCTCTTGTGAGCCAACAGCATGTCCAGGATCTCATCTTTCAGGACATACTTCCATGCCCACATATGCAACAGCCTCAGAAGCAGTGCGCCCCCATCAATCAAGGCAAAACCTAAGAAAAAAGCAGCAGTGCTAGGAGTCAGGCCCTTTGGAATTATTCCCACGGGGGTTCTTGCCGGCCAACGCCTGGGGGTTGAGCTCGCCTTGCTTGAAGGTTTTGTTCAACGCCGCATCCATGAGGGCATCGAACACCCACTTCACGCAAGGCGGTTGCTTCTTGCAAGCAGTGGCAAGGTCTCGCAAAACATATATGGACTTGATGGGACTTCGCTTTCCGAAGAGCTCCTCAGAAAGCAGGACTTCCTCTCGGAAAGAAGTGTCGCTCAGCAAGGAATTCCACAGAGCCATCAAGACTTCGAGGAAGGACTGCGTCACTGCCTCCCCCGATGTCACCGTCAAGTTGGCAGACAAGATCTCGAAAAGCTTCTTAGTCGTCAGCTTGGTCTTGGAAGCTGATTCGTGATTCAACTTGAAGGACACTATTTGAAAGATGCGTTGCACAGGGCTGTAGTACATGGTCTCGTAGCTGGTCCCAACATCCTCCCTTTGCTTGGCCGCTTCCCAGAACAAATTCAGCCCGGGCTTGAAGCGGCAATCGATCGTGGAAGACAGCCACGCCCTTCTCCATTCCTGCGCTGGCAACTCAATGCTTGGCTAGTAATGTATTTAGGGGCCAAGACAGCGACGGCGCCGGCCTCCTGGAACTTGTCTTGCTGCAAGTCCCTCGCTGTGGCCAAGATGAAGGCGTGATGGTCCTCCTCCGGACTGATCCTCTTCATTTGCCCATTTTTCTGGTCCATAAACAAGTCATCCACTGCCACCACCAAATTTATAGGCTGGGGCGTCTTGTACGTGGTGTGCATGATCCACTTTACGCTGCTCTTGTACACTGGCACACTTGCAGTCGAAGACCATGACCAGCTAACCCACGCTACATTGCCGCCTGCAATGTACTGGTCAGTAGTGGAATCTCCCTCCTTCAAGGCCTCCATCATGGACTGCAACTTGCGATTGTCGAAGGGGTCTTGACGACCGCCCTCCTCGATCGTTAAGGGCTTCATTGACTCAAGGTCCCTGAAAAGATCCGTCCTGAGCAGCAGCGCAGTACTGACTGATGGCATCTCTATTACTGAGGCCCGCGCCCCACAATGAGTTCCCAAGCCTTCCTCACGTCATCGTAGTGGGAAGTGCTTATGTTCCGGCATTGCACCGGGGTTGAGCTTGCCGAGGATGTTGATTGAACCATAGCAGTCTGCACCTCGCTGCGGTTACGCAGCTGGCACCGGGGGCCTCAAATAAAAAACACTGCGGATGATCCTTAATCTGAAAACTGCGGATGAGCCTTAATCTGAAAGCACGGGCCACGCTCTGTGAAAAGTCGAATTTGATCCGCGTCAGCAACGCTTCCGTTTTTTGTTTACCCCGGTCAATTGTTGCAGTCGCGGAGCACCAACCCAAAGCAGGGCCAGCGTCCCAGCAAATTAAACAGGAGCAGCTCTTGTCTTAATAACTGTGGCTCCACAGTTACTAGGCCCAGCGGATCAACCTAGCTGCCGTGAGCACCGCCCTCATTGCCTCCCTCAGGACAGGAACCGACATGGCGTTGCCCACCATTTTGCCTCTCTTGGCGCGGGACACACTTTTGGGCCAGCGGAAGTTGTGGAATCCCTGCAAAGCCGCCAGCTCCTTGAGGCTGAGAAAGCGACTTTCCTTAGCACAGGCTGTAAGCGGGCTGCGGGCTGCGCAACTCGCCACACTTGATTATTTGCACTCGCTAAATCTGGTTTGGACAAGAATCGTTGTCGAGCCAGAAGTTGTCGCCGGAGGCTCGTGCACATGTGATTGTGGGAACATAGCCCGAGGTGACCTGCCGGAAGTTTTTCCCGGCTCCTGCGTCGATGATGTCCCTGTCCAGATTCCAAACACCCTTCGCCTTGAGCTTCTTCCTTCCTGCCAAAATGTTGTTCCGCTTGGTTTTGCAAAGCTTCTTGATGTCCACCTTGGGAAGCCCCTTCTCCAAGAAGTCGTCCAGGCAAGCGAACTTGCTTTCAGGCAGCGAGTGGACCATATTTGGTTTTCTGGTTTTCACACCCTTGCGCGTGGACCTCCTGGCGCCCATGATGTAGATCCTCTTCCGGTTCTGCGGAAGCCCGAAACTGCGGCTGTTCACCATTCGCCAGCTCACAGCATAGGCCCGCTTCTGCGACCCAGGAAGCCGACATTCCTTGAGCTGCCGCAGAAGTTTGTTGAAGTGCTTCCTGTGCTTCTTATTCCGGATGCCCGTCACATTCTCCAGCACAAATCCACGCGGTTGCATGCGGCAGATGTAGTCCACCACAGCCTTTGATAAATCACGTTGGTCGCATTTCCCCTGCCCGACGCCCGCCGTACCTCGGAAGGAGCAGACTAAGCAAAGACCTATGTGCAAAAAAACAGAAAGTAACCCAAACTCGGTTGAAAACAGCTACTTGTTCTGGCAGTCTGCTGTATGGTTGGCACGGAAACCCAGCTGTGTACAAGTCACACTTCTCGCAAACATTTCCAAGAGCATATCCAAGACTCCTCGGTCCCTTTTTGTGGGAAAGAATCACCTTTCGGCAATCTGGGTCCACATCGGTGGCAAACTGAACCATGAACTCAATCCCCAGTTGCTTCGCTGCCACAACATCAGTTCCCATGCCGCTGCAGTCGCTCCCAAGCATGATTGGCCACTTGCGCTGGCAATGTGACTCCACCTTCTCCACGCGAGGAGGCTTCTTGATGCCAGTTTTCTTCACCTTCAAGGATGTCTTCCCCATGCTTCACGGACTTTCTGCGGCAACGCAGCAAGTCAGCTGAAGAAGCAACTGGAGGAAAGCTGGCTGCGGGGCGAAGCGTGAAGCGGCTTGACGGGCAGACAGAACACATGAGCACACCAGACAACAGACAACAAGACGTAGTAGTCTCGGCTTGGGGCTTAATTGCACATACCCCCCAAAACAAATAGCAGGTCAGCCCGATTTTGAGCCGCAGTGCCAGGGGGTTCCGTACCCCCTGGCACTGCAAGTTCTGATGCATCAGAACTCGCAGTGCCAGGGGTTACCCCCCCATTTTCGAGTCCCGAGTGCCAGAGGGTTCGGAACCCCCCGGCACTTGGGACTCGAAAATGGGGGGGTAACCCCCGGCACTGCAAGTTCTGATGCATCAGAACTCGCAGTGCCAGGGGGTTCGGAAACCCCCGGCACTCGGGCTGTCGGGCCCAAAAGAGCCCGAGGACCCGTTTGAAAAAGCATAAACGACTTAGACTCAAAAATCTAGTGCGTCAGAACTCGCAGGGGCCCGAAATCTAGTGCATCAGAACTCGCAGGGACCCAAAATCTAGTGCATCAGAACTCGCAGGGGCCCAAAATTCTGATGCATCAGAATTGTTCATTTGGCAGACACAGGGAGCAACACCAAAAACCAGGCTTGCGTGGCAGAAAGCGCTCAAACAAAACTCCCACAAAATGGAGGATTTTTCGGCTGACCGGACCCGCGCATCAGCCGGGACAAGGTTCCCCCCACCCCCCCACGGCTTTGTACACTGTTTAACTCCCAGCGCTTCAAGAAGCACTTTCCGTCATCAGACAGCAGCCATCGCATAGACGTGTTTCTCTCTGTTATGACGCGAGGCAGTGGCAGCCCTCTTCCCCAGTCTGCAGATTCTGTGCAGCGACCAACCCAGGCTCGTCATTGGCGGCTGTGACCCAGGCAGAATCGCTCTATTGCCCCAAGAGCTCCCCACTGTACAAATGTATGGGCGTTGAACATCTTTGTGGATGTCAGCACGGACTTTTCCTGCACAAGTCCTACACTCACATAGTTCTTCTTGGTCTTGGCAGCTTTGGCTGCGTTCACCCAGGTGGCAGCCTTGTCCTCAGTTCTGTTACCAGGGGCGCGCCGCTCCAAACAAGGCAAACGGGACACGGACAGGACGACAAGTGTGCCACAGCCAGCCAAGGCCCGCACGTACACTTTCCAGTTGAGCTCTTGCATGCGTGTTTGTGCCAAGACAGCGAATCGCGGATGACGTTTGCGAAATGATGGCGTAATGAGCACATGTCTTCGGGTGCCCTTGGCTGGCCCTTTGTATTTAACCCAAGGCCCAAACCCGGTCTTGATCGCAGCTTGGCTTACGATAAGACCACCAGAGAGTCGCATTAGCCATGAAGCTCGAGAGCCAGGTTTTGCGACATTGTTCACCACAACGCCTTCAGCCAAGAGATAATCATTGACCACCAGGGCACCCAAAGAGTGGAGTTTCTGGTGCAAGTCAGTAGAGTCTGCCTCCTCTTTCGCGAGCAATCGCCTAAGAAAACTTGCAAGAACAAAGGCGCAAAAGCAAATTCAAACGCCAAGGCGCATATTGGCCAGAGCTGGAAGTTCAGGCTGACTCCGCCTGCGTTTCCGCAGCGAGCTTTCGAGCTGAGCTTGGTGGTCAGCTTTCCTCCTACGCTCCAAGCATTGGCTGTGCTCTGCTGGACGAAGCTGCTCTTGCCGCAGCAGCAGGTCGTCTTGCTGAGCTTGAAAGCACCGTCTTTTCTTCAGCTCCGACAACTTTTTGGTCGCTTCCTCGTGCTTGGTGGAAATTGCATTTCCAGCTGCCTTGCGGGAACTTTTGCTCAGCCGCAGCATGTCCCGAGGGGCATCGTTCAGCTTTAAGCATCGCTTCACACTCTTCCGGCGTCGAGCTATCCACGCGGCTTCCGAAACAGGATTTCTTGTTCGTGCCTTGGCCGGCAAGGTGTGCAAAGCGAACTCCGGCAAGTTAAAAAAAGCTATGTGCCGCCAAGCGTCCTGCCGGCTTGCTTCTAGTCGAAGACCGGAAACAAACTTAGGTTTGCGAGCGGACCCAGATGATCTTTCAGAGCCGAAGCCTTCCTGCCAAATCTTTTGGGCAAGCATAGCAACTGCACCACGAAGACTGTTCTTGTCCCACTGGCGAAGCCGCCTCTCGAACGCCTTGAAGTAAGGGCCTAAGAAAGCCCTGTCGCGTGCAGTGTGGTACTTGATATCTGCAAAGTCACGCTCGCTCTGCGCAGTTCCAGCCGCCGATGCCAGCAAGACACGGGCAAGTGTTTTAGACATGTCCGGGCAGCGGCCGCTGACACTTGACTCTGCCAAGGTCCAGGCTTGCAAATCACCCAACTCTTCCGACTTGGACAGTTGTTTTCCTGGGCAGAGCATTGGAAAGCGACAAGCAAAGCAGGACAAGCAATATGCACCGTTAAACAAACTCAGAACCGGTCGGTGGCGTTGGGCAGTAGGCTTTAAGTCTTGGAACTGTTCATAGAGCTGCTTAGAGTTCGCGTCGAACATCTGGGAGAGCCGCAGAAGACAGCGCTGTGTTTCCGCAGCGCTCTTTTGGGGGCCGCTGAGCGAAAAGGCTGACAAGTTGTGGATCAGTTCAAAATCAGGAAACTCTGTCTTGATGGTCTGCGAGACAAGGGCGAGCCATGCAGCCATCCTTGCAAAGCACCTGTTGAAAACGATCGGCGAAACGCTGCCTCCCACACTCCTGTGCCCAGCGCCCAGTTGAATCAAACGAGGTCTTTCCAGCCACTTCAGCACCTGGCAGTCAGATCAAGTCTTTGAAGCTCTGAAAACTTATCACGGGCTTCGCGACTCAGTGCTGTCTAGAAGCGTGCTGTGTGTAACCACTGGAGGTGGCTGTTTTCTGCACGAAGAGCACATGCAGCCTTTGAGCAAAGGTTGTCAAGCAGGTTTGCGCTGCACTCATGTCCATCTGGCTCTTGTCAAATCTGCGTAAAATTCTGATCTCCTCATCAGCAGCGTCAGCCATCATAGCCATTTGCAGGTACACCTCTGTGGATATAGACTCCAGGAACTTCTTGGCAACCCTTCGGGGTTTCGCGTTGGTCTTTACTCGCAATATCCTTAGATTTGCAACACAGTTTTTCTTTGAAATGGCGACATACTCAAGCAAGCCTGATGCCTACTAAGTCTCTCGTGAGCTGTGGCCAAGAACGCATCCGCAAGAAGGATAAATCGCCCCATCGGCTTCTGCAGAGAAGAATGACGATGCTTGGCCGACTGCAAGTCTCTCATGCCACTGTGACGCAGAAATTCGGCGTCCATGTGCCGAACCTTAGCGCGACGAGACACTATGGCCACACTTGCGGCATGTGTGTTAAAACATGTCCACTTTTGAGCCTAGCAACATGCTTCGCAAACATCACCTTCAAATCTGGCGAATGCCAAATCAGCGCAGTCATAGACTCCTTTCCAGATATGAATTGCTGCATGTATTCCTGAAGCGTCTCGTCAAGATGCCATTTCTTTGCAAACCTTAGCCAGCAAGGCAGCTGTCTGTTAGTTGTCCGTTCCGCGCAGGGTTGTTTACTGGGAATGCAACACGTGAGGACTGCGCTGAGTTGCCGCTGGACAGCATGCGCGCTGTCGCGCAGTCGAATCTTCATAGCTGGAAAAGTCTCGGCAGGAAAGTGGTCCCGAAGTGAGAGTAAACGGCCGGCTCTCAGTTCATCAGCGGCCGCATCCGAAGCAAACATTTCCTCAGCAGCGTCAGCGTCAGGGAGAAGCATTTTGTTTTGAAACATGGAGCAAGCAAAGCTTTGCCGCCTAGGTTCCACCCTTCTGCGAAAATGCTGCCAAGCCTTTTTGTAAAATGTCGGCGCCTTCCCGCACCACCCAGACGGAGGTTTTCTTCTAGCCTGAAACATAGTTTTTGCAACTCGCAGCGTTGTCCTGGCAATCCTTCGGGCGCCGCAAATTTGGCCGTGGAAGAGCCCCAAGAGGCCTTGATGCAGTTCAAGTTGACCGCGCTGCGGTTTCACACCGCGGTTTGACACACAGGCAAATCTGACAGAAAGCATCGGCCCTTGCGCATCTTGCGAAATCAGAGCTACCTGGCACTTCCCAAGTTTCTTCCGCTCCATGTCCAACATAGCCTCATTCAAGCACCATGAAATGTTCTTTTCCTTGTAGCGGCCAAGAGGAGATTTTCGAAGCGATTCTCCTTTCAAGCGGCGCTCCACAACACCCAGAAAGGTGTCCATTGACGGGGTGCCTGGCAGATTTGGGCTGCAGCCAAGCGCTGTCGCTCGTCGGAACCGATGCAGTACTCCACGCTCATGTTGTTTCAATTGCGTTGTTCGCAATCCTTCCACTGAGCGGCTGAAGCACTTGCAGTACCGGCACTGCACATTCGACTCAGTCAGTTTTGCCCACTTGAACAGTCTTCCCCACTTAATCACGCATTTGGAAGAAGGCATGGCGCCATCCGAACTGCGTTGCCGCAGTCGGTGCAGCAGCTGCCCTACAACTTGAGCATGTTTCGACAGGCGTGATCAACGATTAACGATGCCGCAACATGAACTGTGCCACGACAGAAACACTCAGGCAAAACGGACGAGCCCTTTTTACCTCTGCGGGACTGTGTGCTTGAAGTGCGACCGCTTCCGAAGCCGTCAGGCTTCGCAAGCAATGATTCCAAAAACCTGACTGCGGCGACGCAGTTCAGTTTTTGACCTTTTCGAGGCCCAGGAACCAGTCCTTTACGTCAGCGAGCTCCTGCTTTGTGCAGGGATCATCAGTCCACCACTCAATGCCGTCGTTGAAGGTCACTTTCAGCCATTGTCCCCGGTAATTGTACCAGCGTTGGCCCGTGGGGAATTTTGGCGCCCGTGGCAGCCGGCGGAACTGCGCGGCAATATATCCAGCAGCGACCCATTGTGTATAGGTGTAGGTGCCGCTGGAATGCATCCTGTGCACGGCGCGAGTCTCTTTGTCGCTTTCATGCTTCCCCGAGTTCTGAAGGGCAGCCCAATCACTCGGGATCTCTTGAACCTTGTTCTCACGCGCGACCGCGTCTTCTGCTGTCGAGTCCTGGATAGCCCCGCCGCAATTCCACCATCCGGGTCAGGCATGTTGTCATAGATGCCTGTCGCAGTGACATAGGCCGTTCATCATCATCCTTCTGCATGTCGTCAGCCGGCGACGTTGGTGAACAGTTGACCCAGGCCGGATCTTCCTGCTCAGTGTCAAGCTGCGTCGCCGCAGCTGATTTTGGCATGGGCAAAAACGGAGTTGGGCTTGCCGGCTCCTGCTGGCACTCCTCCTCCGGCAGCTGAGTGACAGTGGGCTCCTCCGGCTGCAGAGTTGGAGTTTCCTGCTCCATGCTCGGCACCACAGTTGGCGTCGGCGCAAGGCTGCTTGGGGAAACACAAATTTCTTGGCAAGGCGCACTCCGACTCCACGGCCTCCTCGGCCGTGATACTCGCGTGCCCCCAGCCCGGCGTCGTTATCTGACGCAGTCAGCTTTCCCTGTCTCAGGATTGCCGGGGCACATTCCCAGTACGTGCCGTGAACCACCGAGTGCAAGTGGATGCCATCTGCGTTTCCGCAGATGTCTTGAATACGACGCTGCCACTGCGCAGAGTGCAGTCTGTCCGACTGCAAGTAATCGAACTCGATGTGGCCAGAGCTTTTCGAGGTTTTTCTGGGGGAAATGGCGGCATTGGCCCAGAGAGTCGCAGACTCCGTGGACGTGCGCCCAGTGCCGCACCATCATCTCCACCAATGCTGGGTCCTTTGCAAGGGGGTGGTTGCTCTGGCTCCTCCCGTGTTTTTCCCACTTTGAACGCTTGGTCAATCTCCCGATGTTGTTCCTCAGGACATCATACGGGGCTTGCACCAATGGAGTGGCCAACTCCAATGACTTTGTGCCAGCCACATGCGACAGCTTCAGGAGATTCGCCAGCATCTCGACCGACTTCAGCGGCAGTCGTTCAATGCTTTCCAGCGCCCTGTGTGATGGCCGCTGTGTTGCCACAGCGGCTTGGTTCACTCTGTCCAGGAAGTCTGCAAGCGGAGTCCTGCAAACGTCATAGAGGTCGCGATGACTCAGCGTCGTATTGACCTTCACCCACTTGTGCCCGGAATTCTGGTCGAGCGGCTTTGTTGAGACCCCATCCACATTGGCCATCCCGTGTGGCAGGAGCTCGGGTTTGCCAATGCGTTGAGGGCCATGGACCTCTAGTGTATCGTGGAAGAAAGACGGCAAGACGAAGCCGAAATTGATGTGGTTTACGTTTCTCCGCTTGTTTTCCTGCAGGGGCATTGCTTGAACAGTGTTTGCAATAGTTAGAACAAACGTACAGGGACATGCAGCTTTTCACACGCCCCAACCCCATGCACTTTCCCAAACCTGTCCTGAAATTTCTGGTTTATCAGCGTCGTGTCTTTTGCCAGCGTGAAAAAGTGGCCCGCGACGCTGGAGTCCAGCTGCAACCCAGCCTCTTCTACCAGTTCCCTTAAGGCGGCATTCTTGGCCGCATCTTCCTGCCAGTTTCCACCATGCCTGTAGACAAGATCTGCTGGAACTATGCTTCCAGCAGGTGTAGCAAGAAACCCGCTGCACCTTCGGTGCGCCAAGACATGCCAGTCGAAATTGACATTCATGAACAAGTATAGCGCCACACTGCCATACTCGTCGGAATGTCGCGGCATGTCCTGCTGTGTTGCCAAAGCAGTCTTCAATCTGCCTTGCCCTTGCTTGAAGCCAAGGCTGGCGCGCAAGCAGTGTGAGATGCAGTTGTGTTTCATGATCACTGAACGGCAACAACATTTGAGAGCTGTTTTTTTCCACTAGCAGCCTGAGTAAGTAAGTTTGAACAACCAAGGCAAGGAGCTCCAACAAATAGATCATTCGACAGCAACTGTTCAACTGCGGGTGCAGAGCTGGTTCTAGATGCAGTTTTGTCAACAATGTGGTGCGCATGGAGTTGCGGAAGCTTTATGTTGAAGAGGCGAAGGGCAATTCCTGCTGTCGCCAACGACAACACAACCGAAAAAACAAAGTCGTGCAGTGTTACCAGATGCCTGCATACCCTACTCGAAGAGCTGCGCAGCCAACCCAGGGCGGGCCCTCATGGATTGACAAAGCATTGCGCTGCTTTTTTTCTGGCTGCAAAATGTGCGAAGAGACTGTTGCGGCAGCAATTCAAGTGAAACACTGGCAAGACTGCGTGGCCGCAGTTTGCGTCTAGCGATGCTCGAAGACTGTCTCCTTGTGCTTGATTGTCTCCTTGGACTCATTCTTCTGATTCAGCAGCAGCTTAATAATCATCATCTCTATCTTGTTGACACGGCCTTGCACCCCTGTCAGCTCGTCCAAGATATCCTTAAGCACTTCCTCGGGCGGGAGCGGCGGCGGACTCAGCCACGGCGGCGGCGGGGAGGTGCTGGTCCACGCCGAGGATGCCTGCGATGATGGCGGCAAGCGATCATACACGGCGCCCACCCAGTTAGTACACATCGGCGGTTCGCAATTTTCGGACCGAACTTTGAAGGCCTCATCCCTGGTGTAGCGCCAGCTGTGCTGCAGGCCAGCCTCAGCCTTTCCCTCCAGCAGGCACACGCAGCAAATCACCTCAAAGTTCCAACCGCAAACCATCACACCGCTGTCTTTGAAGGCCTTCTTCTTGAACAACGGGGTCTTGCATTTCCATCCGCAGACATCGCACACGGCCTGCCAGTCAGAATTCCACGGCATTGTCTGACTGACAGCTGCGTTTCCGCAGATGTTCCACAGATGTTCCTTAACAGCTGCGGCGGGCAATTCAACCATCACGACATGAACACAGCATCCCTGACACATGTTTCAAACTGTTCACAGGCGCGCCCGAGCAAACACAGGCACGAATCGAAGACTGCAGCTCTACCACCATTAGCCTTGCGTAAGAGGGTCTTTTTCTTGTTCCGACCTTGCGCCCGAAACGTGTAAAGTCAAGACTAAGCTACTGTTGGAATTTGCAGAGGTGTTGGCCATTAACAAGAACCAACTGCGGGCACGCAGTTGGTTTTCGCGGCAGCAGCGCTGCGTGGAACTCCGGCAGTATAAACATGGGACATCTATCGCCGGCGCAATTCAGACTCTAACTTCTCCAGCTCCTGCGTGCTTTGCCACAATTTGTGATCGATGACCTCCGTGGTGTCCATTGCCGTCTGCCACATGCGGAGCGACATCCTGCGCATAGACTCAACCTGAAAAGTCTCTGCCCCTCTCAGAATCAATAAACAGCTGCTGCCTGCCATTGCGCGTGTTTTGGAACTCCTCGATGAGGTCCAGCGCCGAATCCAGATTGTGGTACTCCTGCCTCATCAGGATCTCAACAGCTACCACCATCTGCAACTCTTCCTTTAGGTGTTCCATTTGCGTTTTCAATGCCTCGATCTTCCGTCGTCGAGCCCCAGCCTCGGTCATGGCGCGCAACGCAGGTGACTGTTCCATCATGGCTCCCCTAAAAAAAGGCCAGTTTGGACCAGAGCGCTGCAAAGTAAATTGCACAAAAAGCATCTCAAATTGACAAATATTGCCCCAGGTGCTATTTTTCTTGCCTGCAAACAAGCATGCGGCAGCAAACACATCGTTTCTCAGGCTGCAGCAGCCCCTCAAGCTCAGCCCAAACACTCACTGTGTTGCCGCAGTGTGTTTGTATGTGAACTCTCGAAGCACCGGCTGCAAGTCCTGTATCAGGACATGGACTGGCCAGAGTATGGCCAGAAACACACACTCTGCGTCGTGGCCAGCGGCAAGACCGCCCCACACATCCAGGGCCTCGCTCACCTGCAACATTTGGTCATGGAGAGCGCGCAGCTCGTCAAGCTTAACCTTGTTCAGCTTCCCCTTCATCGGCCGCAGCATCTCGTACTCATCAAACATCCACAAGACGTCCTTGTAGCGCACATCAGTCACCGGTGTCTTGTGACAAAAAAAGTGTTCAAGCACAGTGCATGTGGCGCAGCACTTGCTGATGATCTTGGAGTTCATCCGGTTGTCTTTGTACAGAGGGCCCAGAGTCTCGCAGACCTTGATGAGCATCGAGAAAGGGATCTTGTCTGGTTGCCCGCAAGTGATTCGTTGGATGTCTTCCGCCAACTTGTATAGGCAATCCCCCCGCACAATGCCAGCTGAGCCCTCCTCCAAGTACCTGGATGCCATGGCTTCGCCAGCTTTGGTTGCAAAGCTGGACAACGAGTTGAAGCCGAACCGAAGCTGAGCCAGTTGAACCGAATGGGCGGGCGGCGGGCGAAAACTCACTGAGCCGCACGCAACGCTGGCAGCAAAACAGACACGCTTTTCCTTGTGCTTTGTAAAACTCAGGAGTTGCCAAACTTCTCAGGCAAAGCAAAAACCTAAGCTGAGCCGGGCTCTCAGGGGAAAGGCTGTGTTTCCGCAGCCTTTTCTAGATGCAAGTTCAGTCAGAGTTCAAGGGTAAACAAGCTCACGCAAAGTCAAACAAGCATCGTCCAACAGCATCTCCAATGGTGTAAAGGCAGTCAATGTCGGCCAGTTCGTTCAAGAAGTGCAGAACCTGGGTCGACTCTTCCACAAAGGCCCGCTCTTCAGCAGTGACGCGTGGAAGTTGCGTTGGTCCTGGAGAGCCTGGAGAGCACAAATCCCGCACAAGAGGCTCCCTGGCCATATCATCAGAAGGCAATGGCGAAATCAGCGCGCGCTCCATACCAGCAAGAACGACTGCGAAAGGAAACATCGCGGCTCTTCGCCCAGTTCTTTCCATGATCAACCGCAGGACCCGGCTGCATTTCCTGACAATAATCTCGTCGTCAATCTTCATTTCAATGACATGCAGCGCCACGCAATGCGCGAGCTCGTCAGCGTCACCCCCGTAAATGTCCATGGCAGCACGTGCGCCAAGTTTCACTACCAGCTGACATAGCAAAAACAACTCTCTGAGCCACCGGATTGTCCAAACATCAAGGCCCCCCTCCCTCCCCAAGATTTTCGGCAAAAAAACACTTCCGAAAAACAGATTGTTTTGACAAAGAACGCGCGCGCGAAAAAACAAGGTTTTCGGTCCAAAAAAAAAGCACACAAAAAAAGGCATAAAAAGCATGTCCTTAATGACTGGCCAGTCATGGACAAGCTGAAGTACTCGAATCCGTTCATCGATATCGAGGAAGCCAGTTCATCAGGCCAGAAAAGGAAAGCAGGCGAGTCCGATCATGAGGACGAGGCTGATCGTGCTTGTGAACCCGATCACGTCGAAGAGCCTGAAGCCAAACACTCGAGAGTCGAGGACATCGCCACGAGACGAGCAGAGCTGTTGCGGTTGTTCGAGAATCTTTGCGATCGCGCTGGCGAACTCAATGTTTGCATCACGTGCGGAAAAGAATCCCATGAGGGGACGTGCAAAGATACTGCAAGAGCAACGGAATCTGACTTGGCGCGTGGAAAGATTCAATTGCTGTTTCTTCCGGAAGGACATCCTTCATCCGATGAAGACATCGACATGGAAGGAAGTTCCAGATGATGATGAAGAGATTGAGCCGATGTCCAGCAAACCTCATGAGAAACCCCATCAACCGGGAACGGAGGAGCCGATCTTCTATCCAAGGGAAGAGTTCAACAAGTACAATTACGCTTTGAGCCTCCCCGAGATGGCTGACATGGCTGAAGGAGGAGAGCTCCACGTTGGTCAGCTTGACCTACACACGAATCCCAACGGAACCTGAAGGAGTACAACAACATGCTCGATTTGTTTGGTGGAGCAAGCCCCTCTGTGATTCCCCAACCCGGCGATGAGGCAGTATGCGGAGGTGTGCAAGGGAATTCGGTATTCGTGTATGACCCACACACTGCCAAAGGGGCTACATCACCACAACGACTTAGACTGGACGTCAAAAGCACTGGTGAAGGTCCTACGCCATCAAATCGGCCAAAGGAGGAGGAACGCTATGCCTTGCAATGGTGGAGGATGGGTGGACATCGGCCACGTCCTGAGCCGCGAGGATACGTTCCCGCAGGATCGGTATGACAAGAGCGGCAGATTTCAAATCTTCGCCGAGTGCGTCAGATCGGATGATCGCAGAGCACGGAAACCCAGACTGCCGATTCTTGCAGCAAGATTCGATCAGGAAATCGACAATGATTCGATGACGTGACGGGTCTCATAGCGGCTGGATGGACAAAGGACAACATCGACTGGGTTCGTCGCGAGCACGAAGGTTGGTGGCAACCATGGTGCGTTTGAGCATCGTCGGGACATTCGGACTTCGGTTTCGCTCGTCCTGCTGAGCTTTGCAACATATTGTTCCCGAACATGTCTGACTGCTTGGGCGGAGCATTCCACGTGACAAAGCCATCAGCACTGGAAGGTATCATCTTGAGAGGTATTGTTCCAGGCGGCAATAACAGTGCAAGAAGATTGGCGGTACACTTTGGAGTATTTGCACCTTGGGACAGTGAGAACATCTCGACCAAGACCGCATTGAACGATATCAAAGAGGGGGACGACCTCATCGCCATCTACGTGCCAACGAGGACATTGTCCGTGTACCAGTCAGGGGTCACATCGGGAGGGACGATCGTCGCCTTCGAGACCATTCCCTTCAAAGAGATCAGGGCAATCTGGAGTTTCAAGTCCATGAAGAAAGGACCTATCAAAGAGGTTAGGCGAGGACGCTGTGGGCGTGACCCCAGCGGACTTTCTTGGGAACCTCAACAGTTTCCTGGACGACGAAGACTCCGCGGATGCCAACATCCTGAGGAAGATGGTCGTCAAGGCTTGCGAAAACGTCGAGGAGCCCGAGCTTTTGAACAACTCGTTGGTCGAGATCAGGGATTTGCTCAGCAGATTCATCGTCTACCGCGAGGACGACCCATCAAGTATTTCCAATAGAGTATGCCCAGCGTGCGCTATCATCATTCCAAGGGGATTTTGCTACTGCACGGCATGCGAATGTGAGCTCATTTCCACCGGCAAGTTCGTGATCCATGTGGATGAGGACGAGCCCAAACCACCCGACGCTGCAAATGTGACGGAGGAAGTGAAGTAAGCTCAGCGAGAAGCAAAGGAAGATGCTGAGCGCATCGTCGCCGAGGAAGAACGACCCGACACCCATGAGATGAGCGAGGGACGATCCGCAGACAGGTCGTACCTCCCATCGGACATTGGGACGGACATCGACGACGAAGATGCGGGAGTTTGCCCGGACAATCCCGAAGAGGATGCGGACGCAATACACCTCCTGCAAGTCAAAGCCATCTGCGTTGATGAGTCCGGCGAGGCATCATACCTCTCTGGCTTCATTGGCATCGTGCTTTTCAAAGTGTGGAAAGTCTTCGCCAACAACGAGACAGATGTGGTCAAGGAAGCTGGCAAAGGTGGCGGAATCTATTGTCCCTACATCGCAATCAACGGGAGGGACGACTGGATTTTCACCGAAGTCGACGAGCAGAATATTCCAATTCCGCCCACCTATGATGAAGTTGTTGCCGCTCCTAAATTTACAAATGTGAGGTTCAAAAGCGCGAACCACAGGGACGAGGAGATGTTCTATTGGTTCCTGAAGCTGAAAGGGCTGTACATTATGTATCGGATTTGGACCGCCTGAAATATTCTTGGTATCAAAGCAGAGCAGTTCAGAGGTGTCAGCCACCAGAATGACACTACCTTCGTCAGCGACAATATATTCCGATGCATTGCCCCGGGCCTCAATCGCGACTACATGACCTTCTACCGAACAGATGTGCTCATTGGACGCAAGTTCTTGAAAGTTGAACTTGGTGCCATCATTTGCGTTCAAAGCGTCAAAGAGGTTGATACTCCTCTTATCGAATGGTGCTTTGTCCATAATATACATCTGCCCTCGCGCCACGTCGAGAAGATCAATCGGACCGAGGAAACACCACAATCTCTGCTAGAAAGGTTCCGGTGGAGGGCAAGTAGAAAGGCCATTGCCGAATCGTCTCATTGGTGATCAAGCATTTCCACTACGATTTCTACTGTGTGGGGGACCAACTGGAGATTGCCATCTCACAATGGAATCGTGATACCACGCACGTCATTGACTACGTGGTTGACTCGCCTCCTGGCAGTGTGTGTGTGTGTGTTTGTGTGTGTGTGTGCGTGTGTGCGTGTGTGCGTGTGCTTGCGTGTGTCTTGTGTGTGTGTGTGGGTGGTGTGTGTGTGTGCGCGTGCGTGCGTGTGTGTGTGTGTGTGTGTGCGTTTGGGTTTGTGTTTGTGTTTGCGTTTGTGTGCGAGTGTGCGTGTGTGTGTGTGCGTTTGTGCGTGTGCGCGTGTGTGGGGGCGCATGTGGGTGGGTGTTTTGAGAATCGGACGGGCCCGTGCGTTTCACGCCATCGTTTTTTCGAAATTCATTTCATCAAAGAATTGGTGTCATTCGAGTGCTGTTTTAACAACGTGTTGCCCCCCAACATTTGCAGCGGGCTTCAGCCGGCATCCAACCCCAGCGACCTTACCGTTGAAAGGGGCTCCCTCAACGCCCCGTCCCTGAAAGCAACAAAGGCTGACAAAAGCGCCAGCTTCCGCGACGAGATCAGCATGACGAAGGGTTTGGCGAATCGGCACGTCATTGGGTTTCATGCTGCTCTGGAAGACTCCAAGTTCTTGTACCTGCTCACGGACTTGGCGGAGCAGAGTTTGAAGCACTTTCTGAACAAGATCAAGACCCATTGCGTTAAAGAACGTCTAGCGCAAATCATGTTCTTTCAGGCCGGGCGGCCATGCTTGTGTCATCTGCCGAGCGCCCCGGCACTTGGCGCCCAAACCTTGAAAGTTTAGAACAAGGTCCCCCAGGCTTCTAAGAAACGGCGCGTGTCTTGCAAGTTGAAAACAAGGTTGCCAACCATGAAGGCTGAGTAGAATCAGATTGTCTGGGTCGTGTGACTGCCCACGGCCGGCGTGACTTCAGCGCCAGCACTTGGGTCATTCTTTTCATGCTGGCGTCAGGCCTGCTGTGGACTCAATTACCTCCACGACTACCGCGTTGCCCACAGAGACGTCAAGTTGGAAAACCTCGTCATGAGTCAAGGGAAGGCGGCGCGGCTGCAAGCTAGACCCTTCCAGCTTCGAATTGGATAATTGGCGTTCGGACTCTAAGACTAGAAGACGATTGGCCGGAAAGCGTTGGCTGCCATGCGCATGTCCGCGCGCGCTGGCCCTGTATGTGTGTTGTGTGTGTGCGCGCGTATTCGCGCGCGCGCGCGCGTGTTTGTGTGTGTGTGTGTCTGGTGCTGTGCGTGCGCGCGTGCATGCGTGCGTGTGTGTGTGTGTGTCGTTGCGCGCGCGTGTGTTTTCAGAGCTCTGCGCATTTCGGCAAGTAGTCTATGCAAGTTGCGTTGCGCAAGATTCCCTGCGCAAGTTGCTGGGCGCAATTGCTAGGTGAAAATTGCTCTACGCAAGTTCTTTGCGCAAGGGTCTCTGTTCAAGCGCCCTGTGTGAGTTGCTCTGGTGAAGCTTCGTGCGCAAGTTGCGCTGCGCAAAAACTTTGCGCAAGATGTTCTGCGCAAGGTGCTCAGCGCTCAATGCTTCGCGCAAGCGTCTCTACGCACATGTCTCTGCGCGCGCTTTTTGTGCAAGTTGCTTGTTCCAAGTTCCTCAGACCAAGCTGCTCTGCGCAAATTCTTTTGCGCAAGGTGCTCTGCGCGAATCCTGCGCGCAAGATGTTCTGCGCAAGCTGCTTGGCGCGCTTTCGCTGCGCAACATGTCCTGCTCAAGCTACGTTGCGCAACATGCCACACGTAGTCCGAAATAACTTGCGCTACATATAAGTTACTTAAGTTACTCATAAACTAGGTTACCAAACAGCCACTTACGGAGGTTATGGACGAACTTATAAATAGACCCTGAGTACCTTTCCGCTTGCGTTTCGGGCCCGCAGTTACACCTTGACACGATTTCCGCGTGTCGAATTTGGATGGTTTTTGTTTGGGCAGCGTTGGATTGTTACATTGTGCTAAAGCGCGAGGGACAGTCAGCGCGCAGCAGGCCTTTTTTTCAGCGCAAGCAGATGTAGTCTTGGTCATGAAACTGCCACCAGACGGGAACGGTGAACTCCGTTTCCACATTGGGCTGGGTCACGAACTCATGATCAGTGAGCCGCCAGATGCTCCCCCAACGGCGTGCGCCGTGGGGCTTCAATTCCACCACGCGCAGCCAGAGTCCACAGACTTGTCCACACGGGACTTGCCGCACCCGGCCACCGTGCCGGGGCTAGAGGACGATATCTCCAGCGCGGATGTGATGTCTGATCAGCTTGGCTCCCGCGTATGCCAGCAGCGAGCCATCTTCAAGATATTGCTTCAGGAAAGGCACGCAGGTTCCGCGTTGCCCGTTGCATTCCAGTCCTCGAGCTCCGGTGCTGCTGGGGATTCAACCCTGGCATGCAATAGCCGGGGCAGCACGGCTTTTTGCAAGGCGAGACTGTCGTGCGCACGAGCCTTTTGGCAACCCGATGTTTTGACTCGTGGGTTTCCGTAGAAGGCAGCCAGCGGAGCTTGAGTGCAGACTCTGGCAAGTGGAGCCTGTGGTGGTGCTTAGGCTTGTGACGACCTCAGTGCCATACGCCTTTACAAATGCCTCGTGGTGGGCGCACTGCGCTTGATCCAGCTCTTGGACGTCCTCCTGTGGGAATGAACGGGTGTCATATGAACTTGAGTGCCCGAAGACATGCGCAGGCTTGTTTCAATTGCAGGAATGATTTGCAGGCCAAGTCTAGCGATTCCTACCTGGCGGGGACGCGCGCAACATAGTATTCGCACAGGTACACTTTATACATGTCTGCATCGAACATGCGAGGGTCCAGGATCCGCCGCAGGAGCCCGCGACAATTCGCAAGCCCGGACCCGGGGCAGTGCCAGTCGTCAGCCGCTGCCATGTCCCGCAAGTCGACAGGCTTTAGCCCGCCTAACGCAGCCAGAGACATCAGTAGGCCAATTTCCATGCTCGCGAGCCCGCCCGCAAAGTACGTGCGCAGGACGTCGTTGCAGGCAGAGGAAGGCGGCAAGCGCGTTCTTGCGCCAGGATCTGAGAGCGCAATACCATCAGCGTGGGTGGCTCCAAGCACGGTCTCCCGAGTTTTGCGGGGTGACGCCGCGTCGATTGCGGTCAACTCCTCGGCAGCCGCGAAGTATTGCTCATCAGTGTACTGCAGAAACTTGCATTTATCGTGTGCGTCGGGATGGCCTTTGTTCAGCACGTTCAAACAAAACAGGCAGGGCTTCAGCCCAGCCGACCCTTTGATCGACCAGGTCGCGCGCTGGGCGTCCTGCCATGTCGGGCCAGAAGGCAATTGGAGCGCGAACCCGCAGGTGTGCATTTCGCAGCGGCCGCCACAGTCGATGACATCAAGCGGGTCATGCCGCCTGATATCTGATCGACCACGGAGTGCTGCGCAGCGGCCAAAGTAGGCCAAGCGTCTTCTTTGTGCAAGGAGGCGAACATCTCACGGAAGGAGATTTTTAATCTCTTCCCCCGAATAATAAACCCGCCCCCCCTGCGTTCTGTTTTCTCAGTTGATCACCATGCAACATTTGGCTCAAGGCCTCTCTTTATGTAAATAGTCTACCATGACATTGCATAATTTAAAGGGCATTGCAGACCGCTTCCAGCAGGTATAACAGCAATCCATATAACCAGGACTATCCATTCTCAACTCAATCCACTGTTGGCACATTGGACCTCCTTGCGGAATAGATCCGGGGACCATATATACGACTTCTACTACCACAAGGTATCGGTTCCCCTCTGGGATAAGATACTCCCGGCAGTGGGGCTCAATTGTGGTAGCGGAGCGAGTTTTTCGCAAAGATCCAGAAGAGATGTCATCAGATGGAAAGGCTTCATGGAAGCCTATTCAAGTACAGCCAGAACATCTGGCTACACAGAAGAGACACTAAATTTATCGATGACCGCCAAGCAGCCGCCATCGTACGACGGAAAAGTCAGCTGGCTTAGATATGAAGAACTCGTAGAGACTGGACGACCTTTACAACAATTGAAGCATCCAAAAAAAACCTCTATTGAAGAGTTGTCTCATGGGAGATGCTTATCACATGTACAAGGCAGTCCTTCAGAATGAGCTTCTGCAAGATCCTGAAGAAGGAGTCAACTACTTCCAGAATACGTTGAAGAAGTACTTCCTGAAGGGCACCAAAGGCAGAACTCGGAGTTCCTCATTTTCACATCAAAATTTGAATTCCTTCTTATGAGATGGAAGGCAGCCTGGATGGACCTGATGCCAACTTTTACGGCACAGTCGCCAGAGTATCGCCAATCCGTACAAGAAGCGAACAACACGAATATTGCTCGACACCAGCAAGCTGCTGGTGCCCGAGCACCGCCTCCAACACTGCTTGCCGAAGACGATCCAAACGTACTCAGACAGTACATCGCAGGCATGCAGCGAAGACAGCGGGACGCATTTCCCTTCGGGGATAATTTCATAGCGCAGTTTTTCATCATCCAGAGTGAGCTGTCAGATCAGCAGCGTGAAAGACTAACAAGCGGAATGTCCTTAAGGAACATCACACTCGAGAACTACTCCTATGAGATGCTGAAGACTCAGTACCACGACCTCTTCATCACGACCAGAACATCCATCCAAGATCCATCCATCCGACCAGCCTGCGGAAACCGAAGTAGCACATTTTTCATCCTTGAACAAGGAGAATATGATGGAGAAGAAGGTTTCTGGGTGGAGGATGAGGAAGGACTTGAAGGATTCATGTCGAACAATGATGAAGAGACATTCGGGGCCCTCGAGGAGAACGATGCGTTCATTGCGAGAAAGGTGTCTGGGCGGAATTTCAGACTCAAGAAAAGAAAAGGAAAAGGAAAATCAGGAAGCAAGAAGGGCAGTCACCAACGTGGTGGCTTCAAACCCTTTCGGAAAGGCGGTTCTGGCGGGAAGGCCAATATGGCCAACGAACAACAAGATCCCTACGACCAGGCGTATTGGGGAAAAGGCAAAGGAAAGAAGGGAAAGAAAGGAAAATCAAAATTCCAATATCCCTATGATGAAACAAAGGTTATCCATCCTATGACAATGGCAAAGGAAAAAGCGGATATGACAAAGGAAAGTCCAAAACATTCGCAGCCATTGCAGAGAAACCAGAGGAGCAACCTGCCACACAGCAGGCTGTCATTCCTCAAGAGCCTGCCTATGCCGGTTGGACAGATCAAGATTGGGGTCAATCCTGGAGTTGGAACGAACAAGGCTGGTACTCATCTCATGAGACATCCAGCGCAGGACAAGCGCTAATGGCATTCCATGGCGCACAAGAGCAACATGAGAACAAGGCCATCCACGAGAAGCTGATCCAATCAGATACAGTTTCAGAACATAATTTGTCCGTCGCAACAAATCACAGCCTTTTGGCAACAAAGCTGATGGCGCCTGTCATCAACCCTCGTGCCAGATCCATGGGCAGCTGGCATGCAATCCAGCGTTTTACCCGGGCCATCGAGCCCATGAAGGACATCATTTCCTATCAGTACATCCCGGCCGAGACCAAGTTCACTTTTGCGAACGGAGAGACAGCCAAGGCAAATTGGACCTTGCATCCCAAATACCACACGACTCCTCCACGCAGTACCAACATCGACGTCCTTGAACAAGGCACTGTACCGATTCTCCTCAGCATCAGTCAGATGCGGAACCTTTACATGACCATTGAGCGTACACCACAGTGTGACAAGATCACATGCAAGGCCTTTGGCATGGGCCGTCAAGCAGTTCCAGTGTCCGGCACAGGCTCGTCGATCTTGCTGGAGTAGCAAGAGTGAAATTGCACGGAGAGATTGCTATCAAAGGCCTCACCAACTATGTCTACGATGATGGCAACAGCATTAAGTTTCCCTCCGGGGACATCTCGAAGAGTGAAACTGTATGTGCATCCAAATCATTCGAGACAAAAGAGGACATAGCAACTCCGAAGATCATTGGGTCTCTCAAGCAGGACCACTGGATTCTTGACAAGAAGAACAAGCAGCTCACCCGTGTGCGCATGACGCCTAGAAAGGCACTGTTCACTCCGAATGGAGCCAAGGAATGTCCAGTGCCTCTTGACAACATCAGCCGAGAACGTACAACTGAATTCATTGATGCATCCAAGGGCGGAGAGATCCTAGAAGACAATTGGCGTCTCACATCCCAGGCGAACAAACCTTTGGTCAACCTGTGGGCAGGTAAGACCATCTTCACCTTCGCGGACAACTCACTCAAGGATGAGGAAGCAGGTTCCGGATCGGCAGCAGATAGGATCATCGACAAGAGAGGTCAGTCGACTGTTGAGCCAGATCCTAAGGCACCACCCAAAGAAGAACCAACATCACTTCCACTTGCCTTAGGCAGAATCCATCAGCGATTGTCCAAACCCGAAGAGTTGAAGAAACTCCACCTTCAGCATCATCACATGACAACCGATCAATTTCGATTCAGAACTCGAGCGCTTCACTTGCCAAAATCAACATACGATCTATTTGACAAGATCCGAGATGAATGCGAAGTTTGCCAAGCGGCAAAACAAGCACCATCCAGAGGCAAAACAAGTGGACTTCGAGCGGACACATTCGGTGACATGACTTTCATTGATCACTGCCAAGTTCCTCTTGGAACAGGAGAGCATATCATTGTTTTTGTCATCCTGGACGGAGCAACAACATTGCTCACTGCAGAGGCAGTGACAACTACTCAGGAATCCAAGAACACCACTGTCCTCAGCTCAGGAACTACTTTGACCAGTACCACTTGCTGCCAAAATCAGTTGTCGCAGATCAAGCCTTCATGACGGAGACATGGGAACATTTCTATCAATCCCTTGACATCACACCGATTTCATTGGGACCGAATACACCATGGCCAAATCGAACTGAATCCGCAGTTCGACTCCTGAAGGCGCAACTCAAGATCATGCTTAGTTCCAGCAAGGCAGGCGCAGCGCCTGCATCACTGAAGAAGGTGACACACACAGACAACTTGTGAAGGCAGCTGCAACTGTCAGGAATCAAACCGTCACCTACGGGGGTGTGACACCGTTGGAACTTGCATTCGGAAGACGACCAGCAAATCTCATCCAACTTGATGTCGCAACACCAACTCAGTTGACGATTGACCGGAATGAGGAAGAGCTTACAGCCATCCAGATCAAGCAGCTGTCCAAGCAAGCATTCCAAGAAGCTCGTCAATCCGAAGACATCCGACGAGACCTTGCTCAGAATCTCCGGATGAGTTCTAAGCCTCTCCAGTTGAAGGACAAGGTGTTTTACTGGCAGAAAGACAAATCCAAGATT
>CAUJNA010000670.1:97500-174293 GCA_963377175.1 Effrenium voratum | reverse complement strand
GAAGATATTCTAATTGACAACCTCTCATTCAAGTTAAATAAAGGTGCAAGTTATATCAACGACCGTCGTTCAGTCTCGTTTTTTTCCATCTGGAAGTAATATCTACACCCCTTCATCTGGTCAACGTGTGTTGAAAATAGCATTAAATGCTGAAGATAATACTTGGCTTGACCCGCAGAGTGTAATGGTCTATTTCACTGTTGAAAACACTGACTCGTCAGACAATAAACGCTTACGTCCTCTGTCTCCTGCTTATTCCTTTTTTAGAAGAGCAAGACTAATTGCTGGTAATCAACTTGTTGAAGACATTGATTATTACAACCGAAATCATCACATGATGTGTTGCATGATGTCAAAAGGAGCAAGAGACAATGAAGACGCCCAGAGTTTTGGTTATAGATATGATGATGATTTAAACACACGTCGTGCAGTTCCTGCATCGGGTCATATTGGACCTGCATATGACGCTTACACAAATCCAGGCTTTAACAGAAAAATGGTTGTAGGATTTAAACCGATGCTTGGTTTATTCAATCAATTTAAGTATATCCCGTTAAAAGCGTGTCCTCTTGTTTTAGAACTTGAACTAGTTTCAAATTTTACTGATTGTGTTGTTTCAGCGGGCGGGTCGAGGTTTCCAGAAAGTGGCAACGCAGACTCAAGCCTTCATACAAATGAGCAGTTCTCAATTAGTAATGCATTCCTTCAAACAGATTTGGTAAGCTTGGACAACGACCTTCATAATAAATATGTTGCACACCTACTTGATGGGAAAGAATTACCTATTACTTATAATACTTACATTTGTCAATCTAATCTAGTTCCCGATGGTTCGTCGTCAATTAACACTACTGTTGTTCGTTCAGTGTCTAAACTCGCTACCGCGTTCATCTCTTTCAGTAAAAGCGGAGTAGGTGATATTCACGTTATGAAAGAATACAACAACTTCTAACATCCTATGTATTATTTGAACTACCAAGAAAGCGGATACTACAATCACGACCTTGATTTAGAATTTCAACTTCAATTAGGGTCAAAACTATATCCTGAGAATCCATGCCGTTCATTAACACAAGCATTCTATTATTTACGAAAAGCATTAAATTTACCATTGTTCCATCAACACCATTTATCGATTGAATATTCTGCTTATCGTGTTGATTAGTTTATCTTTGCTATGGATTTCGAAAAGGTTCCCGATAGTTCATATACTGGAATTAACACAAAAGCAGGGCAACAGCTTTTAATTCGTGTGAAACCTGTTGGAAATATGGTATCAGCAAATATGCCAGACACGATATATATAACATTAGTATCAGAACAAATATTATCCATTCGCGATGCAGGTTGCCAGATACTTGATTAACTCATTCATTTTTACTTGAAAACATATATAAACAAATATCATCTTATATTATATTATAAGATAATATGCCAGTTAAACCCATAGATTACTCAAAAACTCATTTTTATAAGATTGTTTGTAAAGATTTGAATATCAAAGATTGTTATGTAGGACATACAACCGATTTTACCAAAAGAAAGTCAAACCACAAACGAGCATATACAAATGAAAATGATAGACACTACAATATTTACTTATACCAGTTTATTCGTGAAAATGGAGGACTTGATAATTTTGATATGGTTTTGATACAAACAGTGAAATGTGAAAATGGAATGGAGGCAAGAGCAAAAGAAAGAGAATACATTGTAGAACTAAACGCTACATTAAATAAAGTGCAAAGACCCATAGTATCACAGCGAGAGGAGCAAGAGAGAAAAAAAACAATGGAAGGAAAACAATAAAGGATATGTTAAACAAAGAGACCATCAATATTATGAAAACAACAAAGAAAGATACGCTGAAAACTCTAAACAATATAGAGAAAAACATAAGGAAGAACTGAAAGCAAAGAAAAAACAATACTATGAAGACAACAAACCTGAACTATTAGAAAAGCAACGGGAGAAATACCAAGAACAAAAAGATGTAGTCAATAAACGAAGTAAGAAATGGAGAGACGAGCATAAACCAGAACAACAAGAATATTTCAAACAATATAGAGAAAAAAACAAAGACAAAATGAAAGAATGGAAAGAGACTAAAATCGAATGTCAATGCGGGTCTGTTTATAGACAAGACCATAAAGCACAACACGAAAAGACTAAAAAACATCAAGAATACATTAACGATAATAATTAATATAATTAATTTCTACAATTAATTATATCGATTATGCCTTCAATAAATTTAACAAACTTTGAAAATGTTGTAGCACACACAATTAGCGAAATCAATTATACAAGTGGGATAACAAACATTAGAAACATATATGCTAATCAATCAGATATAATTGATTTACTCAACAATAAAGCAGACCAAGTAGATACTTACACAAAAGCACAGATTGACGATAATTTTTATGATATAAATCAATCATACAATAAGACGGAAGTTAATGTATTATCAAATAATATTAGTTCAAATACATTTTTAATAGGTAATCTAACAATAACTTCAAATACAAATTTTAATAATATTTCATCAAATACAAATTTAATAAATAATTTAAATTCTACTATAACATCTAATTTTAATAACATTAGTTCTAATTCTAACTTAATTAATACAAATATTAATAATATTTCATCTAATACACATTTAATAAATAATTTGAATTCTACTATAACAACTAATTTTAATAATATTTCTTCTAATACACATTTAATAAATAATTTAAATTCTACTATGACAACTAATTTTAATAATATTTCTTCAAATACTAATTTAATAGCAGGATTAAATAGTACAGTCAGTTCACATATTTCAGCCATATCAGATTTACAGAATGGAGGTTCACTTAATGAAGCAGATTATTATAATAAAATAACGACTAATAATTTATTATCAAATAAGTTAAATACATCAATATTAAATAATACATTAATACATAATATAACAACTAATTCAACTTTCAAAATAGCAGAATTTTGAAATTATAATTATTATCATGAATTATACAATAATTATATTGATACTTATGTTTATGGAAGTTTAACAGGAGCGACAATGTTTTTAAATCAAAGAGGTTTTGGAGATGTAGAAATTAATAATTCTTCAACTTTTCAAAATGATAAAATATTATTAAATCATAATACCACAATATTAAGTAATTTACAAGTATCTGGTTTATTTTCGTGTTCATCTATTTTAGATATAGCAGGTTCAGATGCTCGTTATGTTTTACAATCAGATGGATTAAGTGGATTAATAACGGGAAATACAAATACAATTAATTCAATAATTACAAATGATAGCGCACAAGATACAGTAATAAGTCAAAAATTAGACAAAGTTAATACAACATTACAGACAGTGAATTCGCCATTAATTATTAGTTTAACAGTTAATACTAATCCTATATTAAGAATTCAAGATGCTGTAAGTAATCAACGTTTAGAATTTAAAAGAGGTTGTCAGTTGGACTCTTATCAAGGACTAACAGGTGCTACGCCTTATCGATTATTACTTGGGTGGAATACGGGAGATGTCATTATTGGAAGGCCTAATACTGCTTCAAGAATTACAATTAATGGTAATGTTCATACTTCATATAATTTTGCGCAGATGCACGGAACATCATATTTTGAAGGTGCTGTTTATATGAAAGGAAATTTATTTACAAATAATGATTTTTCAACGGATATTAAAAAAAAAATAGATAATATCAATACTTCAATAAATGGATTAGAACCATATTTAGAAACATATACACCGGATGCAATAGAAGGTTTTTATATACATCATCCTAATTTTGTAGCGTGTAGTGTAGGAGATATAACTAATGCTTCTAACCAATATTTTATGGCTGATGGGCTTGTAGGAAAAACAATTTTTTCCAAGCCTATTGATGTGCTAGGTAATATTTATACGAATGCTGATGTTAATTGTGATAATGTTAATATTGATACTGGTGGTAAATTAACAATTGATACAAACTGCGAATTATATAGATATGTTAGTGCTTTTTCATCTTTTGATATGAGGAATAGCGATGCTAATTCTTCAATTAGATTTATTTGTGGAGACCCCGCTGTTCAGTCTAACATAGTCGGGGCAGTTAATATTACCAGTGGATGGACTTTTAACACAAGCACTGTTGATGTTATGGGCAATTTATTTGTTGACGATGTTTATATTAAAACCAATGGAGCATTAAGAAGCAATCATTTATCACCCAACGGTGGAACATTAATAACCGTTGATACTAACTTAGCAGTTCAAAATGCTTATTTAGCAACTAATACCATTCAATCATTTGATTTAACAACGGTTTCATTTTTGAATAATATTTCAATGACAACAGGAACAGATATTTTAATGGGAACAAGTGAAATATCAACTTATTATGATGGAACTAATTTATCCACAATTGATGTAATATTCAGAACGTCAAATACAGCTTTTAGAGTTTCAGATAGTTCAACTACACCTTCAGTTTTATTATCTATTGATAAGACAATTGGAGCTACCATTAATACTGAAAATTTTACAAATAATGCCTCATCAACATTCAATGAAAATGTAAAAGTTGCAGGAACGAAGAAATTGTTATGTAATTTAATTGAACCATCAACAGGAACTAATATAGATTTAACAGCGACAACCGTAACGATTAACGGAACGGTTGTTGATTCATCTGACTCAAGATTGAAATATGATATAGACAATATCAAATCTAATTGTATGAATATTATTAAGAAATTTAAGCCAAAGAAGTTTAAGAGACACGATAGAAATGATGGTGGTAAAACTCATATAGGATATATCGCAGATGAAGTATTGAAAGCAATTCATAAAGAGTTTGAAAATATTGTATGTCAGGACAGAGAATATTTAGGATTAAATTATTTAGTTTTACCCGTGTTGGTTCATAAAGCAGTATTAGAATTAAATGATAAAATAGATAAACTTGAAAAAGAAGTTAGGGAATTGAAAAAAGAAAAATCTAAATAATAATATATAATGGGTATTGGTCAAAGCAAAAACGAAGAAAATAACAGTATGGAAGACATTAAGAATTTAAGAGTAGATGAAAAAACGAGAGCGGATACTTTAATAATAAAATCTATTCAAGAATGTGTAACGAGAATAGAAAAGTTAGAAAATCAAAAATCGTACAAACTATTATATAAATTACCTGCGTTGAATTTATGCAACGCTTCATTGATTTAAATTAATAATATTAATATGATTCATTAACATTATTAATTAAACAAATATGAATAAAATTTACTAATAAAACTTTGTCTTTCTTAATTGATGACTTTAATAGTTATTTTTCTAACTTGTAATGAAATAAAATTAACCACATTGTCCCTATACACTAAATTAGTTTTATAAAGGTCTTTATTAAGAAAATAATAAATATCAAATAAATTATTTGATGTTAAAGTACGATTACGAAGATGATTAAAAAAAGTAAATGAGGTAGATTTAACAAATATATCATATTCAATTAATAATTTTAATGGTTTATTTTTTTGATGTAATTTATCTAACTCGCTTAAGTTAAAAATATATGATATGCCGTTTTTGATAATATTTTTCATAATGATATTATCAATTTCAAAATACTGTGAATTCTTTAATTTGTAAGACTTATACACTGGTTTAAATTTACTAATATAATTTTTAATAATATTATTATTTTTTATTTTTAATAATCTAACATCACCTAAATTATAAGATAATACAAGGTTTTTATTGTCTAATGGTAAATCATAAAATATCATAATATATTTCAATCTTTATTTTATTTTAAATGCTTTTTCAAATCTAACATAAAACATATTATTAACATCTTTGGAATTCATATTAACATAAAAGAAGGAGTATGGTTTATCATCTACCGCTTTATGATACATATTTAACAGTTGCTCTTTATCAACAATGGCGGAGTTTTCCTCAATGAATGACATTAACTCAGATACATTCTTTAACTTAAAGATATACAACGAACTAGAATTCAACCTAATGATTGGAGCAAGGACACGATATTTTTGAACACTTAAGCTAAAACTAATGGCGTCGTGTCTGCCTCTCGTTGCCAGTCCATGTAATAACTTGCTGTATCTAACAAATTTAGGGTCGTCTGCAAAATCATCAACAATGATTAAAATTGAATGTAGTTTCTTCATCTTCTGTTCTTTCATATAATGAATTAACTTTCTTTGTGTGTTAATTATTTCTTCCAGTTCTTCAGGTTGGTAGGTGTCATAATATAACTTTTCTTTTTCGTCATCAACCTTCATATTATCTTTTTGGTATTTCTTGACTTCAACGAAGGTAGGGTCATTATGAACCGACGGGCTAAAAATGAATATACGGGCGAAGCAGTCCCTATAAACATTTAGGATAAGGTTTTGAAATAAAACTGTTTTGCCACCCGTTGATGAAGCAACAACAATTGAGCGAAAAGGTAGTTTTGGTACATGTTCATATTTAGATTGTTTGAAATCGTAATCAGTTATATTTATTGGTTTTATTATTGGAACATCTGACATAATAAAATAATATTAAAGTTATTTAGAAAATATTTTATATTTATTATTTTATATGAATAGAAGTTATTCGGATTATATTGATATAATAGATAAAGTAGAAAATATAGAACAAGTAATAATAACCGATAATAAAATTAAGAAATGTTGTTATTATTCATTAGAATTAATTAAGTTAGGAATACAATATATTAAAAATATAAATATTAATATAGATGGGAAGGAAAAAAAGCAAAAAGAATAAAACAGGTTTAAGTGTTTCTTCAACCAATGAAGAAAAAGAAGAAATTGTTAAAGAAACATCAGTTATTGAGTTTGCTTGTCCAATGTGTAAAAAGATGTTAGAAATGAAAAATGAATTAGAAATACAAAAGAAAGGAAACTGTAAATGTTCGTGTATTCCAGCCAGTTTCAAAATAAGTAAGAATGATAAGAAAATGAATATTGATAAAACTAAAGACAGTATAAACTTAGAAACAGATGTTCATAATATAACTTTTAAATGGGGTCGGCAAGCATCACCATCCGATAGTGGCGATAAGGAAACTCAGGAAACTGTTAAACAAATGATGAAAAAATAGTATTTAAAGAGTAGATTTAACATAATTGCAACATTTAGTTTTAAAAGTTTTGTTTTATAATTTAGTATATATGGAGGAACATTTAGCGAACATTGACAGTAGTTTAGAGTTGTTGTTTCCAAGATTAGAAAAAGTGTTGGAGCAAAATGAAAACATACTGAAAATCTTAAAGAGCTTGAATATTAAACCTACATATGATAACAATAACAATTATCAAGCAAAAGAAGTATATAGAGACAGTAGCGAATACAAAAATAAACGAAACATTTATGTTAAAAAACTGAATGAAAAAATCATAAAAGAACCTAAACAATCAAGTCTGGATTACTATCAAGTCAAGTATAAAGAAGACACCAAGAAATACGTTTAATCATTAACTAACAAAATTTCGTGTCTCAAAAGCGGTTTGTTTATTCCTGCTACTTTGTAAGTTTTTTTTACCCATAATATCATATTCAATTTTATCAATATTGAATATTTTATTAGACCATTTAGAGTTATACTCCTTTCTGTCGGTGTAATTACCCCTTTTCTTTTGGAACACTTTTACCTTGTCGTTCTCCTCTATTTTGGGATACTTTCTTTTGTTTTTTTCTCGTAGTTTAAGATTGACCTTTACATTTATTTCATTGTCGTCCTTGTGTGCTTCAGACGGTGCCATCCTTGTTGATGAGTGTGATGTGCTGTTATACTGTTTCAATGCCGGCGTTAGGGCGTCGGTCCATTTCATGTTGTTAAACCTAACTCTATCGTGAATTTTGTTTTTCATCGTTCTAATAAAACGCTCGGCCACATTTGCGTGGGTCTTCGTAACGATGTGGTTTATTCATTCACTGTTGAAGAAATCCTGAACGTGATTTTTAGTTGCAAACGCTCCGTCGTCATCAGAATACACGGACATCGGATAACCCATCTTTTTAAAGCTTGCTCTCAACGCCTTCACAACGTTCTCTCCGTCTCTTTCCTCCATCGGTATTACATCTGCTAATTTACTGAAGATGTCAATCACGACTAAAGCATACTGTGGAACGTTCTTGTCTTTTGCTAAAGGAGACATATGCATTATGTCTATTTGATATTCATATCGTGCGAATGGAGCGGTATAGGAATTAGTTCCTCTATTATTTTTGATTTGTTTATTTGGCTGTTTCTTTAAGAAAGACTTTACATCGTCTAATGTTATTGTTGGGTCTTCTTCCTTTGCCTTCTTGTGTGTCGCTTGTGTGCTTCCGAAACCCTCGTCTAAGTCGTAATAGATGTTGCTGATTATTTGGTCTATTGTTAATCTCGCCATTATATTAAATTGTTAGAAAATATTTTTTCAATATAAAGCCCCACCCCTTAACATAAAATACAAACTACTTAAAGAAAAATGGATATAATATAGTAAGAAAAAAAAATGACACTGTTTAATTATGATAAATGTCCTTGTAAAAATAAAAAATTTAAGTCTGTCGTGGCACTAGCTAATATTTTACCTGTTGATGTTTGTAATCTTATAGGTGGTTGTATTAAACCAACATGTTTTGATTGTCGGTATTTGATAGAAGAAGAAGAGCATTTTATGAGTGATAAAAACATTCCTGAAGAAGGACTAGAAAAAGCAGAGCTTCAGTTAAACATTATTCAACAAATACAAAATAATGATATTACACAACTAACAGGATACCATTTTAGTTTAAAACATTACAGAAAAAACATTGACAGAGTATTTGATATACAAGAAGTTAAAGAACGGTTTAAAAATAGAAAAATGTATTATCAAGCATTAAAATCATACTGTAAGAATAATGAATATGAAGTTTGTGTAGTTTTAAAACATTGTCTTAAAGTTGAAGAATTAAAATATTGGAAACAAAAATGGATTTTGCTTTCCAAACCTAAACAGTTGGTGGTCATATAGAAATAACAATTATTATTTGAGACATATTCTTAGCGATTTAATTGAAATTTACATAGACCAATTAATAAAAGGATACGAGCATTATTTTTGTGAGTATAGTATGAGTTGTTATAGTGGTTGTATCGCTGGTGAGATTGAATACGGGTCAAATTAACTTTTGTTTATTAATATTATCTTATAATATGATTAAACATTGTTTTATAATCTAACAAGAAGGTTAAGACATTTAAATTAAACCTGAAACCCAGACCAGCCGACCAGCAACCCCCTAGCCAATGAGAGATGTTAATATTATTTTTAAAATGATGTATGAAAGAAGTAAGACAAACCACTTAGATTATTATCCTGAACTGAAATTATAATCATAATATAATAATAACATGTAAAATCTTATATGTTATAATTATACTGAACTTTTAACCTATAAAACATAGCTAGACAATCACATAAAAATCACATAAAAAGAAGTTGTTAAGATATATTAAGAAATGGTTGTGAAGCAAACTATAATGAATAATTATGGAATGACAGAAGAAAAAGCAACAGAAGACTATGGTGAATTCTTCAAATGCAACAGATGCCTTTATGATAAAACAATTGATGAATTTGGAAATGTAAAAAGTGGAAAAAGATATAAATATTGTCAAGAGTGTAGAGCGAAAATAAATAATTGTAGAGATAAACGTCAAAGAAAACAAACGACCTAGCAACACCCCAGAACTTGATAACTACTAAAAGGGTCAACTCTTTCAAATGAAAAAAATGTTTGCCCCCAGCCCAACAATGAACAAGGGGGTCAATTACCAAAATGATTACCTTAACGAAAACGATAAATAAGCTCCCTAAAAACCCTCTTTTAAAAACGAATAAGGGGGAACACAGATTTGAGATGAACATAAAAACCATAACAGGCAACCCTCAACAGACTTCCCCAGGCCACCTACTTTTCTTTTTTTGGGGGGGCAAGTCAGCTTCTTCGTTTGGCTTGCCCACGTTTTTGACACATGTCAGGGAATTGAGGGATTTTTTTTTTTATTTTATTTATTTTTTTATTTTTTTTATTTATTTATTTTTATTTTTATATTTTTAATTTGATATCTTTATTTTTTATTTTTTTTTTTATTTTTAATTTTTTTTTTTTATTTTTTTTATTTTGATTTTTTATTTTTTTTTGTTTTTTTTTTTTTATTTTTTTTTTTTTTTTTTTTTTATTATTATTTATTTTTTTATTTATTAATTTATTGATTATTATTGAGTTTTATTTTTTTTATTAAAGCTCTTGGGCGCTGTGGGAGGATTTTTTCTCAGGAAGGCGAGCTTGTTCCGGAAGGAATTTTGTCAGGATGGAATTTTTCTTTTTTTTTTTTGTTCAGGCAGGAAGTTTTTGTCAGGAAGGGATTTTGCCAGGAAGGGATTTTGTCAGGAAGGAATTTTGTCAGGCAGGAATTTTTTCAGGCAGGAATTTTGTCAGGAAGGGATTTTGTCAGGAAGCGGGCTCTGCCAGGAAGGAATTTTGTCAGGAAAGGTTTTTGTCAGGAAGCGGGCTCTGCCAGGAAGGAATTTTGTCAGGAAGCGGGCTCTGCCAGGAAGGAATTTTGTCAGGAAAGGTTTTTGTCAGGAAGCGGGCTCTGCCAGGAAGGAATTTTGTCAAGGTTTTTGTCAGGAAGCGGGCTCTGCCAGGAAGGAATTTTGTCAGGAAGGGATTTTGTCAGGAAGCGGGCTCTGCCTGGAAGGAATTTTGTCAGGAAAGGTTTTTGTCAGGAAGCGGGCTCTGCCAGGAAGGAATTTTGTCAGGAAGGGTTTTTGTCAGGAAGCGGGTTCTGTGAGGAAGGAATTTTGTCAGGAAGGGTTTTGTCAGGAAGCGGGCTCTGCCAGGAAGGGGGAGTCAGCTTTGGAGTTGGGTGGTGGTGTTGTCGTCGGTTTTTTTTTCGGGGGGACGGGGGCCAGTCAGCTTCCGGGGCTGTGAAGGGGGGATGGGGGCGAGTCAGCTTTGGAGTTGGGTGGTGGTGTCGTCGTCGGTTTTGTTTTTTTTTTCGGGGGGACGGGGGCCAGTCAGCTTCCGGGGCTGTGAAGGGGGGATGATTTGAGTCGCTTAGGGTTTCTGGAACGGGCGGCAGGCGAAGTTGCGCAACAGTAAATGAGGACGCTTCGGGCGCACGGCTTCAACCAGCGCCCGCGCTTTGAGCAGGTGGTGGGCTACCTTGAGCGGAATGAGCCGCTGCCCCTGGACCAGCCGGACCGCAAGGCCACCTCGTTCGTCACAAGCCACTTCTACCTGGACGATTTCGTACAGTCCAGCGAGGACCCCAACCCTCGCCCCCTGCAGCACACGCCTCTGCAGGCAATTCCCAAGGACGGCTTCCGCACACGGACGAGGACGTGCGCGCAGGAGGTGGAGCGCGGCGCAGCGCAGGCCGTGGAGGAGATGGCGGCCGTGGCTGCGGAGGAGGGCGAGGTTGCCGTCGCCGCCGAGGGCGTGGGCGGAGCCTTTGGGTAGTTGGGGGGCCTGGCAGAAGGAGCAGCAGCCCTGGCGCCCGCCGCGGGCGAGGTTGCTGGAACTGGTGCGGCGGGAGTCGGCGCGGCGGCAACGACTGGGCTGACCGCAGGGCAGCGAGGACGCGGCCGTGCAGGACGTCCGGTCCGCCAACAACATGAACGACGCCACTCAGCCTCAGCACTTCACGCTGCGCACCGGCAGCAGCACGTCCGGCAGCCCCGCAAGCAGCCGCGCCTCCTCGCAGTCCGGCTTCCGTGCGCAGGCGCAGTCCAACCACACGCCGCGCCCCTTCTCTTGGGGCCTAAACCCCGTGGCTCTGCCCCAGTCCCAGCCGAGCTCGCGGCCGAGCTCCAGTTCCGGGCAGTCACGCCGGAGCTTGCCTCCGCCCAGCTTTGACCAGCTGGCGCGAGACATTGAGGCTGCTTAAAAAAAAATAAAAACCCTCCTGGGGGAGAGTTTTTGCAACGGTTTTGCGCTGAACAAATGCTATTCTTCTAGGCCGTGTATCAATATACGCCCTGTAAGAATAGCTTTTGCACGGTTTTGCGCAACAAAAATGCTATTCCTCCAGGGCCTACGCAAATGTAGGCCCTGTAAGAATAGCATTTTTTGCACGGTTTTGCGCAACAAAAATGCTCTCAGTCCAGGCCGTACATACATGTACACCCTGGACTAATAGCTTTTGCACGGTTTTTGTGCCACAAAACGCTATTCCTCCAGTGTCTATCTTGATATAGGCCCTAGAGGAATAGTTTTTCCTTCGCCGTACGAGTCAAAATGCGTGTATATAAACAAGCATGGAGGTAGTCACCGCCGGAGCCCAGGATGAGCTGATGCAGAGCCTGGACTACAAGCTGAAAACAAGCAACGCCAGCTACGTGACGGCGCGGCATGACGTGCAGTACTTCCCCAGCTCGCTGAGCTCCTTCTCCCCCACAACCTCTAGGGTCTGCCGCATCCCGCTGACCAGCGGCACGTCCTTCATCGACCCCGAGTCCATCAAGATCGCCTTCCGCGTCAGGAACACGGACGGCACCAACCCGCTGGCCCCAGCCACGCCCAACCCCGCCTGCTTCGTCCAGCGCGTTCAGGTCTTCGCCAACGGCCAGCGCTGCGACGACATCAACTACTACGGCCGCATCGACGAAGTGAATGACGCGCGCATCGCCTGCGCGGTGCACCAGGGCGGCTACGCGGACGTGCTGCTGCGCCCCACCATGGCGGGCATCCTGCGCTGCGGGAAGATGCTGCCGCCGCAGCTGAACCTGGTGATAGAAATTGAGTTTGCGGACGCCACAACTGCGCTCACGGTGCACACGCAGCGCCTTCACGAAACTCATGGGCGCGTTTGTGACTTTTTGGGACAACGACGCGGGCTCCAAGATCCACTTGCTGGCCAACCCGGGGCAGGACGTGGCCCCCATCGGCCAGGCAGGAGGACAGCCTCCTCAAGTCGCAGAAGCTGGGCAGCCTGCAGTACCCTCACAACCCCATGAAGGGAGCCTCGGAGCACTTCCACTTCCTCTCCGTCCTTGCGGGCACCTACGACGACACGGTGCGCAACATCGACATCGGCCGCGCGGGCTACCTGCGCCACAGCTTCATTGCCGGCTTTCCCACCGAGCGCGTGCCCAAGATGCCGCTGAGTGGTGTCAGCACCCGCTCGGGCGACCTTGCCCGGTCAGCTGGTGACGCTCTCCGGCACGGGCGTCTCTGTGCTGGACTAAAAAAAAGCCCGCTGCCCTTCAACTTTGTTTTTGACTACAAGTGGCAGCGCCCAAAAAAATTACAAAAAAAGGCCCGCTGTCCCTCTTAGCCTTTTTTGGCGTTGAGGGACACCGCAGAAAAACCAGCAAAACCACGGAAAAATGGACTTGTTCCAGGCCCCTTGGAGGAAGCCACCTCCTAAATATAGGAGTAATGGCAGCTGTCATGGTTGTCTGAAAGGCAACAACTAAGGCCGTAGCCGAAAGGCAGGCGGGCACGGATACACTTGCAAGAAAAAGGGGTAGCGAATGCTGCAGGCAAGGTAGCCACGCAAATACGTTGAAGCACAGTGCAGTGAATTTCACTCAAGACTCAGCCACGTGTCGCGTCACCTTTTCACGTTAGCACATGGTGAGGAATGCAAGGCTGTCACAAAAGGCAGAGACTGGGGCAATGTGCGTCACCTTGCTGTACTGGCGTAGCAGCCACCAGATGGCAAGGCAGGTAAAGCCGGACACAAGGGCTGTGTAAACGGCGAGGCACATTCCGAAACACAGCAAGGCGTCCATGGCGGCGTTTGTTTCGAAATGAAACCGCAGGTTTGGGTCAAGGCCAGGAGCAAAACGGCCACGCCCCGGCGCTCGGCGCGCGCGTAGCGCAGCTGGGGTACCTGGCGGTGCACGGCCTCCGTCAGCCGGCTCACGTCGTCCAGGTGCCGCTGCCCCTCCTGCGCCTGCCTGCGCTCGCCTAGCCAGTTGTTGAAGGCCCGCGCCTCCTCCAGTTCTCGGTAGCGCTTCAGCAGCAGCGGCTGCAAGTTGTAACTGGGGAACGCCCGAGATACAGGGAATGCAGGGAATCCCTGCATTCCCTGCATTGAACTCCCCCCCAAGTAGAATAGAATCCATTTGAAAAACGCCCTCTAAAGAGTGCGCCAAGCCGCTGAACCCCCACAGTCCCGGGCTCCTTGCTATATGTGCTATATGTGCTATATGGTATAGAAGCCCGGTATCGAAGCCTCCTGCCCGGCATTGAAGCCGCGCCAAGCCGCTGAACCCCCACAGTCTCCGGGCTCCTTGCTAAAAGTGCTATATGTGCTATATGGGTCTTACACGCCAAGCCACTGAACCCCCACTCTCCCCCAGCCCCTTGCTATATGTACTATATGTGCTATATTATTCTGTACGCGCTTTAAAATATACTATATGTGCTATACAATGCATGTTTGGTACATGTTGGAGATGCTATGTGTATAGTACACAGGCTTCTATACCATATAGCACATATAGCACATATAGCAAGGAGCCGGGGGAGAGTGGAGGTTCAGCGGCTTGCCTTGTAAGAGCCATATAGCACATATAGCACGTATAGCAAGGACCCGGGGGAGAGTGGAGGTTCTGCGGTTTGCCATGTGAGACCCATATAGCACATACAGCACGTATAGCAAGGACCCGGGGGACTGTGAGGGTTCGGCGGCTTGGCACTCCGCACGCACCGCATTTTGCATGGTTTTTGCATGGTTTTTGCATGGTTTTTGCGTGACATGTGGAACAGCTTGTTTTTTGCACGGTTTTGCATGCGGTTTTTTGCATGACATGACATGTGGAACAGCTTTTTTTTTTGCATGACATGACACGTGGAACAGCTTGTTTTTTTGCATGACACGTGGAACAGCTTGCACGTTTTTTCGCACGGTTTTGCATGTGCATGTGGTTCAACCCCCTGGAAGTGCCCCCCCTGTTTTTTTCCTGTCAGGCTGCCGTACGTAGGTCGGACATCCTGGAGAACTTTGCTGGGAGGCGGGGCGGTGCCGAGCGGGCACCTACGTAAATGTGCCGAGCAGGCACAGTGCCGAGCAGGCACTTGTAGGTAGCGCTGAGCAGGCACAGTGCCGAGCAGGCACAGGCACCCCGGTGCCGAGCGGGCACCGTGGGGGTGCCAGTGCCGAGCGGGCACTTGCAGTGCCGAGCGGGCACATGGCACTACGGTGCCGAGCGGGCACTACGGTGCCGAGCGGGCGCCGTAAGAGTGCCAGTGCCGAGCGGGCACCGTACGTGCCGAGCGGGCACCCGGTGCCGAGCGGGCACCGTAGGAGCGCCAAGCAGGCGCTTGGAGCAGGCGTTGTGGGCCACTGTGAAAGTGGCGGCCACTGTGAAAGTGGAGGCCACTGTGAAAGTGGTTGAGTGGCTCGCCCAACGGCCCCTTAGTACTGGCTTGCCCAACGGTCCCTTAGTACTGGCTCGCCCAACGGCCCCTTAGTACTGGCTCGCCCAACCTCGTTTGATGGCTCGCCCAACGGCTTCGATACCTAGCGCGCCACATTCCTGCCCGGCATAGAAGCCCGGCCGCACCACCTGCCTGGCATTGAAGCCTCCACCCCGGCCACACCACCTGCCCGGCATCGGAGCCACAGCCCGACGGGTTCGCCCAACGACTCTTAGCTGAACTCCACGCGGGCATGACCCAAAAAAATGGGTCATGCCTGTTTCCAGTTCCGAACTCCACGCGGGCAGCAACCAAAAAATGGTCCGTGCCTGTTTTCAGTTCCGAGTTGTGTTCTCGAGCATCACAGCCGCGCCGCCTGACACGCCACCCGGCCGCGCCACCTGCCCGGCATAGAAGCCTCGCCCACCTTGTTGTCCCTGGAACCGACTTGCTTCAACATGTCGGATTGACATGTTGAAATTCATCGCAGACCACTGCCGCGCCACCTGCCCGGCATAGAAGCCTCGGCATAGAAGCCTCCCGGCCGCGCCACCTGCCCGGCATAAAAGCCTCCAGCCTGCCGAGCCTGCACCACCCGAGGTCGGAATTCCGACTTTGCTCTACACCAAGGTCGGAATTCCGACTTCGCTTTTTTGCCCGAAAAACCCATCGCCGGGCCAGCGCCAAAGGTCCGGGAGCGATGCTGTCCTCGCAGCATAACTCCCGGAGTGTTTTTTCCCACCATTCACACGCCCAGCCGTCAATCCTAGGAGGCAGCGGCTCAGTGGGTGGTTAGTGAGTATTCGGGCTGTCGGGCACAGGTTTTGCGTCCCCATCGTTTGCGAGGGGCAATGTGTTCGAGGCACAGGATTGTCTCTTGTGGCCCACCCCCCCCACACCCTACCCCCCCCCCCCCCCCCCACTCAATCCTGCCCACCCCCCATATATACCCCCCCACCCCGCCCACACGTCACCGAAGGACACAATGTCCTTACCCTCACTGCCCCCGCGTCACCCCCCCCCCCCCCCCCCCCCCCCCCCCCCCCCCCCCCCCCCCCCCCCCCCCCGTCCCCCCCCCCCCCCCCCCCCCCCCCCCCCACCCCCCCCCCCCCCCCCCCCCCCCCCCCCACCCCCCCCCCCCCCCCCCCCCCCCCCCCCCCCCCCCCCCCCCCCCCCCCCCCCCCCCCCCCCCCCCCCCCCCCCCCCCCCCCCTCCCAGAAAACATTGGGAGCGCGTCGCTACACAGAGACGCGCTCCCGGACTTGCCGCCCGGATTGCCCGGAAAACCTGCTGTATAGCAGTGCGCTGACAGACTCGCCGCCCGGCTTCCCGCCTTCAAATTTGGCAAGTAGCGCAAAGGAAATGGGGAAGATCAAGCTGTTTCCTACGACAGAGTATAGCAGCAAGCAGCCCTCTGACCCCGTGGTGCCCCTGGTGCCATGCACGGGCATCTTCCTCGGGCCATCAAAATCGGGCAAAACCGTGGCTCTGATCAGCCTGATTCTGGAGCAGTATCGCGGCGTCTTTGAGAGACTTTACATCTTCAGCCCGAGTGTCAACATAGACGACGGCTGGATCCCCGTCAAGAAGTACATTGAGGAGGACCTGGAAGTGAACACAGAGCGGGAGCAGACCTATTGGGACGAGTGGGACGAGGCGGCGCTGCGGCGCATTATCCAGCAGCAGCGCAAGATCACGGAGGCGTCCAAGAAGTTGGAAATGAAGAAACTGTACCAGGTGCTTGTAGTCATCGACGCGCCGCAGCTGCACAAGCCTCGCGGCGCCCTCAACACTCTCTTCATCAGAGGCCGGCACATGCAGATCAGTACCTGGGTGAGCTCGCAGAAGCTTCAGCGGAGCTGTGCGGGTCAAACAGCAATTCCTCTGCTGCTGGAGGCTGAACAGGCGACGCGGGAACCCTACAGTTTCCTTTTCGTCTACTACCTAAAGCCGAGGAATGAAATGTTCTACAAGCGCTTTGAAGAGCGTTTCGCATTGGAAAGAGAAGCCGATGGGAGCGGCGCTCAGCTTCCTGGGCCAGAAGCTGTTCGCCAGCTCCACTTTTTTACCATTTTATTCTGCGCGGCGCTGTTTGGCCGCAGCACCAGGCCCTGGCCGTAGCAGGGACCCAGCACCCTGTACAAGTGACATTTACCGTGGCAACAAACAGGGGGAGGAGGGAAAAGGGGCCTCATGGACACAAACAAGCCCCGAAAAACAGAAAAGGAAACCTCCCCCACGGAAAAGACGCCCGCTTTGGGGCAGAGCACAGGGAAATCTGCTAGCCGATCAAGTATCGGTTCATCAAGACCCGGAAGGCATTGTAAGTGTCCCAAACGGGAGAAGCACCCTCAAGCGGATTTGCAGCCACCACATTGGAGTGCACACCCAGAGTGTAATCTATACCAGGCCCAGGATCGTGAGGTCCGGGCCAACCCGATCTCAAGTAAAAGTCACGTGCAATTGGAAAAGCACGGGCAACCCAAGAGGGAAATGAAATCATGCCGTATTGAAGGTGGTGATAAACACCACATCTGTATAAGGCACAGCACGCAAGTGACCAGACGGGAAAACCCCGTACGAGTCGTGCAATTTGAGTCGTACGAGTCGGCCATTTTAAGGTCTGAACCCAACGGCCTAAACGGTTCATATATGTCTCGCCCCAATAGAGGTACTGCGCGTGCTCGGTGGTCAATGGTTGGTGTGAGGTGCGTGATTGCCAGGTCCCGCCCCGGTCTCGCTGTCAAAGGTGGTTTCTTCCCCCCTTGCATTTCATTTGCTTCTGGCTAGACTGTGTCTTGGATCGTTCCAGATCGGCCCTACATGCCATAGCCATGGTTGTACGGCTTTGCATGGCCCTATGCCGCACTTGTGCCTGTCTCAAAAGATTTGTGGTGCCACGAAATCCTATCAGTCTGGAGGCTCCGGCGGCTTGGTCCGCCAATCTGTTGCGCTGCCACGCATCCGGGTGTTTTCCTTCCTGGTGGCTCTTGATCTTGTGGATGGAAACATCCTTGGTGTCATCGGCCAGTGCTGCACACAAAACCTGGAGCAAGTCGTAGTTGGGCGCGTTCCAGAATCTAAAGGGGTCGGGATGCTCCTTAACAGCCCGAAACATTTGAACAACGTACTGGGAGTCTGTCACTATGGTGCCTTGTCGCATGGCTTGCGTTGCCACACATACGGCCATCAGCTCCGCCCGTGCTATGGTCTGGTGCCCTGGTGTGTACCCACATTGCAAGGTACGGAAGGCACTGTCTGGCGGCACGTCATGGAAGCCTGCTGCCCAGATTTGTCGTAGTTGGTTGCAGACACATTTATCCGTGACGATGGCCCAGCTGCTTTCCCTCAACGGAGCCCAAGCATGAATGTTCATGGATCCGTCTGTCCACACCAGCGGCTCTGCCTCTGTTTCAAAGGTGAACTGCGGCTTTGGGATCTGCATCCGCATGGCACCTGGGTGAGCTCGCAGAAGCTGAGGCTCATCAGCGCAGCCGTGCGGGTGAACATGCAGTTCCTCTGCTGCTGGAGGCTGCGCAACCAGCACAAGCTGGACGCCGTCATTGAGGAGCTGAGCGCACTGCTGCCAAAGGAGCAGGTGTGCCGGCTGTATGAGCAGGCAACGCGGGAGCCTTACAGCTTCAAGCCGAGGAATGAAATGTTCTACAAGCGCTTTGAAGAGCGTTTTGCACTTGAAAAAGACGCCGATGGGAGCGGCGCTCAGCTTCCTGGGCCAGTTCGCCAGCTCCACGCTGATCAACGCTAGATGCAAGAACATCTCCTGCTGCACCTCCGTCGCAGCCGTCCAGCCGCCCGTCGTCCGCAGAATGGGCGGCTTCCTTAGAAAAAGGATGACGACTATCTACGTGGACAGCCGCAAGAGGGTAGCCGGCTTGGACAGCGACTTCGAGGTCGACCTGGGGGAGTCCCTGCACCTGCAGAGCGACGCCCGGCTCGCCGTCTACAAGATCCGCCTGGCCGACAGCTTTTTGTCCACGGACCGGGGCCGCTACCTCTACTGGGTTGACGCCGCGCTGGGCACGCTGAACTGGGCGTTGTTGCCCGAGGGCGCGTACACTGGCGCACGGTTGGCCGCCTGGATCAGCTCCAACTTTGCCACCGCCACCTATAGCGAGACCACGAACAGTCTGAGCGTTGCCTACGACGGCAACCGGCTCATCCTGAACGACCTGGAGCTGCGCCAGCAATTTCCCGATGCGGCGGACTACCCCGCCGCGCCGCCCGCCTCTCCCACCAAGCCCTTCAGCGTGGACCACATGCTGGGCCCGAGCTTCGTCTCCGGCGGGCAGCAGGTCTTTGAGTTCGTCCGCATGATGGCGCACAACGAGGTCTACCTGCGCTGCGCCCAGCTGGCCAACGCCAGCAGAGTGCTGGGCAACCTGGGCGACGACATCCTCTCCAAGATCACGCTGAAGAGCGGAGTGGGTACCATTGTGGAGACGGGCTCAGACGACGGGCACTTCATGGCCCTCAGGGGCCCGGTTACCCTGAGGCACATGCGCTTCCGCCTGACCGACCTGGACGGCAACGTCGTCCGGCTTCGCGGGTCGTCTTTGTCGTTCGTGTTATATCTTGACCACGCATAATTAAATGGAGCCGACCGAACACGACAGGGCGCCGGAGGTGCAAGAGGCGCAAGAGGCGCAAGAGGTGCCACACGCTGCGCCGGACGCTGCGCAGGACGCTGCGCCGGAACCGAAACGGCGGGGCAGGCCCCCTGGGAGCAAGAACAAACCGAAGCAGGACGTGCCTACTGAGCCGGCTGCTCCAAAGCGCAAGCCATAGCCGCCCCCGGTTGAGGCGCCGGCGGAGGCACCAGCAGAGGCACCGGCTGAGGCACCGGCTGAACCGGAGGCGCGCTTGAAATGCAACCTGGAGCCAAATTGCAAGCATATCTAGGGGTCATTATTTTGCAGCCACACGCCTGCGCGCAGCGTTTTAGACTTCGAATCCTTCGCAGGACGAGGTCATTTCCTGGACGGACAAGTGCTAGGAGCCTCTCAGGTAGAACAGAATCCATTTGGGAAACGCCCTTTAAAGAGAGAGGCACCAGTGCCCTGGAAGCAGTGCTACTTTCAGCAATCCCGGTAAAAAGAACTGCGGCCGCTTCGGATGAGCTTTGTTCTTTTAGGGTTTCATGTTTGGGTTCAAGCTAGGAGCAGTGCAACATGCCTTAACCGGCAGGCTCTTGGCCAAGACTCAAGGGGCCAATCGTCTAGTGTTTTTTCTGGACTCGTCTGTAAGGAATTTTCGCTTTCCAAAGGCCGCTTCAGGGTGTTTGATGCCCTGAAGGGAAGGAAGGAGCTGCCATACCTCCGTCAGAAGCCCAGCGAAACAGGTGGCGAACTGCCTACATGACTTGCCTCACTTTACGTATTGGCAATGGGGGTCCTCATGGGTCTGCTCATCAATTTGGGTTGTGGAAGGCATCAGATTGGCTTGTGATTTGAAAACTCATCAAAACCACTTGTGAAGGATTGGATTGGCTTGATTGTTTTTAGATTGGCTTGTGAGAGGGATCAGATTGGCTTGTGAGGATCAGATTGGCTTGTGAGAGGGGTCAGATTGACTTGTTATGGCTTTGAAAGCTTCGAGCATCAGATTGGCTTGTTAGTTGCACACCGAAAAGCCATCGTTCGTTACTCATCATCCTCATCCTCATCATCCATCGATCATCATCATCATCATCCATCATCATCCATCACCATTATCATTGTCATCATCATCATAATCATCACCAGCGTCATCATCCTCAGCATCATCATCATCATTATCAAACAGTCGTCGCATCATCATCATCATCATCATCAATAATCATCATCGGCATCATCATCATCATCATCACCTTCATCATCATCATCATCCTCATCAGCATCATCATCATTCTTCATCATAATCATCAGCATCATCGCCGTCATCATCGTCATCATTCATCATCATCATCATCGTCGTCCTCCTCATCATCATCATAAAAACCTTCATCAGCATTATCCTCCTCATCGTCGCATCATCAGCAGCATCATCATCATCATCAGCATCATCATCCTCATCATCCATCATCATCATCATCAGCATCATCATTATCAGCGTTCATCCTCAGCATCATCATCATCATCATCATCGGCATCATCATCATCATCATCATCCCCATCATCCATCATCATCATCATCATCATCATCATCATCATGGGCATCCAGGATCATCATCGGCGTCATCATCATCATCATCACCCTCATCATCAGCACCAGTACCGTCGTCATCATCATCATCATCATCATTCTTCATCATGATCATCAGCGTCGTCACCGTCGTCATCGTCATCATTCATCATCATCATCGTCGTCATCCTCATCATTATTACCATCATCATTCATCATCAGCAGCAGTGTCCGTCATCATCATCACTATCATCATCATCATCATCGTCGTCATCCTCCTCCCTACCATCATCATCATTCATCATCAGCAGCGTTAACCATCATCATCATCATCATCATCACTATCATCATCATCATCGTCGGCGTTATCATTATCCTCATGATCCATCATCATCAGCAGCATCATCATCATCGTTCATCCTCAGCATCATCATCATCAGCATAATCATCATCATCATCATCCATCATCATCATCATGCATTATCATCATCATCATCCTCAGGGTTACTGCTGATAAAGTTTGTGCAAAATCAATTGCGGAGCCTGCCCTGCTGGACCCGGGCAATACGGATCATAAATGGAAGAAATAGAATCTTCATCGTGACGGCATCATTATCATCCATCATCATCATCACCATCGTCGTCGTCACCATCACCATCATCATCATCATCGTCATCACCATCATGATGATAATGATGCTGATGATAACGCAGAGATGAGATGATCATGATGACGATGTTGATGACGATGATGATGATGGTCGTGATGATGCTGATGATAATGCTGATGATGATGATGATGTCGATGATGATGATGATGATGATGGATGATGATGGATGATGATGATAATGCTGATGATGATGATGGATGATGATGATGATGATGATGATGATGATGATGATGATGATGATGATGATGATGATGATGCCGATGACGCCGATGATGATGATGATGGATGATGAGGATGATACGGCCACAAGTCAATCTGATCCCCCACAAGTTAATCTGACCCCCCTTACAAGCGAATCTGATGCTTCACAAGTCTTTCTGATGCTTCTGCAAGTGAACAAGTCAATCTGATCCCCTTAACAAGTCTGTTTGATCCCAAGCCCGTCCTCATGCCCATTGTAAACTGAAGTGTAATAATTGAGGTCAACTTCACTGAGCATTTCCATTTTGGCTGTGCCCTTTACCAGCGCTTGAGGACTACGGCATGCGGGCGGTGAAGACCGCTTCAAACTGATGACAGAGAGTACTTCGGATTGAGGGCACAAGACCTAGCCAGGATGTGTAGATTTGTAGGGCAACTGGAGGAAAAAGGTCATGAATTAGGTGGAGGTGGGGTTGGGAGATGCAGTCAGAGCTGCGAGCTGGGCAGATTGAATGCTGCATCATTGGCGCATTAGGGAATGAACTCAACAGCAACAGTTTTGATTCGCTACCTTCAACATCCGTCAATATTTCAACTAGCACATTTCACCCACCAAGCCTGACGACATGTTGCATTGATTTGTGGTTTGGATATTTTTTTGCTTGGGGCCACAGCCCGACGCGTCCAAAGGTCACAGCTCTTGCTGCGAGCACTTCGTGACGTCAACGTGCCAGCCTGTGCTCGGTCGCATGTGTAGTGTTTTGTAGATTCTCCCAGCCAGGGTGTTTGAGCACGCTTGTGTCACAATTCTTGCAGCCTTGGTCGGCTTTTCAGCTCATGTACAGGTGGGCCCAATGGCACATAGCCAGGGCCGCTAGTGTTTTTCGAGCCTGCGCAGGTGCCGAAGAGATGACCTGCCCCTCTTCGAGAACATCATCTCGAACCTTTTCCCTGGCGTCAGCGGCACAGTGTCAGCAGCACCAGACGACCGGCTGTAGCTTTTTTGCACGAGTACGTTGATTAATCAGCAGCACGATATTTGGAAGAGTACAAACACATCACGTATTTGTGGTGTTAAGTTTAGCTTTGTTCATCACGTGGATAACTGCTGCTCTAATCATGTCTAATTATTAATTACTGTGGATGGAGTATAGACAGAGACTTGAAGCTACCAACATTGGCTTATATAACACATGGTGAACACAGGTTGCCCCTCAGCCCCCGCTCGCTAATTTCTCAAAGGAATCCTGCTTATCTTGATGTGCATGCCATCTCTTCAAGTTGGAAATTGGCACGACCGTGTTCATGATTGGAAGGGCCTCGCTGCTTGTCAAGATGGAGAGGCCTCAGATGGACTACGGACGGCCATAGACTCAGACGAATACGATGCTGCAGCCGTACTGATTCTTTCAAGTTCAAACTATGGTATAGCCAGTTGAAAACGTGTGTACCACAGTCTGACAGTGCAGCACGGTTTAGCACCAGCTACCAGGAGTCGTTGATGAGGAGATTCATCTATTGACTCTATAAAGCGACCAGTGTCATGCCCATGTGACTTTGGCCCGGCTAGTCTGGATGTCTGGCAATACCTGACCATTGCAGCATCCAAGATTGATGTATACCGCCAGAAGGAGAGCGTTGCGTGTCGAAAAACACACCCATTTGCTCCATTCCCACACCTCACCCCCTTGCCGTGTCTCAGCTTCACTTTGCAGGACGGGGGCTGGGTGAAAGAAGAGAAGATGTCAGCAAGTCTTCGTGATACAGATGAGCCGAGCACTTGGTTTCGAATCCTTTCAGCTTTGGGTTTTGCAATCGTCCAGCTCTCAGGGCAGATTGCTATGGCTTCGTGCTACCATCAGCTGGAGTTGCGTCAGCGTAGGCCCCTCCCTTAGCAGCGCAGCATGATTTTACACTTGTGAATTTGCGTCGTTGCGGGCCTGATTTTGCTTTGGTCTCTTGCTATTCTGGACTGAGGCCAAGCAGGCATACATTGTTGTTTCACCTCGTGCAGAAGAAAAACGAGCACAGTCGTTTCGTTGCAGTGTGACTCTGCGTGACTTGAAGTGTTAGGAAGGCCCATGCCCACATTTTTGAACATCAATTGGGGTTTTGTTTGTTAATGCGCTTGATTTTGACGTTCAGGTCCTAGGCGGTTTTGGTCTGAATGCGCAGCGTGTTGCGTTTGGTGGCATGTGCTTGGGTTGCGGGCATGTTCATGTTTGAAAATCAGCTTCAAGATCGAGTGAACGCAAATCTGGATGGCACCACCCTGCACGTGCGCAGATACGCAAGAACTGAGCACAATATTTATCCTGTCATGTGCCGCCTTCATGAACCATAAGAGTGAACCAAAGATGTGCATGCGACACATGAAGGCTCATTGTCCCGCCCAGTCGTTCCACAACAAGTTTGTTCACGATACGCGATGTTGCGAGAACGCCATCGGCGCGGCACATTGGCGTTTGTGCTTTATGCGAGTATTCTTGGGTGGTGCTTTGTGGCACCACGGACAGAAACCCGCCCAATGCCGCGTTGTCCTGTCCGTGCTGCGGCTGGTGAAACAAAAAGTGGCAGCCATTTCTGGGGAGCTGCTCAGAAAGTGGCTGGCAACAACAAGACAGATGTTGAGGCCTACATCACAGAAATAAAGACGCGTGCTGGTCAGCACATGAATTCTAGCCAAGTGGTCGATAGAGATGAAGCCGTAAAGGCCCTGGTCCAGTCCATGGAAAGCACAGGATTGCTCACACTGGTGTTGGGGGGCAAAAATCTGGGAAAAACGTTCCTTAAACAGGCCGCACTACGAGCATGCAGCTCCAACGTAGTGGTGGTCTCAGCAGATATGCGAGACATGCCAGGCACGAGTCTGTTGGATGCCATCCTCTTGACTGCCAACAAGACATTGAAGGAGATAGCTGGTGACAACGATTTCAGTCAATACGTTCCATCTGTGTTGGGCATCATATCCTCTGCTGTGTCCGCAATTGAGGGCCTTGGCCCGGCAGCGAATCCGGTGGGCACCTTCATGAAAGACATGGCTGCAATTGCAAGCAGCAGGAGAATAGTTCGGTCGGCAATCGATGCTTTTCTGAGTAGGGTGAGAGCTTCTTCGAAGAGAAGCGCCGTCGTTGTGGATGAGGCCAACCTGGGTCTGCCCGGGCTGACAAACGGACAGGATGGAGGAGAGAGGGGCGAAGCCAAGTCTGCCTTGGCAGCCATCACAGCTTGGACAAAACAAGGCAAGCTGACAAGCGTAGTGCTTATTTCATCAGAATTTGCTTACCCTTTCCGCCTGCAGGCAACAGGATTAGACCTCAGGGACATTGGGAGGGTGATTGTGATTGGCGAGGTGCCGAAGTATGACATGCTGAAGATGCTGCAGGAAGATTGGGGCATGGACGCAGACTTGGCAAACATATTCTACAAGTATTTTGGCGGTGACATCTACACCACCAAGCAGGCTCTCGACATGCTCATGGACAAGAAAGATAAGTTCAACCCATTTGCAGTTGTGGATTGCCCTGGCTTACCATCCTGTGTAGAAGATCCGGAGGCGAGGGCGCACCTCGAGAACATGGCGAAACAAGGCTTTTCGCCCGTGCGAAATGTCAAGACAGACAAGGGTGCGAGGATGATAGCGGAGGAGAATGTCGGGGGTGTGATTAAGGAGGGTGCCATCACCTTCGGTTTGCCCGACATCTTCACAAACACGTCCTGTGAGTGGGCAGTCATTCCGTCTTCCTACCACATGCGCCTCAAGATTGCCGACAAGCTCAAGAACATCTTTCCATCAGGATGGCTGGGGGCAAGCCGACTTGGAGCTCTTCTCATTTGAGCCGGGGAAAACACAAACGCTCCTTTTCGTTTAGTGGGGGCCTTTACAATTACTTTTCCTTCTCTAGGTTTCACACAGCGGCCCGCGTGGAATTCAGCATGTCATTTGGGATGTTAAAATTGTTGAATTCCAAGGGGAACGACATCAGAACGACATGAGAACGACATCTGCATAAGTGCTGAAGGGCCAAACCGTCTGGGGCCAGAACGACATCAGAACGACATAAGCACAATTAGCCAGTTGTGCTAGAATGACCGAGAGAAAGGGGGTGAGTTTTGCATATTTAATTTGTCAGCGCAGCCAGATGTCACCCACACACACTTGCAGAGCCCTGTTAATGACACGTCACAAGCAGATGAACATGCCAGGCATAGCAGCATGGATTAAAAGCTCCTTTGTCAAATACGGAACAAAGCAGCTGCCTGCACTTGAAACCTGAAAGCAGCTCCATGGATTCCATATGGCGGCCCGCAGGGAATTCATGGATTCAAGCGATTAGACCAAATATTTTAAATGTTTCGTTTTTTCCATGTCATTTGCGCAAGCCATGTTTCAAGATTGTGTCGCTTTCAGCCGCAAAACAGTGTCTGGAACAAAAACCGTTGTGCTTCACTTAGCATCTGAGCCCCCCCTGCAGGGCAGTTTATGTTGAGGACAACCAATATTTGTTACACTGTTGCTGTAGAAGGACGCTTGCTGCAAACAGCTTCATGAGCGCGCCCTGCAAGGCACTGATGCCACAGCACCTCGAGCTGTTTGGGTCCGTCAGCTCAGCAAGCCCCGCAAGGACTACAACTTTGATGCAAGCGTTGCATTCATGTCCCTGTTCAAGGACAGCAGTCAAAAGACAAGTGCTTGATTTCCTCAGTGCAGTGAAATGCTTGGTTTATGATGGGGCAGGTACTGAAGACTTCACGAAGACAACCAGTTGGTTTTGTTCGGAGCTCTTTTGAAAATTGCCGATGCCACACATGAAGTGACTCGCAGCGCTGGCGAAGTTCGAGGACGGCAAGGAGTTTGAGACCTTCGGCAACCCCTTTCAAGTCAAGGGAGTCTTGGCTAACGCAGTGCCCTCAGCTCATGAAGTATTTTCCTCAGCTTTGTTTTGCCTTCGGAAATGTTCCTTCACGCTTTGCGGGGAGGTGGATGACCTGAAAGAAGCCGCGCGCTTAGAAGTGGTGCGTTCCACCTTCCGCTTGACAGTACATAGTGCATCAGTTAACTTCTGACTGCTTCAGGGGATAAAGAACAAGGCAGAGCTCTCAATTCCATCGTTCAAGATGGATGTATACCGCCAGAAGGAGAGCGTTGCGTGTCGAAAAACACACCCATTTGCTCCATTCCCACACCTCACCCCCTTGCCGTGTCTCAGCTTCACTTTGCAGGACGGGGGCTGGGTGAAAGAAGAGAAGATGTCAGCAAGTCTTCGTGATACAGATGAGCCGAGCACTTGGTTTCGAATCCTTTCAGCTTTGGGTTTTGCAATCGTCCAGCTCTCAGGGCAGATTGCTATGGCTTCGTGCTACCATCAGCTGGAGTTGCGTCAGCGTAGGCCCCTCCCTTAGCAGCGCAGCATGATTTTACACTTGCGAATTTGCGTCGTTGCGGGCCTGATTTCGCTTTGGTCTCTTGCTATTCTGGACTGAGGCCAAGCAGGCATACATTGTTGTTTCACCTCGTGCAGAAGAAAAACGAGCACAGTCGCTTCGTTGCAGTGACTTAGCTTGACTTGAAGTGTTAGGAAGGCCCATGCTCACGTTTTTGAACATCCAGCTGTGGTGTTCAAGTCAAGCAGGGAATGCGTGCAACGGGTACAGGACCAGCCACAGTTGCCGGCGCTGGTCAACAGCCAGGCACTTGTTGTGCCTAAGTGCACAGGTGCAATACCAAACAATTTGAAGACGTGTGGAGGAAAGCGCGCTTGCCCTGCCTTGCTGAACCGCTCAACTGCAAACGTGCTTTGGAATGCCACGTGTATAGCAGTTGTTTGTTTCGGTCCAAGTCCAAGTTTAATCAAAAAGGGGGAAACAGCGCTTTGAGCACGTACCCGGAGAACATGAGAGAAATTCATTTGAAACAATGTTGCTAAGCACATACATTTGCACATCAGGGCCGGGCGGCGGCCCCTGCGAATCTTGTAAGCGAAGAGTCCTGTGGCATGCGAGCACTGGTAACTCCGCAGACCATGTTTTTTGGCCAAGGAGGGGTACAGGCGAGCCCCGACAGTGATCAGGGTGGACTGATGCCCTGCAGCATCCTGGGCGTCCACCGCATCGAAGGCTCGCACCTGGGCAGGGGTCTTTTCTGTTGTGGTCACACTAACAAAGGCAGATTCACAAAACCTGCAACTAACCGGCCTGGCTGACGCGCTCCAAGCTTTCCACTGGCGGCTTTGAATGCGGCTTGATGTCCGTCTCAGGCAAGAAGTGCAAGTGTACTCGACCATGTGGATGAATGGCCGAAGGTCTTTCGAAAAAGAGCTGAGCCCAGCGGAGCCTCGCAGTGCCCTCGCGACGCACCTTCCAGCGAAGCAGCGTGATCCCATCAGCCTCCCGGTCTCCTCTGAGGCCTGTGGACGCAGCGGCGTCTGTGGACGGATCAGTCTGCAAATTGCACCACCATGGGACGCGCTGCATGCAACATGTTCTGCGACCTGGTTCAATGTAGGCACAGCTCCGCGCGGGTAGTAATACTTCAGAGCGGAAACCACGGTGGCCAGGGGGAGACGTGTGGGAGGCAGGGAAGAGAACACGCAGCAGTCATAGTCCTTGCGGCAGGTCCAGCAGCTGAAGAGCAGCCTGCCCTGCCCGCGGCGCACACATCACTGCCACTTCGCCATGTGCAACTTCTTGCCGCATCCGCAAACCGGATCCCAAGCCCAGCCGGCTTTCTTCAACTCCGGCAGGTCAGCACGGACTTCTGGAACTGCTTCCGAGGCCTGGGGGCCCAGGGGCTCGGAACTGGCTCCTGCGATTTCTGGCTGCTCGGTTTGTCTTCTTGGCTTTCTCACTGTGCAGAGCACTCAAGACCTTCTTCACGAAGGAAGCGCACGAGGTCGCGTAGCGGCCTTTGTGGCCGCACCACGTGCACTGAGGCTCGGCCTTGGATCCTCTCTTGCGTTTCGGCATGCTCGGGCGTTCGGATCCCTGGGGCATTTAAGCCAAAGCGGGTTGACATTTCAAGCCAGGAAGGCAGCATTGACAAGTGCCCCGTACATGCCGGAAGCAGCGCGCCGTTTCTCCTGTGTCGCGTGCCTGTCTTTGTTCTGGAAAACATCTCAAAAACACACTGCAACACGCAGACTCCGGATCCCGTCTGGCGGCATGGCAGCACTCATACTCCAGAAGCTCCAAGCACACAGCTGACAAACATGCTAGCGTCTCAGAAGTCAGCCGCTCCCACATCCTCGAAGCCCGGAACAAAGTTGGCCTCAGCACGGGCTATAGAGTATCCAGCGCCGCGAATGATTCACGTCGCGCAGTTCGGATGACTTGCAGCCTCAGAAGTACAAGACATGCCTGCCAAGAGGCCCGAAAAAGGCAGAGAGGTTTCCCTGCGCGTTGGCTGCTGCTCCTAAACAAATACCAAAGGCGCATCTCTCGTACGCTTCTGTTGTTTCTCAAAGGGGTGCGCAGGTGCTCAGGTCCAATACCAGCAGGCAGCGCTCGGAAGCGAAATCCCAACCGTCCGCACCGAACGCTCCCATCCCGAAGCACAATCCCACTGCCAGGCAGCGGACCGCATCCCACCGGCACGGCTCCGTCCGCGCCTGCGAACACTCCGGGATTTGGTCTCCGAGCGCCACTTGGCGGTGGCCGTGCCAGTGGGATGGTGCTTCCGGGATCGGAAGGTTCGCGAGTGCGGACAGAGCCGTCGCCGGGATTTGGTTTTCGAGCGCTGCTTGCGCGGGCGCGGCCGGTGAAACTTGGTCTCCACTGCCTGGCAATGGCCGTGCAGTGGGATTGCGCTTCTGGAGCACTCGCGGGTGCGGATTTGGTTTCCGAGCGCTGCCTGGCGGTCGCCGTGCCAATGGGATTGATAAAGACCTGTTGCACTGCTCCTAGCTTTTGCTTTGCAGGGAGGTGGATGACCTGAAAGAAGCCATGGAGCGGTGCATTCCACCTTCCGCTTGACTGTACATAATGCATCAGTTCACTTCTGATAGCTTCAGGGCATAAAGAACAAGGCAGAGCTCTCAATTCCATCGTTCAAGATGGATGTATACCGCCAGAAGGAGAGCTTTGCCCGTCGAAAATCACGCTCCACCCCTCTTACCGTGTGTCAGCTTGACTCTGCAGGACGGGCGCTGGGTTAAAGAAGAGGAGATGTCAGCAAGTCTCCGTGAGACAGACGAGCCGAGCACTTGGTTCCGATGCCTCTCATCTCCGGGACTTGCCGTCGCCCAGCTCTCAGGGCAGATTGCTATGGCTTCGTGCGACCAGCTGGACCCGTTTCTGAATAGGCGCCTCCCTCAACAGAGCAGCCTTTTGCATTTGTGAACTTGCGTCGTGGCCAGACTATTGCTGGCTGTTGTCACTTGCTGTTCTCGACTGAGGCAATGCTGGCACGCAATGTTTCACCTCGTGCAGAAACATGCAGGGGCAGTGGCCTTGTTGCAGAACGACTTTGATTGACTTGAGGGGCAAGGGAGGTCAACGTTCACATGTTTGAACATGAAGCTGCTGTTTTCAAGACAAGCAGAACATGTGCGCGCAACGGGTACCGGACCAGCAACAGTTGCCGGCGCTGGTCATCAGCTGTTCCACCGAGGCATTTTGCCTTGTGCCAAAGTGCGCAGATGCAGTACCAACCATTGAGGATCTGCCCTGAACTGGTAGTGCATCTGCTTTGTTGAATCTTTACTTTCGGGAAAAGTAATCAGCCCAGTAAGCATACTTGTATAGCGCTTTTTTCGATGCAGTTGTCCGCGGTGACTTGGGCAAAGATTAGAGTGGACATCTCTTTCTTCAAACCTCATGTCATGTTGGTCATTCAGCTGGCTTGAACAAATGTTTTGCATAGATCGGCTCAATGCCCAAGCCTTGAACAAGTCGCCAAGGCCTTTCCATAAACATGTGTTGAAGCCGTTCCTCAAGCCATGAGAAACGGTAAGTGGCGCCATGGGCGTGGTGCGATTTGGTGCATGCTGCTTGCCTGTGGTGTTGGGTGCTTCGTTGCACCAGCACGTGTGGGGTTGTACAGAGTGCGCCCGCAACGATGCCAAGCATGCCTCTGCCTGTCGCTGAAGAATGTGAGCTTTTGGGAAGTTGCCGGTGCGGCAGCCAATGCGACCAACAGCGCAACAGGTTCATACCTCGAAGAGGTCAACCGTACAGCCACAAAGTTTCTGCAGAGCAGAGCTGCAGTAGATCGTGAGGATGCTGTTGCCAACCTCAGCAAACACATGACAATACAAGGTAAGCTTTGCCTCGTGCTTGGGGGTAGAAACCTGGGCAAAACATTGCTCAAGGAAAAAGCTATTTCCAGACTAAAGGCAAATGTAAACATCCTTTCGGTCGACATGCGGGACGCAGACATGCTGGGCAAGGGTTTGATGACAGCACTCGACTTGCAACGGCAGAATTCCCTTGGGTGGGCACGTTTGGCGGTGGAGATGTTGCGCGCAATTATCCAGCTCCCTGTCGACTACGCTCTGAGCAGAATTCGTGGGGCTGGAGCGGCGGCGAAGGAAGTGCTGGATGTCGCAGTATCACGTCATCAAATCAACGTCAACAACTTCATCTCCCAGAGCATAAGCCGTCGGAAGATTCCGAGCATCATCATCGATGATGCAAACCTTGCACTGCCTGGAATTACGGGAGAAGATGGAAGCGCTGCGGCTAAATCAGCTCCACAAGCCATCACAAAGTGGACAAAACAGACAGGCCAAGCAAGTGTGATGATGATATCTTCAGAGTTTGGCTATCCGTTTCGTCTGCTAGCAAACGGCTTAGCCTTGAGCACCATTGGCAGGGTGATTGTGATTGGCGAGGTGCCGAAGTATGACATGCTGAAGATGCTGCAGGAAGATTGGGGCATGGACGCAGACTTGGCAAACATATTCTACAAGTATTTTGGCGGTGACATCTACACCACCAAGCAGGCTCTCGACATGCTCATGGACAAGAAAGATAAGTTCAACCCATTTGCAGTTGTGGATTGCCCTGGCTTACCATCCTGTGTAGAAGATCCGGAGGCGATGGCGCACCTCGAGAACATGGCGAAACAAGGCTTTTCGCCCGTGCGAAATGTCAAGACAGACAAGGGTGCGAGGATGATAGCGGAGGAGAATGTCGGGGGTGTGATTAAGGAGGGTGCCATCACCTTCGGTTTGCCCGACATCTTCACAAACACGTCCTGTGAGTGGGCAGTCATTCCGTCTTCCTACCACATGCGCCTCAAGATTGCCGACAAGCTCAAGAACATCTTTCCATCAGGACGGCCGGGGGCAAGCCGACTTGGAGCTCTTCTCATTTGCACAAGACATGTTTCAAGATTGTGTCGCTTTCAGCCGCAAAACAGTGTCTGGAAAAACACCCGTTGTGCTTCAAATCGACTTAGCATTTGAGCCCCCCCTGCAGGGCAGCTTATGTTGAGGACAACCAATATTTGTTACACTGTTGCTGTAGAAGGACGCTTGCTGCAAACAGCTTCATGAGCGCGCCCTGCAAGGCACTGATGCCACAGCACCTCGAGCTGTTTGGGTCCGTCAGCTCAGCAAGCCCCGCAAGGACTACAACTTTGATGCAAGCGTTGCATTCATGTCCCTGTTCAAGGACAGCAGTCAAAAAAGACAAGTGCTTGATTTCCTTCTCGTATGGTCTCTCGTATAATTGCCGAACCCCCATAATGCAAGGCAAATGGGATTTGCAGCGGTCCTCAAGCGTTTCTTTCCTCACTTTTGTGTTCTGGGCCACTGCCGGGCAACGGATGAAATTTGCCTAAAGTGGTTTGCAGTGCTTGTGGAGTTGGAGGACGGCGAGGAGTTGGAGTTGATTGGCAACGCGTTCAAAATTACTGCAAGTGTTGTAGATGTGCCCACCTCAGCTGCGATTTCTTTTTCGGATTCACGCTTCGCGGGGATGTCAGGTGGATGACCTCAAAGAAGCCATGCGCTCAGAAGCGGGTTGCGTTGGTTCTTTGTCCGTTCTTTGAGACCGTTGTATTCTGATAGCTGGAGGCAATTGAGAAGAAGGAGAAGCTGACCATTGCAGCATCCAAGATTGATGTATACCGCCAGAAGGAGAGCTTTGCGTGTCGAAAAACACACCCATTTGCTCCATTCCCACACCTCATCCCCTTGCCGTGTCTCAGCTTCACTTTGCAGGACGGGGGCTGGGTGAAAGAAGAGAAGATGTCAGCAAGTCTTCGTGATACAGATGAGCCGAGCACTTGGTTTCGAATCCTTTCAACTTTGGGTTTTGCCATCGTCCAGCTCTCAGGGCAGATTGCTATGGCTTCGTGCTACCATCAGCTGGAGTTGCGTCAGCGTAGGCCCCTCGCTTAGCTGCGCAGCATGATTTTACACTTGTGAATTTGCGCCGTTGCGGGCCTGATTTCGCTGTGCTCTCTTGTTCTCGGCTGAGGCCCAGCAGGCATACATTGTTGTGCAGAAGAAAACAAAAATGAGCACAGTCGTTTCGTTGCAGTGTGACTCTGCGTGACTTGAAGTGTTAGGAAGGCCCATGCCCACATTTTTGAACATCAATTGGGGTTTTGTTTGTTAATGCGCTTGATTTTGACGTTCAGGTCCTAGGCGGTTTTGGTTTGAATGCGCAGCGTGTTGCGTTTGGTGGCATGTGCTTGGGTTGCGGGCATGTTCATGTTTGAAAATCAGCTTCAAGATCGAGTGAACGCAAATCTGGATGGCACCACCCTGCACGTGCGCAGATACGCAAGAACTGAGCACAATATTTATCCTGTCATGTGCCGCCTTCATGAACCATAAGAGTGAACCAAAGATGTGCATGCGACACATGAAGGCTCATTGTCCCGCCCAGTCGTTCCACAACAAGTTTGTTCACGATACGCGATGTTGCGAGAACGCCATCGGCGCGGCACATTGGCGTTTGTGCTTTATGCGAGTATTCTTGGGTGGTGCTTTGTGGCACCACGGACAGAAATACCCGCCCAATTGCGCGTTGTCCTGTCCGTGCTGCGGGTGGTGGAAACAAAATGTGGCAGCATTTCTGGGGAAGCTGTCAGAAAAGTGGGTGGCACATCAAGACGATGTTGATGGCCTACATCACAGAATTAAAGACGCGTGCTTTGGTCAGCACTTGAATTCTAGCCAAGTGGTCATAGAGATGAAAGCGTAAAGGCCCCTGGTTACCAGCCATTGGATAGCCAGGATTGCTCACACTGGTGTTGGGGGGCAAATGTGTGTGATGGGGCAAAATATCAGGGAAAAACGTTCTTAAAACAGGCCGCACTACGGAGACATTGAGCTCCAACGTTGAGTGGTGGTCTCAGCAGATTATGCGGAGACATGCCAGGCACGAGTCTTGTTGGATGCCATCCTCTTGACTGCCAACAAGACATTGAAGGAGATAGCTGGTGACAACGATTTCAGTCAATACGTTCCATCTGTGTTGGGCATCATATCCTCTGCTGTGTCCGCAATTGAGGGCCTTGGCCCGGCAGCGAATCCGGTGGGCACCTTCATGAAAGACATGGCTGCAATTGCAACCAGCAGGAGAATAGTTCGGTCGGCAATCGATGCTTTTCTGAGTAGGGTGAGAGCTTCTTCGAAGAGAAGCGCCGTCGTTGTGGATGAGGCCAACCTGGGTCTGCCCGGGCTGACAAACGGACAGGATGGAGGAGAGAGGGGCGAAGCCAAGTCTGCCTTGGCAGCCATCACAGCTTGGACAAAACAAGGCAAGCTGACAAGCGTAGTGCTTATTTCATCAGAATTTGCTTACCCTTTCCGCCTGCAGGCAACAGGATTAGACCTCAGGGACATTGGGAGGGTGATTGTGATTGGCGAGGTGCCAAAAGTTGCCATGCTGAAGATGCTGCAAGATGACTGGGGCATGGATGAAAACTTGGCAAACATGTTCTACACGTATTTTGGCGGTGACATCTACACCACCAAGCAGGCTCTCGACATGCTCATGGACAAGAAAGATGCCTTTGACCCTTTTGCAGCTGTGAGATGCCCTGGCTTACCATCCTGTGTAGAAGATCCGGAGGCGAGGGCGCACCTCGAGAACATGGCGAAACAAGGCTTTTCGCCCGTGCGAAATGTCGAGTCAAGACAGACAAGGGTGCGAGGATGATAGCGGAGGAAAATATTGGGGGCGTGATTGAGAAGGGTGCCATCACCTTCGGTTTGCCCGACATCTTCACAAACACGTCCTGTGAGTGGGCAGTCATTCCGTCTTCCTACCACATGCGCCTCAAGATTGCCGACAAGCTCAAGAACATCTTTCCATCAGGACGGCCGGGGGCAAGCCGACTTGGAGCTCTTCTCATTTGAGCCGGGGAAAACACAACCGCTCCTTTTGGTTTAGTGGGGGCCTTTACAATTACTTTTCCTTCTCTAGGTTTCACACAGCGGCCCGCGTGGAATTCAGCATGTCATTTGGGATGTTAAAATTGTTGAATTCCAAGGGGAACGACATCAGAACGACATGAGAACGACATCTGCATAAGTGCTGAAGGGCCAAACCGTCTGGGGCCAGAGCGACATCAGAACGACATAAGCACAATTAGCCAGTTGTGCTAGAATGACCGAGAGAAAGGGGGTGAGTTTTGCATATTTAATTTGTCAGCGCAGCCAGATGTCACCCACACACACTTGCAGAGCCCTGTTAATGACACGTCACAAGCAGATGAACATGCCAGGCATAGCAGCATGGATTAAAAGCTCCTTTGTCAAATACGGAACAAAGCAGCTGCCTGCACTTGAAACCTGAAAGCAGCCCCATGGATTCCATACGGCGGCCCGCAGGGAATTCATGGATTCAAGCGATTAGACCAAATATTTTAAACGTTTCGTTTTTTTTCCGTGTCATTTGCGCAAGCCATGTTTCAAGATTGTGTCGCTTTCAGCCGCAAAACAGTGTCTGGAACAAAAACCGTTGTGGTTCAAATCGACTTAGCATCTGAGCCCCCCCTGCAGAGCAGTTTATGTTGAGGACAACCAATATTTGTTACACTGTTGCTGTAGAAGGACGCTTGCTGCAAACAGCTTCATGAGCGCGCCCTGCAAGGCACTGATACCACAGCACCTCGAGCTGTTTGGGTCCGTCAGCTCAGCAAGCCCCGCAAGGACTACAACTTTGATGCAAGCGTTGCATTCATGTCCCTGTTCAAGGACAGCAGTCAAAAGACATGTGCATGATTTCCTTCTCGTATGGTCTCTCGTATAATTGCCGAACCCCCCATAATGCAAGGCAAATGGGATTTGCAGCGGTCCTCAAGCGTTTCTTTCCTCACTTTTGTGTTCTGGGCCACTGCTGGGCAACGGATGAAATTTGCCTAAAGTGGTTTGCAGTGCTTGTGGAGTTGGAGGACGGCGAGGAGTTGGAGTTGATTGGCAACGCGTTCAAAATTACTGCAAGTGTTGTAGATGTGCCCACCTCAGCTGCGATTTCTTTTTCGGATTCACGCTTCGCGGGGATGTCAGGTGGATGACCTCAAAGAAGCCATGCGCTCAGAAGCGGGTTGCGTTGGTTCTTTGTCCGTTCTTTGAGACAGTTGTATTCTGATAGCTGGAGGCAATTGAGAAGAAGGAGAAGCTGACCATTGCAGCATCCAAGATTGATGTATACCGCCAGAAGGAGAGCGTTGCGTGTCGAAAAACACACCCATTTGCTCCATTCCCACACCTCACCCCCTTGCCGTGTCTCAGCTTCACTTTGCAGGACGGGGGCTGGGTGAAAGAAGAGAAGATGTCAGCAAGTCTTCGTGATACAGATGAGCCGAGCACTTGGTTTCGAATCCTTTCAGCTTTGGGTTTTGCAATCGTCCAGCTCTCAGGGCAGATTGCTATGGCTTCGTGCTACCATCAGCTGGAGTTGCGTCAGCGTAGCCCCCTCCCTTAGCAGCGCAGCATGATTTTACACTTGTCAATTTGCGTCGTTGCGGGCCTGATTTTGCTTTGGTCTCTTGCTATTCTGGACTGAGGCCAAGCAGGCACGCATTGTTTCACCTCGTACATTAAAGCGGGCACAGTCGCTTCGTTGCAGTGTGACTTCGCTTGACTTGAAGTGTTAGGAAGGCCCATGCTCACATTTTTGAACATCCAGCTGTGGTGTTCAAGTCAAGCAGGGAATGCGTGCAACGGGTACAGGACCAGCCACAGTTGCCGGCGCTGGTCAACAGCCAGGCACTTGTTGTGCCTGCACAGGTGCAATACCAATCAATTTGAAGACGTGTGGAGGAAAGCGCGCTTGCCCTGCCTTGCTGAACCGCTCAACTGCAAACGTGCTTTGGAATGCCACGTGTATAGCAGTTATTTGTTTCGGTCCAAGTCCAAGTTTAATCAAAAAGGGGGGACAGCGCTTTGAGCACGTACCCGGAGAACATGAGAGAAATTCATTTGAAACAATGTTGCTAAGCACATACATTTGCACATGCATTTGCACATATCTAGAAGTACAACAATGCATTAACATCCGTACGCCACGATTACCGCCGCACTTTTTCTCATCTCCAAGCCCGACCGCGTGCAGCGGTGCGTGTCAGGCATGCCTTCGCTTGAGTGCCTTGCCGGTTTGCGCCATTGCAGCGCGTACTGTTTGATCTGGGGGTTCAAGGAGCCTCAGCATCAGAGCCAAGCAACCATCACAAATTTAGTTTTGAAATCAGCGCAACTTAGAATGTGTTCTTTCCAGGTTTGAATCCCAGGAGCCTGTCTTGGTACTTTTCGATGCCAGGCGGTGAGGAAGGCTTTGCTTCAAGAGCCGCCATGTGCTATCGATATGCCCCGTGTGAATGCGCAGGGCCGGGCGGCGGCCCCTGCGAATCTTGTAAGCGAAGAGTCCTGTGGCATGCGAGCACTGGTAACTCCGCAGACCATGTTTTTTGGCCAAGGAGGGGTACAGGCGAGCCCCGACAGTGATCAGGGTGGACTGATGCCCTGCAGCATCCTGGGCGTCCACCGCATCGAAGGCTCGCACCTGGGCAGGGGTCTTTTCTGTTGTGCCCATCCGGCATCCTTCCCCTGCAAAGTACACACAGAGCTTCTTTTCGCCTTCTCTGCCCTGACTGCTCACCACTTTCTCGTCCGTCTTTGAGGCCGATGCCATTCTGCGTCGGTGTGACGTCCACCTCCAGGCTGTTTCTGAACAAGCTCAACCTGAAGTGGGCCTGGCTTCCCTCCTTGGCCATCCCGTTGGTCATGCCATCCAGCGCCCTCAGCAACAGCGAGGGATCCAGCATCGCCAGCTTCAGTTCCATGGCACAAATGTACCACCTCCGCCATTGCCGCACCGCCGCCGGCGCCGTGTTCCCATTCACCTTTGGCTCCAGCAGGTAGTTGAGGAGGCTCTGCCTTTCCGCCGGCCCCCTGGCTGTCCCCTGGGGCAACGCCCGAAGCAAAAGCCCAGCTCCGCGTTGCTCACACCGACTCCATATTTGTTTCGCTCCACTGACTTCTCGTCTCCTTTCTTGAAACAGGATTACCTTTACCTTTATCAAATGCCCTAGCAGAATCACCTTGGGTTCTTGCGGTTATGCTTTTCGTTCAATATAATATTTGATCTAACTTGAACCGCGCTATCCAATGGTGAGCCGTACTCGTTGACATTTTTGTTGTGCTATGTGTTTCGCTGTTGTACTATCTTACTGATGCTTCCATCATCTGAACCCATGTCTTATCTTTGTGCTTTCTCAATCTTTCTGTGATCATCTTTTTCACCGTCCTGATCGCCCTTTCTGCTTGATGCATAAGGATGATTGTGAATGCAACTGCTGCACCTCGCTCAAGCTGCTGGGTTGATGCACCCGTGGCTTTCCTCGGCCTTGCCATTCCTTCAGCAGGGAATGGCCGCTAGCTTGCCTTGGCTCTGCCTTTTCCCTTCTTGGCGTGGTGGTCACTGTTCTGTTCTTCTGTGAGGCGCTCCTCTCCCCCGCTGCGGGGTCGTCTCTTTCTTCTGGGGTGGACTCAGGCCTTGCGGCTCCCCTTCACTCGTGCATGAGTGATTCCGATCGGGTGGTGAACGCCCTCGGTGCTGCCTCTTTTGCTCCCCCGAGCGCTCCTGCCTCGGGCACTCAGTGCCCAGCTCATTGCCTGGCTTTGTGTCGTCGGCTTACTTCTGTGGCCGGTTTTTTTCTAAGTCCCGTGCTGAGCTGGCACCTCGGCTCGTGCTTTCCTCGTGCCCCTCAGTGAGCTCCGTGGCATTGTGGGTGCGGTCAGCCGTCTACCACTCCTTTCCGTCCCTGGCCGAGGCCCAGGTTTTCTGCTGCACGTCGGGGGTTGGCTTTTCCTTGCGGCCATCCATGATGGCCGTTTTCACTTGGCCAAGTTTTGTGCGGGACTTCCGTGGAATTTTGACTATCCCTGTGCTTCATCGGGATGGCGGCCTTCTCTTGGCGCTCCCAAGCAGGTCCCTCTCTCCCGAGGCGGCCACGTCGGCCTCAGACGAGCGTTGGGCAGATGTCCTGGGCCCGCATACCTTCATTACGGCCCAGGCTTGCTGCGACCTTGATTCAGGTACTTCTCGTCTCAGATCTACCGGCCTCCGTCTTTCGACCTGTGGGGTTTCCACCCGGACAATATCCAGACATTCCCCCTGTCCCAAGGTCTTCTGTCAGCTGCCAACCTGTGTCATCCATCTGCTCTCGCTGCTCCGCGGCTTGAGCTCGAGGATCGGCTTTTGGGTTCGAGCCCAGGCGTCAAGAACCCATGAGCTCCCTGATCTTGCGCTGCAGGTAGGGCCCATTTAATTTCCTCTTCCAATATGCCCTTCGGCACTTCCAGGAACATCTCCTTCAGCTTCAGTTTCAGCAGCGACTAGGGAACGTCCACCCCCAATCCACTTCTCGCGCTTCAGTTAGTTGTCATCACCTCCTGCGCTGGACACTCCTCCAACACCCGCTTTTGGTCAATCTGCCATGCCTCACCTTCCACTAGAGCGCCAGGCCCACGATGTACACCTTGTCGGCACACCTCATCGGCCGGTTCCTGCCGAACTCGGGGCTCATGAGCATGAGCTTTTGAAGCTATGGAAGGCAGGCAGTCAATATTTTTGGCTGTCACCCATGTTTTCGCAGTTCGCTGAGGTTGCGGTCGGAATGTCGAATCATTTTCTTGATCTCTTTGACATCATTGCGAATTGCCACCAACTTGTTCGTTGCTACGAAGTGAAAACTCCAAATTCCCAGTGGATTGTTCAACCTTTTGGGTGTTTTTCTTTCCAGCCGTATAGGTCCTACAGGGTCGGCCTCGACGCTCTGCCAGGCCATCGCTGAGGCACTGAAGATCAACAGAACCATCGTGCTGATCGAGCTTGACTTGAACGACATCGCTGACGCAGGCGCCGAGGCGTGGCCACGGGCGGGTCGAACTTGTGGAGGTCGCATCTAGAAGTGTGAGGAACAATCGGCTTGCAAAATATCTTCAGTTTGGGTCACGATTCTTGTTGACTGCCCGAGATGTACCCAAACTTCCGGATGATGGGGGCTGGGAAGTGACATCGGAAATACAGCTTTATTTTCTTTACCTGGCCGATTGGATGATTGGTATGTTAGGACAACCGCATGTTTGACCAGCACGTGGAATATAATAGTTTAGATGCATTGGGAAAAAGTGCTGGTTTTAGTCTAGAGTCTCGATTGGATTTCTAGGATCCAGCCGAGCTCTTTGAAAGCTTCCTGCTTCCGGTTTCCGCTTGGGTCACAGCAGCCAGTGGCGCTTGAGAGTTTCGTAGATCTTCATATAGCTTCTTAGCTTGCGAAAGATGCGATGAAAGGAGCGTCGCGGGACCTTGAGTATATGTTCAACCTCCATCATTGGCTCGTGTGCAAACCTGCGCTTCTTCATGAATTTGAGTTGGTACTTGACCTGTAATTTTGCCAGACCCTATGACTCTGTTGCTCTAGGATGGGCGGTAAGCAGGCTCAAGAGCAACATCTCACATGATTTCTCAACGTTTGCGGCCCGCATCGGAGCGGCAGATCTGAATTGCCAAGCTTCTCAAACTTCTTTTTTCAACGAGTGCGCCCCAGGCTCAGTTTTGGTGCCCAATTTCTTCAAGGTTGACGACTTTGGTGTTCGAAGTTTGGGTGCCTCCCGCAGCGTTTGAACCATTATCGTCGTGATTTCGACCACGTTGTCAGCTTGCACGTGGCTCCATGTCCTCCAACTCCTGGACCAAACAAGCCACTGCTCAGAGGCTTTGCGTTCACCGCTCACTCCTTGTGATGGCCATGATCTCCCTCCGCGAGCTTGCAGTAGACTATGCCCTCTTCACCTCCGACGTCAGGGCACCTTGGCAAACTTGGGCAACCTCGCCACAGCTCCATCATCAATCACCTGTTTCCCGCTTCGTTCTGCAGACCCTTGCATGTCTGCCCCGCCAAGGCGCAAAGCTCATTCCCTCACTCGGAGCGTTCGTGTCATTGCCACCTCCAAGCAGCTCCCAGCCGTCATTGTTCGCATAGTCATCCAGTCTGGTGCCGACTGCCGAGCTTCCGTGGAGGTGAACTCCGGAGCTGTCAGCCACCTCCTTCAGCTGGTGATTGAGCACCACCTCCTGCTTCTCTTGAGCCTTCTTCAGCCTCTTCTCTCCATCGTCCTTGATCTTGACGGCATTGTTGCCACCCTCCTCTTCATCCTTCTCCACCTCGCGTAGTTCCTCTGCCCTCTCTCGCATCCCTGCTACAGAGCTTTCCGGATCCTGCGGTCCCTCCATGTCCCTCCATCCTGCGGTCCTCCATGCAGAGCCTCAACCTCTAGACCTTGAGTTGCGTTTCCGCCTAGTCTGCCTATGATGGCTCGACGCTTTCAGGCCAGCAGCTCCACGAAGGTGTCAAGTCTCAAGTGGATGTCCAGGCGCGCGCACCCTGCGAGCGGGGCTGCCCGCTCTATCAAGGCAAAAGATGTCGGTGGCCCTCGCACATCCCTTCATGCCGTCAGAACGCTCAACTCGATCGGCCAGGCCTTCATTCCAACAAGGTGTCCAACACCCCAGGACGGGTCCGTCTGCTCAAGGACCGATCTCAAGCAAATGTTTGTTCCGATGATGCGGAGCTGTATCGTTGCCCCTTGTGCCAAATGCCACCCCCACTCCATCCCACTCCTCATCTCCTGGCTTCAGACCTGCCATTTGGCAGCGCTTTTTCTGTTCTTTTTCTTGAAGGAGCAGATCTTCTTCTTGCAGTCACCAGATTCTGAGGTGTCCAACGCCAAACCGAAAACCGAAGCTGGGGGTTTGATGGGATATACGGTCAGTAGCCAGTATATAAAGGGTGTATCCCCGTTTTTCACCAGGGCGGAAGTTTGGGCTTCATTTCTGACCATTTGCCTGAGTTTCAGCATGTTTCAGCTATTTTTTGGCCACGATCCCAAATGGGGGTGAACCCAGGGGAGGAGCTGAACAGCGCGGAGACTTGCTTGCTTTGCGTGGAGGGAGATGGCCATGGCTTTTGCCGCCAGCAATCGAAGTGTCTTTCCGGTGAGGGTGCACGTGGGTTCCGCTTCCTCGGGTCTTGTGGAGGCTAACAACCGGCCCTCGGCCTTTGCCAGGCAACTTGTAGCTGCTGGAAGTAACATCCTGCTGCTCCCCACCTGTGGCTCGAGCTCGAGCGCAGGCCTCTGGATTCGAGCTCACGCTCAAGTTCCCGAACGGCTCAGCTTCGCGATTGCTGCAGAACCCTCCGCCAGTGACCATGCCACTCTGCCCAACCGGACAATTCCAACGCCGCCACCGAAAACAGGACAGACTCCACCCTCATGCCATCCTTGCCCGAAGAATGCCCTTTCCACCGCCGCCTCATCAGCTGTTCTTGCCGCGCTCGCAGCGTTCGTGGTCTTTGAATATTTGTGTGCATCGCTTTGGAATACTGTTGTCATGAGTTGCTATGAAACTCCCAAGTAAATCCAGAGCAACCCCACTCCGCCGCCTTTTTCTTGAAGCCTCCTCGCCGTCCCTCAGCCTCCTCAGCGGGGTGCACGCACGCCTCAGCCTCGTGACAGTTGGGCATGGCAGCGATGTAAAGACAGCCCGGGTGTCGCTGCCTCATGTCCTCCTTCAAATAAAACCTCCACCGCCCTCCCTTGCCAACGACGTCTCTCGCTCCATGCCAACGGCGCCTGCTGCTCCCGACCTGCGGCTCGAGCTGGGGCATAGGCCTCTGGATTCGAGCTCGCGCTCAAGTTCCCAACACCCAAAGCTGGGCTTCCCGATCTTGCGCTGCAGATGCCTCCGCCAGTGACCATGCCATTCATGCCCAACAGGACCATTCCAACGGCCATCGAGCCCGTCACGCTTCTTGCAACACAGGTAGCTGAGGAACGTCGTGCACCCACGGACTCTCACCAAGCACTCCACACCCTTGATCTTGGCCTTTGGAGCGAGACTTTGCTGTGCGCTTGAGATCGGTCCTTGAGCTGACCGACCCGTCCTGGGGTCTTGGACACCTTGTGTGGAATGAAGGCCTGGCCGATTGAGTTGAGCGTTCCGACGGCATGAAGGGATGTGCGAGGGCCACCGACATCTTTTGCCTTGATAGAGCTGGCGGCCCCACTTGGAGGGTGCGTGGACACTTCATGGAGCTGCTGGCCTGCAAGGTCCGAGCCATCATAGGCAGACTAGGCGGAAACGCAACTCGAGGTCCAGAGGTTGAGGCATGTCTGCACTCCCACCACTGACAACGCGAAAGACGCTCTACATGGATCCGGAAAATGCTGCCCTTTCAGATGGAGAGACCAGTGATCCGGAAAGCTCTGTGGCGAAGGAGATGAGATCCAAGCTCAAGTACTACGGCCTTCCGGCAAGGAGACCCCACAGCTCCAGACTTGGTAGGTTCACCAAGGAAGCTCGGCAGTCGGCATGGATGACTCTGCCAACACTCACGGATGGGAGCTGCTCGACAAAAAAAGGAGTGCAGAAGCGAAGGTGGCGTGATCAGGAGGATGACACGAACGGTTCCGAGTTGGGGAATGAGCTTTGCGCCTTGGCGGCCTTGGCGTGCTGGGCAGAAATGCAAGGGTCTGAAAGGAAAAATTGGGCACCAAAACTGAGCCTGGGGTGCTCTCTTTGAAAAATCAATTTGAGAAGCTTGGCAATTGAGATCTGCCGCTCCGATGTGGGCCGCAACGTTGGGAAACCATGTGAGATGTTGCTCTTGAGCCTGCTTGCCGCCCATCCTAGAGCACAGTCAGTTTGGCAAAATCAAAGGTAAAGTAAATCACTTCTCTGATGAGTTCTGCATGCCCCCACTCAGACTCATGAAGAAGCGCAGGTTTGCACGCGAGCCCGTGACGCTCCTTTCATCACATATTTCGCAAGCTAAGAAGCTATAGGAAGATCTGCGAAACTCTCAAGCGCCACTGGCCGCTGCGACCCAACCGGGAAGCTGGAAACCAAAAGCTGGAATTCGACAAAGCTTTCAAAGAGCTCGGCTGAAGCGAAGAAACCCAATCGAGACTCTAGATTGAAACCAGCACGTACTCCCAATGTAACTTTCAAACTATACTCCACGCGCTCGTCAAACATGCGGTTGTCCTAACATACCAATCATCCAATCGGCCACAGGTGAGGAATATATAGCTGCATTTCCGATGTCGCTTCCAAACTTCAAACACCCACAAAAGCACCAGTTGGTAAGTTTGGGTACATCTCGGGCAGTCAACAAGAATCGTGACCCAAACTGAAGATAAGCCGATTGCTCCTCACACTTCTAGATGCGGCCTCCACAAGTTCGACCCGCCTCGGCGCCTGGGTCACCGAAGTCGTTGTTGTCAAGGTTGATCGTCGTGAGGCTTCTGTTGATCTTCAGTGCCTCAGCGATGGCCTGGCAGAGCGTCGACGCCAACCCTGTAGGACCTATACGGCTGGAAACAAAAACACACCAAAGGTTGAAGAGTCCACTGGGATTTTGGAGATTTCACTTGGTAGCAACTAACAAGTTGGTGAGAACAGATTCGCAATGATGTCAAAGAGATCGAGCAAAATGGTCCAAAAAAGAACCACACACGCCATTCTGACCCTGGAAAACATGGGTGGCAGCCTGAACTATTGGCTGCCTGCCTTCCGTAGCTTCAATGAGCCCGACGCCCTGGACATGGGGAAGGCCCAGCCGTGGCTTCCTGGATCGGGTAGCGCTCTAGTGGGAGGCAAGCGGACCCAGTGTAAAGAAGGCGGAGCTTTGCTGCGGAAGCCGAAGGAGATGTTCCTGGAAGTGCCGAAGCATATTGGAAGAGGAAATGGGCCCTCAACCTGCGGCGCAAGATCAGGGAGCTCAGGGGTTCGGGAACCTGACGCCTGGGCTTGAATCCAACAGCGGATCCTCGAGATCAAGCCGCTCGTCGGCCAAATTGTAGCGGGCGGCGCTGTGTGTGGACCTGAAGGTCCACTCAAAGCATAACATGAGGCAGCAACACCCAGGACCGTCTTGATAGAGCTGCCACAACGCTCTCGAGGTTGAGGACGGATGCGAGGAGGCTTCAAAACGGCGGCTCTGGATTCACTTGGGGAGATTTCATAGCAACTCATGATGACAGCATTCCAAAGCAAAGCGATGCGCAAAACATTGGCAGACCACGGCCGCTGCGTCGGGAACGACTCAGTTCGGCAAGACGGCTGATGAGGCGGTGGAGAAGGGCATCTCGGCCTGAGAGGCCCGATGCTCTTCACGCAAGGAGTGAAAGCCAAACCCTTCTCGGGGTGAAATGAAATGGGCGCAGGAAGCCTGGCTGAGGGCCATGAGGCGAGCCACGATCTCCGCTCTAGAAGATGGGCCAGGTCCTCGTGAGGCACGGTGGCCTCGCGTCTGTATCCCTCCACGGTTGCCAGCTGGGCGCCTCTTCCAACTTGCCCTCCGCCTGCAAAAACATCTCCTTGCGCTTCAGTTTTCGAGCCAATAGGAAACGTCCACCACCAATCCGCTTCGCGAGCCTCAGTCCTCCTCACCTCTTCCGCTGGCGTAGGGATTCACCGCCCTTTCCACCTCCCACTGCTCCTGTGGCTACAGGAGCCCAACAATGCCATCATCTCGCTCTGCCTTCATAGCTTCCGGTCCTGATGCCAAGAAGCCCCTATCCAGGGACACCCTGTTACCCTGGGTTGGCTCTGCAGATCCGGGCTCTCAAAGGCAGTGCCATTGAGCACTTTCACTTCCAGCCTTGGGAGTGTGTTTTTTCTTTCCAGCCGTGGGATTTGCAGGGTCGGCCTCAACGCTCTGCCAGGCGATCGCAGAAGCGCTTAGGAGCAACAAAAGCGTTGCCAAGAGCAACAGAACAAGTCTGCATGCCTCTTCAATCCCCGCCGTTTGCACGCACACCTGCAAGAGGGCCGTCTTCAAATCCACGCCATCCACGCCGGCTGTGTCTCACATGCTGGAACAAGTGTAGGGGTTGACCTGTCGACCATGGCTGGTGCCAGCTCACTCACGCAGGTCTTGGTCTGCAATGAGATCTTGGACTTTCGGGCTTTCTCAACATCACAGGAGCTTCCTTCGACCCTAAACTTTTTCTGTCCATCTTCCTTGATCTTGATGGCATCGCGAGCCCTGGCCGAGCTCACCCTTGCCTCCTTCTTGGTCCCCCAGAAGGCATCCTCGGTGATACGACGCGCGATGAAACGGGTCTTCCAGAGCGGGCACCACGGCTGCGGTCCCTCCATCCGGAAGGCAACATTTTCACAGATCCTCTGCCGCAGCATCTCCCGCAAAGCTTCCGGTCTGCGCTTCCTGGCCATGTCCACCCCTTGCCGGCGCAAAGGCTATCATGGCGGACAAGCTATTGAAGCTATCCAATTGTTTTGGGCTGTCGCCCGTGTTTTCCAGGGTCAGAATGGCAGTTAATCCTCTGAGGTTGCCATCGGAAAGTCGAGGCAATAATCCATGCCAGTGACCATTTTCTCAATCGTTTTGACATACTGTTGTCATTGCGAATTGTTTCTCACCAACTTGTTGTAGTTGCTACAAACTGAAATCTTCAAAATCCAACCTTTTGGGACTTTTGAGTGTTTTTGTTTCCAGCCGTATAGGTCCTACAGGGTCGGCGTCGACGCTCTGCCAGGCCATCGCGAGGCACTGAAGCTCAACAGAAGCCTCACGACGATCCAGATTGGCTTGAACGACATCGGTGACCCGGGCGCCGAGGCGTGGCGACGGGCGGGTCGAACTTGTGGAGGCCGCATCTAGAAGTGTGAGGAACAATCGGCTTGCAAAATATCTTCAGTTTGGGTCACGATTCTTGTTGACTGCCCGAGATGTACCCAAACTTACCGACTGGTGCTTTTGTGGGTGTTTTGGAAGCATGTAGCTTTATATTCCTCACCTGTGGCCGATTGGATGATTGGTATGTTAGGACAACCGCATGTTTGACCAGCGCGTGGAGTCTCAATGTTTGTGGTCCATATCGGACTGGCAGATCTGAATCCAATGTGCCGAACTTCAAGCAATGTTGTGCGTAGGAGGCTACTGACTATCCGTCTTCCATTCGCTCAAGCCTTTAGGCCCATTAGCCTGATTCCTAAAGAGCTCATAGCCTGCAGCCTCTTCTCCACACGCCAGGGCATGCCTCCATCCTTCACCACATCATCTCTCGCTGTCTCCAGCTCCAAAGCCTCCTCGCCGCCTTGACGCATTGGAAGCGCACCAGGACGCCCTTGCAGGTTGTCTATCAATGGTTGTGGTCTTCATCGGCTCGAAAGATCTCCATTGGCAAGCTTCTCAAGCTTCTTGGGCTCGAGGCTCAGTTTCAGTTCCCAATTTGTCCAAGGTTATCCACTTTGTTATTAAGGGTTTGGGTGCCTCCCACTTAGCATTTCCAGCCTTCAACCGAAGCACTGTTTCTCTCAGATGTTAGACATTCTCTTGCATCTCTCGAAGGATCTCCAAAGTGCATAGGACGGTTGCCGTCGAAAAGTGGAGACACACAATTCCAGCATGTGTTTCTATTCTTCGGACATTTTTCTTCATGGCTTTGTAATGTTATTGTCATCATTGTGTTTGTTTTCTTACCGAAGGAAAGGTGAGTTGATACAAGCTGAAGTCTCCAATCCCGAGTGAAATCTGAACCTTGGTTACGTTTCGTTTGAGTTTTGTCTCGGGCTCTTCCGATTTTTCACCGTAGTTGTGGCGATACAGAAGAGCTGACAGCCCACAGTGACTCTGGTTGGGCCAGGCCCTCCGGAAGGTGGTTGCGGAGAAGAAAGCCCAAGGACTGGACCTGACCTGGAGATCAACTTGAGAAAAGGCGCAGGGTGGAGTTTTCCGATGGCATCACACGCTCTCGGGCATTTTGGTTTGTCCACACATTGTTGTACACTGACTCTGCCTGGTGGTCATGTTTGTTTCCACCTTTGTTGTGGTTTGTTCCTCTCAGACCCGGGCTGGTCCCGGTTGACAAGGGTCAGTCCTTTCTCCCATCGCAATCCAAATAGTCTCAAGTGGTTACGCCCGGTTTTGTGGTTTGGCTGAACATGCTCAAGTACTCGCTGCACCCAACATCACTTGTTTTGTGGATTTGGCAGCAAACGTCTTGCTTTGGCAATTTGGCTGTTTTTTCAAGAGGACAAAGGGGAAAAGAGTCTTCACAGCATCCCACTGAATCCTGGACATGCTCCTGAAACAACTAAACCTCCGAGTCAACGGTTCGGTTGGTTTTCGAAGGTGCCTGGACCAAGTGAGTGCATGGCGTCACCAATCATTCCGGCTGGATTGCAGCTAGCATCAGCAGCAGGTTGCGTTTCTCCTAAAGAGGACAAATCGCAGCTGTGGCGGCTTGTGGGTGTGTGAGTGCAGTAAGGGACATGTCCAGGGTACAAAACTGGAGCTCAAACTTCATCACATGGCTGCCCGAAACCAATGAGGCAAATTGGGCATGTGCGGAGCGCATCAAACAGATCGCTCCGTCGCTCTGATCCGACCCGGGCACCCAGCGAGGCAAACAAGGGTGCGTCACATGTTGTCGCAGGTTGGCAGAAATGAACGTGGGTAACTTCCATGAGTCTAGACTTCGAATTGATTGGGGGCTTGTGGACCCTGGCTCCATGCCATGTTTGACAGGCCGGATCCAAAGAGCAACAAACTTCGCATCGAACGCAAACAGCCGAACTGGCCCAGGCATGTGGCTCTTACATTCAATTTCGTCGCAAGTTGGATGGATTGACCAGCGGGGTGTACCCCTGGCCCTGAGTAAGGTATCCACGAGGGGTTTCCTTATTCAGGGTTCCATCAGGGTTCCAATAGGGTTCTGTCCACCTGTTGTTCCACTGATGTGTTCCACTAGTGTTCCAGCAGGCGTTCCACCAAGTTTTTTTTTTAGTTTTTTCCACCAGGGTGCCACCAGGGTTCCACCAGGGTTCCACGAGGTTCTATGAGGGGTGCGAGCACTAAAAAGAGCATCGCATGCGGTTGGGGATATCACCTGAGCTTATTTAAATATTTGCCCCTGACAGTTGAAAATTTTGGGGTCGTAGCCTAGTAGGCTCCGGGGTGGTCCGGGGCAGCCCTGAGGTAAGGCTCTACGAGGGTTCCACGAGGGTTGCACCAGGGTTCCACGAGGGTTCCACGGGGTTCCACCAGGGTTCCAGGGTTCTACGAGCTTCTACGAGGGCTGTGAGGTGGTGCGAGCACTAAAAAGAGAACACTTAAAAGAGCTCCGTTTGCTGTTGGGAATATCACCTGAGTATATTATATTGATAATGTAGTATTTACAAATACAACAAAATAAAACAAAAAACAAAACAATAATACAATATATCTTATTAAAATTTATTCATTAATTTATAGATTAACATTTATATACATGTATTGTGTTAGATTATACACATTAATATTAAGAACACTAGAATATAAATTAATAATATCTCTATATATATATATTAATTATATATCATTAAGGTATTATAAATATATAATTTAATATATTAATAATAATTAATATTCTTCGTATTTTTACATATATCTTAAATAGTAGCATTAAATTCATGTGTTTTCATAGTTAAAAATATATATATATAATTAATTATAATAAATTTGAAAAATTAGTATAATTTTATGTATAAATTCATTTAACTCATCATTTCATTGGTATATTTATTTAATATTAAAATAAATATAAATATAAATATAAATATAAATATATATGTATATATACTCCTATAAACCGGTACGGCCTCGAGGTCGCATTTCCCGTGTACCGGCAAGCCGGTGCAGCGGTACTCCGGCCGAATCGTAGTGCTTACGGCTATGCTTGTCCCGGTCTTTTCTCCGCGGCACAAGCTCCCGCCTCTTCGCGGGGCCCGGAAGGCCACAAAATTTTGCCAAAATTTAGGGGGGTTCTTAATAACTTTGCTTAGAGTTCCCGCGGCGTGACCCGGCCAAATTTTCCCGAATTTTTGCGTCGCTTCCGGCGACGCGACTCTTAGGTTTCCGGACGTTAACCCCGCAAATTTCTTCAAACTTTGGCGGCTTTCCGAAAAAATTACCGGGCCAAAATTCGGGGAAATTTGGGGACCTATCCGAATCGAAATTTCGCGAAAATTTTGTGCCGGGTCTGTTTCCGTATGTCCGTATCTATCTGTTTCGTATTCTCTGTTTTCTCTGTCTATCTTTCTGCATCTCTGTGTATCCCAATCTCTCTGACTCTATCTGTCTATCTTTGTCTCTCTATCTCTCGGGTTGTCTCGGTTTATCTCTGTTTATCTCCATGTGTCCGTGTCTATCGTTCGTCTCTATTTCTTTGCGTCTTTTTGTGTCTCTCTGTCTATTTCCGCGTGTCCGTGTCTGTCTATTTGGTAATATCTATCTATATCTGTCTCTGTCTTTATTTTTCTGTCTGTCTGCGCTTGTTTCTACGAGTCGGTTCACAAAGATAGCACACTTCCGCGTTGCCGCGTGCCGCGTCTCCCCCCTTTCAAGCTCCGTTGTCTTCTTTTCGTTCTGCTCTCTCTCTTTATCTTTGTCTTTTTGCTCTTTCTTTCTCTCTCTCTCTCTCTTTCTCTCTCTTTCTCTTTTTTTTCTCTCTTTTTGTCTCTTTTTTTTTCTTTCTCTCTCTCTCTCTCTTCTTTCTCTCTGTCTTTCTCTCTCTCTCTCTCTCTTTCTCTCTTTCTCTTTCTCTCTCTCCTTGGTGCCGTTGTATCGCCCACAGGATGAGGGACAGCTTGCCTAGGTCTTCTCGGGGCCGGAGGTATCTTTGGGGAGCCATTGCCACCACCTCGGGCATCTCCGTCAATAGCAACTCCTATTTCTCTTTTTCATTCTCTCTTTCTCTATTTTTTCTCTTTCTTTCATTCTCTCTTTCTCTTTTTCTTTCTCTCTCTCTCTCTCTTATTCTCTCTCTCTCTCTTATTCTCTCTCTTTCTCTTTATTTCTCCTTTTCTCTTTCTTGTCTCTTTTTATTTTTATGTTGGTTCTCGCTTTTTCCCTTTATTTTTCTCATTGTTTCTTTCCTTTTCCCTTTTGTTTTTTTTATTAATCTGTTTCTCTTTCTCTCTGTCTCTTTTTTGTTCTCTTTTCTCTCTCTTTTCTCCTTGCTTTTTGGTTTTTTGTTGGTATTGCCGTTGATGGAATTAACGGATTCTCTCTACTATATTATAAGATAATTAAAATTATTCCTAATTTAAAAAGCAAATTAGAATCACACAAATAATATACATTTTCCTTAGTAATTCCTAAATATATTATATCGTTGTTTTTTGCTTGTTAAATTTTTGGTTTGGTTTTTAGTTTTTAGTTTAGGAGTAGGATTGTGCTATTTATTTTTGTGAGTAGTTTTGGTATTGTTATATTATTTATTGTTATTATTGATGTAAAAGAATTTTAATATTAATTAGGGAAAATGATTATTTTGTTATTTATCTTAAATATATATATATTTTTAAAAATATGAATGTATCATTTTATAATGTATTTTGAATTATGTTATTTATTTATTCTTTTTGTTTTAAAAATATTTTTAATAATTGAGGAGTTATATTAATTATAAATAATTTAATATAAATAGTTTAAAATAATAATTTGAATTATTTTATTAATGATAAATAATATACAATATTTACATTAAGTATTTTAAATAATGGTTTAATTCGATATATTTTCTTTTTATATAATTAAATTTAATTTTTTAATTTAATCTATTTTTCATCACCTGGCAAGAAGGGATTATTCGATTGATATTGGAATTCATATTTGCGATGCTTTTATACTACGCCCCCCACCCAATATCCCGCCAGAGCAGCTCGCTAGCCAGAGCGCCGAATATCCCGCCAGAGCGGCTCGCCAGTGGATCCCGCCGAATATCTCGTCAGAGCGTCTCACCAATGGATCCCGCCGAATATCCCGACAGAGCAATTCGCTAGTGGATCCCGTTAGAGCAGCTGACCAGTGCCTCGGCGGTGGATCCCGTCGAATATGCTGCCAGAGCGGCTCGCCAGTGGATGCCGCCGAGTATACCGCTAAATATCCCAGAGCAGCTCGCCATAGGGATCCCGGCAAATATTTCGCTGAGTATCTCTTGCCGGTGGATCCTGCCGAGCTATCCGGCCAATATCGAGCCGGGGCGGCTTGCTAGTGTGTCCGCCAGAGCAGCTCGCTAGTCTGGTTTTGCTTAATTTTTGAATTTTGTATTGTTTTGGGTTGCGAATAAACAATTTCGTTTTATCCCACGTTGGGTTTCTTAAAGGGGCTTGGCTTTTGTTAACGACACCGATGTTTGAATTCTCGAGATCGGCTCGCAGACGAGTGGAGTTTGATACACAAACAGATGGATAAAGTTCTCAATGCAAAGCTTGTTAAGCTTAGGAATTTGGAGTCGAAATCTAGAATTCGTTATAATGGCCGTAAGCTCGTAAATACGGAGATTCAATTACTCGAAATACAATATTATTTTTAAGCATTACAAATATATAATATACCTCCATTCCGAACCTTAAATCAAATTAAGCTAAAACGAAAAAGAAATTATATCTATACTATTTCAATCAATAAATAAAAAATTCAATATACCAAAAAACAATGCCAAGTTCTAAAAAAATTCTATAAAAATCAACAATTAATTTAATAGTAAAATAAAATGTATTTTCAATATTTTTTTAATTTCAATAACAATTATATATTTCCATTTGAGAATTTACATTATTTCTATTAATTATACATTGTTACCAATATTAAATACAATTTATATATATATATACATATAAATATGCTAGCGGGGGCCCGCTGCTTTCCAGCAGTGTGCGGGATAAAGCCCATGACAGGAGAATAACATAATTTTGCCTTGGACCCTGCCCAAGCAAAACACTTCGAAAGACTATGCGCTGCACTGAACTGGAGACCCAATTCTGGAGTATCTAAAAACGAGTTGTAGATGGAACTTCTCAGCAGCACCTCAATATGTTTCCTAAAACACTGCGATACACAAAACAACAGTGTGTCTCAGGTGCCCGATACCAGCGTGTAGACATTTAGTCAGTGAAAGGCGGTCGCCTAAATAAGGGGAGAATGGACCCGTGGACTGTTGGCCTCAAACGATCCATCCCCATACATAATTGTTACAATTTCGACCAGAAAGCATCTTAGGTACAAACAAAACCGAACTAATTTCGCTCAAAACATTAGGAAAAACGATGCTAATCATAACAATCGGTTCTCACATCGCCAAACTCTCGCAAAACGGGCTCAATATTTCAAGCAAAATAGTAACGAGTTGTCTAAATCAACTATTTTTCTAGCCTCCCAGAAAATATCCTTCATAAATATGTTCGTTCCATAACAAGCCATGCCAATAATATTTCGATCAACCTAAGAAAGCATACGTTCGAATCTCTTAAGCTAAGCCGACATCAGCCAACTTCACCGCCTCGTCATTAACCTAAATCTTGTCACTTAAATACCCTTTTGTAATATGATTCTTAAAACTAAACCAAAAAACCTCGAAAACAAAAACTTCAGTTTTAATTTTAAAACAAACCGCTCCACTCCTCTAAAAGATTATTTCTTATTCCTCCATAAATCTTTCAGCCAAAACAAGCCCATAAAACGTATCCGAAAACCGGACCGAAACAACAACCAACAGATTTTCGGGCTTTATATCCCGGTAATACATATCAACAACCTCTATTATTAAATTGCTCAGACTTAAAACGATCCAGCCTATACAATTTCAAAATAATATTCTAAATCTTATTCTTAGGTATTACGCACACCTAAACACAATATCCTCCAATTTCCATCAGAATTATCCTAATTTTCTCGGCAATAAAAAAAGCGGGCCCTAAATTTTATAAATTCATGAAAATTAGTCTATGCAATATCAACTTCAAACAAACAAACAAACAAACAAACCGACAAACAAAGAAACAAACCGACAAACAGACAAACAGACAAACAAACAACCAGACAGACAAACAAACAACCAGACAGACAAACAAACAAACAGACAAACAAAAAGAACAACAGAGACAAAAACACAGACACAGACAAAATCACAAACAAAGACAGAGACAAAGACAGAAACAGGAGGCAAAGACAAACACAGAGGCAAAGACAGACACAGACACACAGACACAGACACACAGACACAGACAGACAAACACAGACAGACAGACACAGACACAGACAGACAGACACAGACACAGACAGACAGACACAGACACAGACACAGACACAGACACAGACACAGACAGACAGACACAGACACAGACAGACAGACACAGACAGACACAGACAGACAGACAGACAAAGAAACAGATACCAGAGACAGAGAGACCAACAGACAAAGAGAGACAGAGAAAGACACCGACAGAGAGACAGAGACAAAAAGAGACACACCTCCGGCGCGCAGCGCGCCGGATTCTGATGTCGACATGCCACAGGCTTCGCCTGCGCACGTGCACACGTCCGGCTCCGAGCCCGAGCCGTGATGCAGATGGGCTGCAAGAACGCGCGTGCGAGCTCTCGGCTGCGCGTGCCCCAGTTGCACGCGGCCACTGGCCGCTTGTCCCCTGGCGCCCTCACCCAGTGGAGCGAGCCAGTGGGAAACGGTTTGTCACGCGCTTGTCTCAGCGCTGCCCCGCCACTCTCCTTGCCCTCCACGACGGCTGTATTCTGGCTCGCGGCCAGGAGGTGGTTGCAGGTGTTCGGCGGCCCTCTTCCCCGGTTGCTACCGGCCCGGTTTGGATTGGTAGTTTGGATCGGTATTTTGGAGGTTAGGGGGTGGTTTCCCATTCAACTTCAACATGATCAAGGCCCCAAACCACCAATCCAAACCAGCAATTAGGGGTAAGTTGACGCGGGTGCCAAAAAAGGGCCGAGCTCTCAGGGGCCAAGGTCCAGGCCGTGGTGGGTGTGCCAAGAACAGAGCAAATCTTATAGAGCCCGCGCCGGCAAGACATTAATTGCAACTCAGGCACCAACATATTTTATCATCTCATATGTATCAAAAAATGTATACTCGTCGCATACGAAAAGCATGCTGCCGTTACAGGTCGCGAGACGCACTGAGGGCCGGGCTGGTCGCGATAAGGTCATGCCAAAGAGTCAGTGAAAGGCGGTCGCCTGAGCAAGGTGAGAACGGATCAGCGGGCTGTTGGCCTCAAAAGATCCATCCACACACGCAGTTGTTGCAGGCGCAAGCGAAAACGCGATCGACCAGAAAACATCCTGGGTGCAAGCAAAGCCGAACTGATTTCGCCCAAAGCATTGGGAAAAACACCACTGGTCGCAACAATCCGCCGCGGCTCACAGCTTCTCGCATCGCCAAACTCTCGGAAGATGGGCCAAGATTTCAGCCAAAATTGCTGCGGACAGGCAGATATATGCCCCGACTCTTTATCTGGAAGACACAACGGCTTCGTTCAAAGCCCGGACCATTTTTCGAATTGCACTCCAGACCAGTTTTCCGAAATATTCCGGATATTTCGACGACAGCATTCCCCGAAAAATTTGGAATATTTCGGGGAAACGGTCCCCGAAATATTCGGAATATTTCGAGAAAATGGTGGGTGGCTGCGATTTTCCCGAAATGTCTGGAATATTTTGGGAAATTGGTCTCTACAATAAATGAAGCCACTGCATCTTCCGGATTATGGCTGGGGTAGCCCGGACAGATTTGGGTAAGCGGTCCGTAGGAAATATGAAGCGGTTGCATCTTCCAGGGGCAGCCCGGACCAATTTTCCGAAATATCCGAGATTTTTCGGAAAAGCGGTCCGGGAAAACGCGCGCAAATGCGACGAGCAAGTTTCACGGTTTCGTTTTATAGAGTAGTAAATATATTCAATACAAAATTTATATATCCCCAAAGAACCTCCCAAAACTAAAAGAAAGCCTCAAATTGAGTTTATTAGTTCAAATTTTCTTTATTCTTCAGAATATATATTCGTTAATAAGAATAATTCGCTCGAATCTTATAATTATTCAGTTCCAACAAAAACCAAAAATAAAATCCATAAAGCAAAAACGAAAAATCAAACCTATTAAATAGTTCCCAAATAAAATAATTTATATAAGGTCAATAACAATCCAATCTCCCAAATCACAAAAAGTGCGTGTTAAATCCAAAAATACATATATTTCCAATAATTATTTTCTTACTTTCTATTTATCAATAACAAATAATATATCCCTCCTAATTTTTTAAATTATGTATTTTCAAATCAAAATATTACCAACTTATAGAATATAGAGTAGTAAGGGCCCATTGCTTTCCAGCAATGTATGAGATAAAGCCTATAACAAGAGAGTAACAAAATCAGAGTGTACAATAAAACAGCAAAATCTTCAGCGACAATATCATCAAGTTCATCAACATTCTCGGCATCATTTGGCTCAGCATGCGCTCGCGAACGACCGCGAGTTTTGGACCACACATCTACGATATCATTATCTCGGCATGTTCTCCGCCCAGTCGTCGTTGCGCGTGGCAGGTGTAGCACGAAGTTGGGTCTGCAACAGCGCGCACATAGCCGGGCCTCCAGTAAGCACGCCGAATGCAGCACATTTACTCAAGAATAAGCCCGTCAGCGGCACGGCCCCTGCGACCGACACAACAATGCAGCTATGGCAGATGCACAGTATCGCATCCGAGCTGCGCCCTTGTCGTGTCTTGGCTGCGCATTGCAGAGTCGGAGCACGCGACAGGCCTCGATGAGCTGGCTCACCGTAAACTGGCGCGCATACGTGGTGTCGTCAAGTTTGGACCGGAAAGTTCAACATCCCCATCTCTATCTGCTGAAGTCCGGATAATCTCAAGCAGAAGGGCATAATGGGCGAGGGGCCTGCGCAAATCTTGTACTGCAGTGGCATGAGATACGAAATAACACAGCCGAGCATCTATATGGCTGGGCGCACTAGGCTTCTGTCGGATGCGTGCGAGCATGCCGGAGAGAATTCCATCAACGCCTCAAAGTCCTCGTAAAGAGCGTTGCTGTAAGATTTCCATGAATCGATCGTATGCTGTCTTATACGGCCCACTGTTCCGCCTCTTGGCGAGATTGGCAGTCCCAGCATGGACCGCATGAGAAGATGCTACAAGTCCAAGAGCGGCAGTTTCAGCAGGCGCGACATTTGATCCTGTCTCTCAGCGTGCCCCCAAAAGCCCAGAACACTCAACAAGCCTTTGTAAAGTGGCTAAGGCCATAGCCCGCCGGAATGGTTTTCGCTGCTGGGCAAGGCGCCCACAGACAGCTTTGCCCGCAGCTCCGCCGGCGCTTTCCGTACCTGATGCGGATTTGTGAAAAGGCTTGGCTGGCGGTCAAACAATGTCTGGAAAATTTGATGGAATATCGCATGAGCCGAGCTCTCAGGGTAGAGCCCGTGCCGGCAAGACATTTTTTTCAACTCAGGCACCAACATATTTTATCATATGTATCAAAAAATGTAGTCTTCGCATGCGAAATGCATGCCGTTCTCCAAACACAGGTCGCGAGATGCGACTGAGGGCCGGGCTGGTCGCTCTCAGATGCGCCTGGAAAAAGAGGCCTGCGTCGCTGAGGGCGGCCCGATAAGGTCACACCAAAGACCAGCCACGGACACAGAGACATGAGATACACTCATCGGAAAGTGCATGGCACGATGGTGCCACATTGGTACAGTGCAGGGTCGCAGTACAAATAAGCGTAGACAAAAATACAAACTATCATGGCTGACACCCAGAAATGCAAGGCGTTGGGCCATCGAAAAACACGTAAGGCCCCACATCCCTGGCCCACCCTATCTTGGGGAGTGCATGTTTGATTGCCTCTGGTTACCACTCCTGAGGGTGTACAGCTCCGCCATGATACCGTCACAAGCCTCGCAGCTTCGAGCGGCAACCAAAATGAGCCTCGAGCCTTTGCCTTGGACCCTGCCCAGGCAAAACACTTTGAAAGACTGCGCTCTGCACTGAGCTGGAGACCCAAATATCTAAAGGCGAGTTGCTCAGCAGCACCTCAGTGTACTTCCTAAAGCACTGCGATGGACAAAGCAAAAGTGTGCCTCAGGCGCCCGATGCCAGCATGTAGACACATAGTCAGTGAAAGGCGGTCACCTGAGCAAGGTGAGAACGGACCCGCGGGCTGTTGGCCTGACTCTTTATCTGGAAGACACACGGCTTCGTTCAAAGCCAGGACCATTTTTCCGAAATATCCCGGGTATTTCGATAATTTGCACTCCAGACCATTTTTCCGAAATCTTCCGGATATTTCGACAGTAGCATTCCCCGAAAAATTTGGAATATTTCGGGAAAACGGTCCCCGAAATGTTCGGAATATTTCGAGAAAACGGTGGGTGGCTGCGATTTTCCCGAAATGTCTGGAATATTTTGGGAAATTGGTCCCTACAAAAAAAGAAGCCACTGCATCTTCCGGATTATGGCCGGGGTAGCACGGACAGATTTGGGTAAGCGGTCCGTAGGAAATATGAAGCGGTTGCATCTTCCAGGGGCAGCCCGGACCAATTTTACGAAATATCCGGGATTTTTCGGAAAAGCGGTCCGGGAAAACGCGCGCAAGTGCGACGAGCAAGTTTCACGGTTTCGCTTTATAGAGTAAATCTAATTCAATCTATTTACTTTTAAAATTCATAATTCAATCAACATAAATATATAAATAACAAAAATAATCAAGTGTATAATAAACACATCAAAGTTTATAATTGTTTTTCGTTCTTTGTTCTTCTTCTCCATCAATATCCTTTTTATTTGCCAAGAGTAGTTGACAAGAGCCAAAGAAAGACGTAAACAAATATAAGAACCCATTTAGAATTCTGTTTTCGTGACATGGCAGCTACCGCGCGTTTGACTCTCACAATTCCCGGACCCCTCTCACGCTCCCGCAAACTGCTACGCATGTGGCAAATATGTTCCTGCATGTTCCTACAACTTGGTGTACTTTGTGACTTTGTGAGGCATCCGGCCACCCCGTCTAACCAAGGCAAAAGGGCGAACCAACTGACCCAACAAGCCGCCCAACCTTGGCCGCCCAATATCTAACCGAACAATCACCTTAGCAAATCCAAGCACGCCAACCAAGCCCAACCCACCCAACCAAACCCAACAAGCAACACCCAACACGAGCGCAGTACAGCCAAATGGCAAAACCGACAAATGCATGCCTCCTAGGCATGGAGATCAACATCGCCAGACACTTGTCAGTTGCCCGGTTGGGCTCTCTTGCCTTTGTTTCTTTGTTTTGGGGTCTGCAGAGCAGCTGAAGGGCGCCTCTTTTGAGCACGTGCCAGGCCGATGAGAAGGAGAACCGCTCTGCCAGGCCGCGCCTCCTTCTAGGAAGGCTTTTCGACTGAAAAGCGTGTGCCTGCCTATTGTGGTGTGTCGTTGAAGTAATTTCTGGGCGCAACGTGCGGTCAGGCCACTTAGATACTGGCGCAGCCTTGGCAAACGAGCGAATGCAAATTCACAGCGGGCTTTTCAGGCGCCCTTTCGGCTATTCCAAAGGCATGCTCTGGCAAACACAAAGCCCGCAGGCCAAAGGAATCAGCCAAGCTCATGCATCGGCATGATTGAATCATGCTACTCGAAAGGCTTGCGCCTCACAAGCACAGCTCAGATGTTGTCGTCTGTCCCACGCGCTAAACAAAAAGGCCAGTGACAGAGTTCTGCCCTTGCCTCACCTGCCCGCCTCGGAAGCCAGAACATTTTATCTTGTGGCTCACCTTTGTTGGGGCACCAACTCGGCAAACGAACGCAGGGCTTCAAAGCGATGGTTGCATTGACGCAATAGGAAGGAAGACTCCTGACTTATTTAGCAAGTCCAGCCCTGGCGGGAGAAGGTCTTGGATATGTGTACCATGAGGTGCATCCTTGTTGTGGAGAAAGCCAATCTAGTCCAATCAGCTCTCGCTGTGCGGTGAAACTTCTCGAATTTTGAGGTCGGCTTACTCGCAGCATCCCAGATGCCAGCTTGCCCTTGGGGGGTCATCAATCTCAGTACATGTTGCGTGTGCCAGTGGCTCCACATGCTGGCAACTGCACCCAGGAGGCATCGCAGTGGCTAGTTAGAATGGAAAACACCGCGCCGGACCGCTTACAGATTATGTTCTCTAGCTGTTCAAATGCATGTGTCTGTATGCAAACTCAATTGACTGTGTGTCTTTATGAAAAAAAACTGCATATCTACTGTGGCTGTGCTGAAAAAGATGTTCTTCCGAAGGAGCTAGATTCAATGCCTTGCCTTTTCAACCGTTTCCATGGCAGAACGGGTGCTGGCTTGGCTGGCTTGGAGCATTTAGCTATAACGTCGGGGGAACTCTTTTAATACCCCTCTTCAAGGCCAGCCAGAATAACCCCTGCCTTTACATGGTCATTGGGTACGGGCGCGCCATCAAACCACCGCAAACGCCGGAACAAGTGCTGTCCACAGCCAATAACTGGCCGAATCCGATCTGATCGTCGTCTACATGCAAAAAGAAACTGAGAAACAACTCCAGGAGTGCAAGCTTGCAAAAGCAAGCCACAGCTCGTGCAAATTTGGCCAGGATCTGTGTACCTTGCCACGGCCGTGCCTGAGTACCACGGGCCCCACTGCATGCGGGGCAAAGGGAATCACACATCTTGTGTGTAGATTCCGCAAAAAAGTGCGTCACTTCTTGCAGGTTGACAGGACATATGAGGGCTATCCAGAAAACTGAAGTCTAAAGATCCAACCCAACAGCTGTAGTGGCATAACTTTTTGTTGATTTACACATCTTGTTCAATTCATCGTGGCACGCTCAGCCGGCACTGTTGCTGTTGGCACGCGCAGCAAGCTGGGTGCCTGTCACGTAGAGGCATATCAAGTGGAAACAATGCCAGAAGTATGAACATGCTGCTGTCTGATGCGAGGGAAAGTGTAAGTCTGTGGCCACTGCCCTCCAGGGTTACCCAGCTGCTGCATATGTCTGACCAGGGGTTCAGCGGCTGGAGCGACTTAAGGGGCTGGCACCTTTTCACATGAAGCCAACAACAAGCGCTAGACAAACGCATAGAGTTGGCGTGACGTTTTGAACGTTTCCCGGTGCCAGCCAGCCCTCAGTCGTCTTCATCGTCGTCGTCTTCGTCGTCCGACTTCTTTTGCTCTCCAAAATGCTCCAGCTGGATGTTGAGCTTTTCTGCGACTTTCTCCGCAAAGCTGCCTGGGCAACTTGGGCGATGGGCCGATGAAGCGTGCGATATGCAGCTATTCGGACTTCTAGGCATGTCAGGCAGCCCAGGGACCCACATTTACACAACATCTGCGTGCTTCGACAATACCACAATCAGACTTGGTCACCATCTGGGCTGATGAGCTGATGGAGGTGAGACGGCAATCAACCGACGAGTGCCACTGCCGGTTAAACGCATGCCTGTTTCTTGCCGCAAGACCTGCACACCTGGCGTTGCTTGCCACTTTTCTCTTCCTCAAAATGACAGACATTTCTAGGTGGGTGATTTCTTGCATTTGTCCTGTTGGAAATCCCCAAGAGCCATAAGACAGGTCCACCATTTGAACTCACTTCCTGAGTGGGTTGAAAAAAAACACCTCCAAACTTTTGGGGTGTCACTGAAATGGCCACCAGAACTTAAAAGTGAGTTGAGATCCAACTCAAGTGAGTTGGCCATGGGTCATAACCTATGGCTCCATTTTGGGGCGGATGAACACCCATGTACCACCTATTTTGATGTTGAGAACCTCATCCGAGGTGCGGTGCTCGGCCATGAAGGAGGCAAGGTCGATGCCTTTGGCAGTCCCCTTGAGGCGTTCTACGCCTTTCACCAGTTCTTCCTCGCGGATTTTCGCGGCTCGAACGAATCACTCTTGACTCGGTTGCTTTCTGCTCCCCTGCTATAAGTGGCTAACTTTTAGTGGTTTAATGGAAAACCCACTAGTTGGAAAGAAGGTGAAGTCCTAACATCCAAGCAACATGCACCAAAGTTGACATTCTTGGGATCGGGTACTTAGCAAGTGGCTAGTAAGTCTGGTTGCAGCCTGGTTTTAACCCACTGAGGCGACTTATACTAGCCACTTACTAAGTACCCTGCCCCTTTAGGTGTGGTTAAAAGATGCGGTTGCTGTACTGGACATGGGGTGCTCTCTCTTACTTGGGTGGAAAAAAGGCGCGTTCCCTGTGCCTCCCAATTTGAGCACCCTGGACGTTGTTACAAAGTCTCAGGTGTTGCCTGAGCCTTGCCAGGCCAGGGACAATATGTTCTTTTGCGGTGACCTTTGTGCATGACAGGCTTCCCCTTTGAAGGCTGTTCTTCCATCGGGCCATCAATGCAACTTGCTCAAGGTGCGTGAATCGCTTGGGTCGCTTGGCTTGGCCCAAACATGCATTTAAGCACTGACCATCAAATGGTAGCTGTGGCTCTGCTGTAAGCTCCGCATCTCCGTCGTCCAAAAGGTTGAAGAGCATGTTGGGGTCCTGAGTCACTCCCTGCTTCACGGGTCTTTGGCAAACACCCCCCCCCCTCCCCAGGTCATTGACGTCAAGGCTTCCGAGAAAAGTTGCCACTGGACCTCAACAATTCTGCAAATGTTGCTCTGGTTTCAACAGCTGAATCAAAGGATTCCCAAGTAAAGCAACGGTACCATGGTGAGCGCGTTATACCTCCAGGTGAGCTCGAAATAAAATAGGCAGAACAATTTACTACTCGACACTTTCGCACCAGCACTTTCCAAAGGCGACAAAAACCAAAGGGTGTCGACATGGTTGACTGGCAGCAGTTGCGTATGCTGGCAGTTGATTACATTGCCGATATGCCCATGAATTGCGTCACAATTCCCCCCCCCCCCACCCAAACCAAACACAAAAACACAAAAACTAGATCGATCCTCCAGTCGTCTGGAGCTCAAGGTGCCCGAGATGCATATAGAACCCTTGTCAGTGTGTGGAGGTCTTTCAAAGAAGATGATAGTGGCGAACAAATGAACGGACGAACAAGGAAACAAACCATAACACCAAGAGACAAACAAACACACACACACACAAGGAATGGAAACGAGACTCGCATTGCTGGCGTTACACCCTGGGTCAGTGACCGCGGCGACATCCAAAAGGGGTGCCATGAAACTTTCACAGAGCCAAAACCATCTTGACGCGCAGTCAGGGGCTGTCCGCCTAACCATACTTCAGTTGTTTTACCAAGTTTGTTTTCAAGCTCATCGAGCCCCATTTTTCTACCATCAAAGTCGTCTAGGTAGGTCAAAGGGAACCAACCAGATTCGGAAAAGACGATGACCCCCAGAAACAGAACCAAAGTGACCCCAAGTTCAGGGCTCACTGGATTTCCGAGGTTGCAGTACTCACCAGTTTACATTGAAACGCTCGCTGGAGCTTCCAAGGCAATGCCTCGAAAAAGAAAACAACAAAAAAACGGGTCCCATGCTCGCGAGCTCCACCCATGGGCCGCGGCACTCGCACCGGAAGCTCTTGGGCTGCCAGCCACGTCCTCTGCACACTCAGGACGGAAGGGCCCACTGCTGTGCTTTCATGCTAGGCTACCGATTTGTGTTTTTTTGAGTCTTTGAAGGGAGCCCAAAGTGAGAACACCATTTGTGGACCTCACAAATCATTTCACCTAGTGAAATGGGCACCTGCATATGTGCAAACTTGCCTGACACCAGTTGCAGCAACAGTTGTTGCAGGATGTTGCAGGTCACCAGGTCAGAGCGAAGCAGTGTGTACATCTTTGGGATGCTTGGTCAAACATAGTCGGAGCTACTTGGGGCAAACTCCCCGACTTCCCCGAAACAACCCCAAATGACCTGCATCGAGGCAAGACAGGTCAAAGAAAAACAGTGGCACACCACGATCTGCTGTCCTTTGCGCGATTTTGGCACCGCGGGTTAGGGGCAACAGCGCAAGAAGCGTCGCTTCGACGTCAGGTTGATTGGGACTCCGTCGCGTACCCGGTGGCCCGGGGCGAGAAAGGGAATCCCTTGTTGTGGTTGTGGCACACAAAAACTGTTGAAAACGAGAAGCACCTTTCTGCGCAGAAACTTTCCTTGGTTGCTAAAGGGACCCCTCTGCAAGAAGTCTAACTGTTTGTGGGTCCAATGGAGAACCCACTGTTTCCCAAAACGTCATCTTCCAAAGATCCAACCACATAGCCATCAAGTTTCCGAAGAAGTTGGCACAAGTGCTTAGGGTGCAAGGTCCTGGTATTTAACATGAGCTTGCCTGCGCATTGCCAACACGAAGCAACCCTCAACCCCGAGGAGACTCTGCCAAACAATGCGTAGCCCAGGATTAATAGGGGGATGGAAAAGTAAGTACGTAGAAAGCACTTCCTTTGACATGCAACATGGGCGCTGCAACCTCAAACCACAGCCACCCCGAAACCGAACACTGGCCATCAATTAACAAACACATGCACACTGGCTGGCTGCCCGCTCGCAATGCACATACTTGTTGACCGGAAAAGGGTTTGTCATTCATACCCTGCTTACGTTGCCTTGTCTTGCAAGAGTCTTGCCATCCTCCCTCCCGTGACGCCCGTGCCCAAGATAGGATCACAAACTACTGGCAGCAACCTGTATTGCATGGGTAGACGAGGGCCGTCTGGCACACTTGTAGGTATGGGGGATGCTAGACATCATGTTGCAGCAACACTCAGGTTTGCCCATGCCGTGGGAATCCCAATTGAAAAAGGCCGGCATGGTGGGTACTCTGCCCGGCCTGACTTCCGGAATGTTCATGATTTCGAGGAACTCTTCACGATCCTGAGCAAAGGCCGTCTTTTCCCACGTGGTCTGCTTTGAGCAAAGTCACTGATCTGGCCCAGAACCAAGCCCAATGATGTCGGGGATCTCGTTTCATAATTTTGAGTGTCGTGGCTGGTGCTCTGCCCTCACCGTGCGGTTGATTCTGCACAGGTCCATTTGCAAGCTCACGTGCCATCATAAGCCACGCAAGTGGCTGGCAAAGACAGTTGCCATTCTCGGCAGGCCGCATGTGCAGGGCTTCCCCATGCGAGATCCGCACATGCCTTCGCCCCCTATGCCTTCCTTTGCCATGGTGTCCGCTGGCTTGGGCCGCCACCCCTGCGCTTCTGGACATGCAAACTCACGCCAGGCGTCCAAATAGCCATCACCAGACTCGTCAGCGGCCTGGAACAAGACCCTCATCTTCTTCGTGTGAAGCCAGCGGTCTCTCTCCTGGGCTGAAGTGGGGTGCCGTTCCGAGTTCTGACCTAAACACCTCGCACTGGAGCCCATGGCATGTCTGCCTCCCGCGAGCATGCAACAGGGCAGGATCAGCTTTCCTGACCCCCCCCCCCCCAGTTTGCCCATCAAGTCATCAGTACGGCCGTGAAATCATGTGCATCTGACCTGGCCTTCTGTCTCATCATCAGCTTGTCGTCGGACGCCGCCACTTTGAATGTCTCCTGCCTTGAGCAAAGTGGGCCGATCGGGTGAAGCGAATCCAAGAGAGACAGCCCTTAGGCTTAGGCAGCATTGCTTTTACGTGGCACGTACTGAATACAACCGCTACAGCAGCATTCAACGGGAACGGTGGCAGCTCAACGCAAAGGCTAGACAAACAAACCGCCCTGGAAACCATGATGCCATCACTGGTAACTGCGCCGGAAATAGCACTACTAAGCTCCGAACAGATTCACCCTACTCCCAAAGTTTCGAATGCTAAGCCCGCAGCTTCTGATAGACTCACTTGATCCAGTCTATAGTGCGCCTTTGTGGACCCCTTGGAAAGGTACTAGGCCATAACAGTACCAAGGGGACAGAACAGGTGAAATCTTCGAAAGGCGCATCCCCCAAGCTGATAAATGGCTAAAGGGCTTTCAACACATGAGTTCCCTAAGGGTAAGTGCCATCAGGTACCCACCCCCAAAAGCGTTTGCGTGACACTCGTGGGCTGCCCAACGAAGTGCTCAGCCAGTGTTAGGAAAAAGTTTAGCAAGAACTTCCCTACCCTGTGCTTTCAAGGATGTGCGCGTTGAGCGCGCAAAAGCCAAGAACAGCTAGAAAGTGGCAGGGGTAGAAGAGGGCAAAGCAGGCCATGTGAGTGAGATCCACTTTTCCGCATGTGCGCAAACCACCTCAGTCCGCCTTTCTTGAGGCTACCTGTGCTTCCGGTGTTCACCTCGCTCGCGCCACCTGCATACTTTCGGGGCTCCTTCAAACATTTGCTTCTGTTTTAATGCTTTTTGGTGAATCCTTGGGGTGTGGACCTTGAACAACTCGGTGTTGTGAAATCTTATTCTTGTTCAGCTCGTGTGGGGTGCGGGAAAGGCAAGAGAGAGCGAGAGAAAGAGAGAGAAAAAGAAGCCAAAGAAAGAAGAAGGGATAAATAAAGGGAAACAAGAAAAATAAGAAGAAGGAAGAATAACCAAAAAAGAAGAAGAAGAAGAAGAAGAAGAAGAAGAAGAAGAAGAAGAAGAAGCGAAATACAACAAGAAAGAGAAAGACAAAGAGAACGATGAAGAGAAAGGGAAGGATAATGGATTATAATGGAACTAGTCAGATCAGAATCCACCAAGTGTTCCTAGATCCCTCAAGACGTTATTTGAAGTCGTGCGACATAAACACGCCGTTGATGATGCCCACTGCCGCAAAGCCGATGATGAGCTTGTAGGCGACCGAGAAAATTGAGTAGTACTCCTAAGTCGTGTAGGCATACCTCTGAGAACACGTTACGTCACGTCCGCTTGTAAGGGCGCCGTAGATTTGTTTCAAGAAGGCGGAATTAGAAAGAGCACCCTGCCACATGGCCATGGGTCAAAATCCCGTACCCCCAGTGAACATCCCAATCCCCACTAAAATAGACTAAAATGGGTGGTGCCCCTACCCCAAAATGGTACGACAGGCTTTGACCCACAGCCACATGTCCGGGTTGCACCCAAACTGTTTGTTGCCTTGCGTCAAGGGGAGCGCATGGGAGCGCTTCAACGTCAGCCCTGGTCAGATGATATGGGGCAGAAACACCTTTAGCTTAAACTCCTTTCAACATGTACATCTCCCAAGTGCTTTTACCCAAGACAAATCAACAGGTATCACAAAGCGATATCTTTGACAAGGAGGACACCTATCAAAGCTCCTTGGCTGGAAAACTCCGCGCATCACAACCGCAAAACGCACAGGGAGCACTTTGGACACATTCTCACGATCTGAAGGCGGAGCCTGGCTAGTGCAACCAGAAGCTTATCCAGAGGGCAACCAAACAAGTCATGCAATCCAAGTGTCTGTGACATTCTCTTGCAAGATGCGGGCCGCCACTGGCCAGTTCCTCTGATCCATGGATTCTGCAAGTGTCGGGTCTTGTGTCAGGCTTCTATCCCTCAGTCGGCCCAGCCTAAATTGGTAGTTTCGGGGTGGTAGCTGAGGGGGCTTTGACTACGAGCCGCTCTTTTAGGATCTTATTGACCGTGGATCCAAACAACCAATTCTAGATTGCCTGAAGTCAGCGACGGCCAAAATGCCTGGGAATCTTCCAAAGGTCTAAATTCCAAACTACGCCAACAAGAAATGAAGAGCTACCTGATGACGTAATCATTGGACATGCACAAAGAACAACCCATTGCATGGCAACCATTCACTTGCCACATCGTGTGCCTGCCTTCCACCGTGGCCTTTGTCAAAAGCTAAGCTAACGGCGCGAGCGTGAGCTCGAACATGGTGAGCATGACCCGAGCTGTGGTTCCAAAATACTCGAAGACCTGCAGCTTTTCTGAAACCTCAGAGTGTGCACGCTGCACAAACTTTGCAGCAATGGACAAACCAAATCGAGCGGCGGCTTGCCCTGGGCATCGCAAAGTATGCAAGGGGCCAAAAAGCCATTGCCCTCAGCTTTCTACAGCGGCAGAAGTCGCCTGCGCACCTGCTTGACATTGGTTGGCATCATACCTCAAGCTAGGGCCACCTTCAACTTTTATCCAGCCGAGCGCGCAAATGGTTTGTGTGTGGAACGGGTGTCTTCCGGAATCCTTGTCAAAGCAGGCTTCCGGGGCCTCCTTGAGTCAGCTACTAAAGATACAGGACGTCGGCGGCAGGCACAGCAAGCTTGATATCAATCGGGAAAGCATTTCCTCATTAAGTGCCAAGGGCGGGGAGGGGGGGAGTTGCGGGGGGGTGGTTGGGGGGCGAGTTTCCTTGACGATGTGCCCCGCTTTGGGAGCAAAGTACTAAACACCTACACTCATTTAACAGAACACCAGTTCTGGGACAGAAGATGAAACAAGCAAACAGATGTTGCGAAAGTGCGAGTTTTTGGCCGGTGAGCAGCACACGCAAGCAGAAGCAAACGAGAATAACGGGCATCAGCGTCGCCAAGCCACCGGCTTGGTCTTGTCTTGGAAGTAGGTCTCCAAGGATTCGTTCAAGAAGAAGGCGATCATGATTTGCACCGTCATGAGAAGCCTCAATCAAACTTAAGCTGACAATGCACAAACCGTCAGGCGACACCAGTTCGAACTTGGACTTCCCGCCCTTTCTCACATTCGGTCAAGAGAAAAAGCTCGGAATCGATTGGAGCAAGGGCCAAGAGCCTTCAAGCTCGAAGGGGCAATCTAAGCATCCCAAGCGGACACCAAACAGGCAAGCGCCACTAAGACCTTGCCTACAGCGAAGGTTGGCGCCGTCATCGAAACATATCTGCAGCTCGAATGGGTTTGCTCCCAAACCTGCTGACATGTCGCGGTGTCAAATTGTTGCCTTTTTTTTTGCCAAGGCCTTTCTTGAAGAATGGGGACCCTTCGATCAAGCAATGGTCCTAACATGTGTGCCCACCAGAGCGTTTCTTGGTTTCTGTTGACCCCTCGGCAAAAAGAAGTAACTTTGGGTCCAATACGGAAAACCAAAAAGTTTAAGTCCAAAGATCCGTTACCCAACAGCCAGAAAGATTTCTCGCACAAGACAAATTACCGACGAGGAGCATAAAGGACCAAAAGAGGCAAACCGTACTGCCCATCAGGGCGGTGGTCATGATGTAGAGTGCGTCGAAGCCTGGCACGGCGGCTTGCCATGGAAGATCCAGCGGCATTGAGCTATGGAGGTGACGGGAGATCCATGATTGTGTCGTCTTTCGAGGGTGCCCTGTTCGGGGTGGTTCTAAAGACACCAATTTTTTGGGGGGTCTACAGTTCACACACAAACCCATGCCTACCTTTCCTCCTTGTGTGACTTTGAAATCAGCAGGGAAGGCCAGTCTTGCCTAAAACGGCGAGCCACTCTCAAGAGGGGGCCCAACTTCAGCGTTGGTCGTATGCATAAACACAACCAGCACCTGCCAACTGGCTCTTCCTACTGACGAGCCGCTGTTGCAACTCCAGCAAAAACCTCCGAAACAAGCAATAAAGCAAGCGCCAGCAAGCAAACAAGCAAGCACGCCTTCTAAAAACAACACCAACAACTGGCAAGGTCTCAGCACCACACGCACGGGGGCCCGAAAGACACGCATTGCAAGTCACAAAACAGAGGAACATACAAAAGTAATGGTCAGCAAGTGAGTCAACCATGCCTCGGCCCAGTGTTCAACAACTTCCCATCCATCCCACCAATTGAACCTGACGGGGCGTCCCTTTACAAGGAAAATTGCATTCCAGGACCCCCCGGTCAGGTTCCATGTTGGCGGAAGGAACCGCAGTGGAGCCATCACAAGTTGATTCATGTTTCCAGCCTTGGATGGTCTTCACCAAACGTATGAGCCGCAAGAGCCGCGCCATGCGCATCATTCCTCAGGACATGCATGCATGCTCGAGCTTGGGAAGGCGTCAACCAAAGAGACCCTGCAAACTGCTCGGCGTCATCTTGGTTTCCACCTTGGAGGTTTCTGGCTGCAAGTTGCTATGCCATGGCATAGAAGAAGTCCCTTCGCTGTTGAGAGTGTTTGTGGGTGAGGGCTCATGGATTTCACCTTGCGCAGCTCGTGGATTTCAGGCTGCGAGCGCGGCTCCCCGCCAATGACCAACGCCAGTGCCACATGGGCTGGACGGCGGGATGGGAAGCTGCCTGTGGCATCGAGCCTAACTTCGTTTGTTCCCAACTGAATGGGTCGAGGCTGCCAACCCTTCGATGATGCTTTGGGAAAAGTCATCACTGGGATAGTTTCCTATTTCGAAGGATTGGATTCGTGGATCATTTGCCGCACGACATTGTCCCATTCCCAGGTCCATCTCGTCGACGCATCAAACATCCCCCCTCTCCCCCCAGTCGCCAGGTGTCGCAAAATCGCGCCGTCCATTTGGATCACGTCCCGCAGGGTGAATTCCGCCAGCCACATGACCACCAGGATCCCATCAAACCAATTCCACCACTCCTGGGGCAACTGGGTTGCGGGGCAAGTGAGATTTCCCTTGTCCATAGACCACCGGAATGCTGTGCACTGGGCACATCTGGCTAGCATCCTGAAGCAATTTAAGGGAGATGCTTGGGGCCAAAATCTACCAGTCAGACACTTCCGAACCCTGCGCCCAAGACCGGGCGACCAATCAGTCCTTGAAGAAGCGCATCTTAAATCCTATGAGCTTGATAATCAGCTCAAGGAGGTAGATGACGCCAAAGACGACCTCCTTAGGAAACGGGTAAGCTCAGCAGGGAATGAGGGAATGAGCCTGGGGATTTCCTGAAAGGAAACCACAAGGGATGGCTTAAAGGGATCATTCCCTCGTTCCCTGCTGAGCACCGGCAAGTAAGCGCAAGTAAACCTCATCCTCTAAGTCTTGCTTCAAGGTTGGAAGGGGGGCTTCCATGAATGGAACAACTTGGAAGCTTGGTGACGTCTTGCACGTCCACTGTGACTGCTCCTGAAAGTTGGCTTGCCAGCTCACTATAGAATAGGCAGATCCTACGGAGAAACACCATTGATACGTCCAATCAGCTTCAGTTCAACAGCTCAACACCCCCACGCTGGGTGAAAATATAGTGCTGGGGATCTGGAGAAACAGCAGCTTGGCTAGAACCTCTGCTCCTTCGCCCTCGTGCCATCCGTGAAAGTGGAGGGAGCCGGAGCATGCTGAGAGCGCGGCAAGGAAGGCGAAAATCGATGAAGCTCCTTGCCAATATTCGCCTGAGCAATCCGAGGAATGATCCTCAAAGTAGCGGAAACCACTCTGGTTTGTAAGTCGTGGGTCTTTGCCTGGGCAACATAGATCCTCTTGTCAGGTGAGCGTGTTCGCTTCTTCCGTCTCCTTTTCGGTTTCCCCCTGCCCCCCGCCCCCCCCCCGGTCTTTGGAGGCTTTCCACCACTCAGCTTGGTGCCTTGAGTCCGCCACCCGAGCCGGACTGCCTTGAGGCTTCGGCTCGCAGGTTGCACGAAGTTGGGGAAGCCCAACTCGTAGCCCCGCTGAAGGCCCATGTACTGCATCTCCAGGGCCATCCTCGGACCGAGCCATTCGAGCTCAAGCTGCAAGCAAACAGAAGGCAGGACATCACCTTTGAGTGGATTCCGGGATTGAGCTGTGCAAATATCAATTCAAATGGAATGACATGGATGCACCGAAAGCTAAGTGATGAGCTGAGCCCTCTCTCATGACTTTTTTCCGCGTGACATGATCTTCCAGCTTGGGCGCACGAAGGTGTTTAAGAGAATGACGCCGCAGAACACGGCATCGAACTGGGTGGTGTGCACGTAGCGTCCTATGCGACACCGGGTTTGTGGCTGGGAGGCACAGCTTTGACCGGGGCAAGTCACGAGCGAATGACAAGGTCCAACTCGCTCGTGTCATCTCAGCATTCGTTCGTTCCATCAGATCCGGTCCCTTCGCGTATAGGCCTCCTCTTGCCGGCCGGCCGGCCGGAGAAAAGAATTGGCCGTGGGTCAAACAATAGGGAAACCCCAAAAATGCTTAACCAAAAACCAAAACCAAAACCAGAAACCGGAAACCAACACCTGAAAGGTCCAAAACCTGGTGACAAAACCAGACTCAGATGGCCCCCGCCTGGATGCCAGAAGGGCAACTCCATGAGGCCGTCCAGCAGGCTGTTCTTCCGCAAGTGAGGGATGTTGTGAGTAACGCCTCGGGTCAAGCCGGCGGGTTCACGTGTTCTGTGTTGGCCTTTTTTCCTCCCCAAGGCTGTGAAGCAACAAGCCCACGGATTGAGAGGCAGTATTTTCCTTTGACATTCAAAGGTAACACCATCACCTCCGGCAAAAAGGGCGCCAAGAGGAAGCAACAGGCCAGATTGGACACCAACCTTCGACACCAATGCTCCCAAAGACCCAAGACCTCTCAGAATCGCGCAACACTTCCCAATCGAAGAAGACGGGCAACCGTGCTCAACCACTCCTCACTGAGAAGTGGTCTGCAAGTGCGATGGGTAACTTCTTTGTCTGGTGGCTGGTGGCTTGGACATTGTGCCCAGATTGCCCAACTACCAGCTCGTACCTCCTGCAACTGGGGTGCAACTTCAAAGACCCACCAGGCAAAACCTGCGAAAGCAGGAAAATTATGTTTCTTCAGACTGGGCTGATTCGATCAGGGCCATCAAGGAGAGTTTCTCAGGCTGCCACACGGCCCCAACCCATCGCCCAAGGCACGGCTGCTGGCGACACTCATCGCCCCTCGGCTTTTGCTCGGGTCCTTGGCCGCAAGTCGTTTTGCTGGAAAGGCCAACAAGGTCACCACGCGGCTTGGGACATCCAGCGGATGGGCGCCCTGCCGCTCTGGATGTTTTTTGGCTCATGGTGGTTGGGGACTGAGTGATGTAGCTTTAGCACTTCAACGGGACGCCACTGGTGGGAATGACGCCGCAGTGCGCTTGTCCAGAAACGAGGGAACCTTCGGATCGCCGGTGTTTTCTTGGGCGATCTGAGAACCCTTTCGCTCGGGGGGCTGCTTCTTTGCCCTCCACAAAGACGAACACGTGAACCCTTCGTGGCCCATTTCTCTTCATGCACCATGGTGGATGCAAACCAAACGGAGGAAGGGACACAAAGAAAGGGGAAGGGCACTTACAAACAAAAACCATTGGGAGGATCTCCGATTTGCTGTGAGTTGAGCCAAGCTACTACCACCACCTTCTTCGTAGCACTGGACTTGGACAGCGTGCTTTCTTGCCGCGCCATCGCCGGCGCGGCACGGGGCGGAGGCGTCTTGTCCTGAGATGTGAAGCTCGTGCCGGACCACTGACCCCTGGAAAGCCAAAACAGGTCACTGGATTTCCCAAAGTTTGCACCTTGCTGGTAATTTTCATGGAGACGATCCCCACTTTTGGAGGTTCCAAAAAGGGACATGGCTCGGACACCCTGCAAAAAGCTCGATGCGTTCCTTTCAGCGGGGAACCAACTGGGAGGAATGCCCCCCTGGCACCTGGCATGGAACGGACGCTTCATGCTATGCCCCCCTGGAGGGGTCAGATCTGCTCGCCTGGGCAACAAAAACGAAAAAAGCAAACGAGCAGAACCATCCCCATCCCCATTATTTTTCCCCCCCCCCCCCCCGTGCGGTGTTTCCGGCCAGCATTCTTCATAGTTTTTTCCGGAACATTTTTCTTCCGAGTTCTTTGGGGCATGGCGCGGCATGCAAAACAAGGCGTCGGCTTCTTTTTTTGCGGCGTGGCCCTGACCGATCGCTTGCCACGTCTCCAGTGTGACGCTCTTCTGCCCAGTTTCTCCGAGTTGTACCGGGCTTAGCCGGGCCGATCTTGCTTTGCGTTTTCTTTCTTCTGGCCGGTTCACGCAGATCCAGACCTGAGTCTCTTCATGTGCCGGGAAAATCGGAAAACTGGGGGGAGATACTCGAAAAAACTGACTGCCATGGAACTAAAGAACGAGTGGCCCAAAAGCATAACATATAGCGAGCGAAGCGGCAATTGTGCGCTCATGTTGGCGTTCTATGCCGTACGCGTTGTGTTTTCTTGTGTGTCTTTCCATGACGATACTTCATCGTTGCGAATTGTCGAGCCGTAGCTGGAAGGGTCTCTCGACTGCAAGTGTTTTTGCGCAAGCTCTCGCAAGTTCTTTGCGCTCGTGGTCTCGGCTCAAATTCGCTCTGCAAGTTTCCCGGCCAAGATCTCCAGTCAGGCTTCTCCGCACAAGTTTCTGTGTGCAACTTCTCGGCGCGCATTTATTTGCTCAAGATAGTCTAAGAAGTTTTCTTTGCGCAAGGCGGGAAACACAGCCAAACTCGGAACAACTCAACCAATGATTCCAGAAAAAACGTGGAAACTGGCCAGAGAAACGCAATTCAGCCAAACAATGATTGCAAGCCTCTGAAGACAGAACAAGTCAGAGAACTGTGTCGAAAAAAGCTCGCAGCGCTGCAAAAACTTGCGAGGCCCAGTTGGGAAAACTGGCAGGAAAGACTCGCCCAACCCGCGTGGAACTGCAGGAATCCGCCTGACTCTATGTCAGACCGCTCGACGCTTTCAGGCGGATTCTTGCGAAATCTAGAAACCCTCGTGGCAAGCACAGCGGCGCCTCAATCGTAGCATGACGCTTCCTGGTTGGGGGGTCCCCTAGATGCACTGCGAATTCTGCCTTTAAAACACCCCATTGCTAGAGGACAGGCGAGCCCCACCCATGCGGCCCCCTGCGCTTATCCAATGGAAGGGATCTTCGCACAGCCGGGCCCGAGGATCTCCCAAATTCGTTGCCAAAGCGTCGTCGCCGGCCTCTCCACACAAGGACCTTGCGTCGGTGTCATCTGTGAGCGAGACTTTCTTCACGGCGGGGTTGGGCACGCCGATCATGTTGCGAACTGGATTCAGGTAGTCCTCTCGCACCACCAGGACCTGTGCACCACTTAAGGCCAAAACATGCTCACGAGAGGCGCCGTTCTCCAGCGGCAACCTGAACAGCTGTCGCTTCCTGCACAAATTTCGCGCCTTTCAGGGTTTTGCGTTTATTAACACCTGGCCGCTGCGCACAGAATGTATTTGAGCGCGCCTGAGCTTGAACAGCCGGCATGGTTTAGCATCGCAGCACGGGTGTCAGTACACACGAAAATCCAATCTCAAGTGCCATTCATGCCCGAAAACAAACTTGGCCATCTCACTGTGCGCAAGTCGAACCCCACCCCTCTGGATGCAAACCTTCACCACAAGACGCGACACTCACTTGCCCACACAACCCGCAAATAAAAGACTAACCTTTTCGGAGCTAAATGAAAATGGCCAAAGGGGGGAAACCAAAAGGCTAAAAGGTCGGCGTTGGACAACTGAGGACAGTCACTCACGCCAGGTGCGTGACTCACGTGCCAAGCGGCCCCAGGCATCTCTGTTTGCTCCAGGCCTAAGCTTCGGCGAAGGCGAAGCTGATAAGTGGTGATGATAAGTGATGAGAAGTATGGAATGATGTGATGAGAAGTGATGAGAAATGATGATATGTGGTGATGATAATGTGATGATAAGTGATGAGAAGTGATGAGAACTGATAAGAAGTCATGAGAAGTGATGAGACGTACAAATGATATGATGAGAAGTAATGAGAAGTGAAGAGAAGTGAAGAGAAGTGATGAGAACTATAAATGATGTGATGGGAAGCTGTGATGAGAAGTGATGAGAAATGATGAGAAGTGGTGATGAGAACTGATGAGAAGTCATGAGAAGTGATGAAAAGTACAAATGATGTGATGAGAAGTGATGAGAAATGATGAGAAGCGGTGATGAATAAGTGATGAAAAGTGATGAGAAGTGATGAGAACTGATGAGAAGTCATGAGAAGTGATGGGAAGTGATGAGAAGGGCTCAGAAATGATGAGAAGTGGTGATGACAAGTGATGAAAAGTGATGAGAACTGATGAGAAGTCATGAGAAGTGATGAGAAAGTGATGAGAAATGATGAGAAGTGGTGATGAGAACTGATGAGAAGTCATGAGAAGTGATGAGAAGTACAAATGATGTGATGAGAAATGATGAGAAGTCATGAGAAGTGGTGATGATAAGTGATGAGAAGTGATGAAAACTGATGAGAAGTCAT